>RDRW01000246.1:0-483147 GCA_007896445.1 Puccinia hordei | reverse complement strand
TGGCCAATAATAAACTAACAGGGGTCCCCAGGGGGAACTCAAGACTATTTAAGGAGCTCTTCAACCGCCCAAAGAAGGCTCCTCATGCTTTCCAATACCCACTAACAACCTTACCCACTTCTTATTAGATATATACATCTTTATAACACAGTCTGGTAAGCTTCTTAGTAGTTATTCTTTAGCCCTGTCTTCCCCAACAACTTCACAGTGTCCACCAAGCTCCACCATCCATCCATCCAAGCGCTTCAAACTGTCCAGTTCCACCCAGAATATCCCCAAGATCCCTCAAGGTTATTACTAGTAAGTAATAACCCTTTTCTTGAAGATATTCCCCCATTTCCATTACTGGGATTAACCACCCCTGTTCCAACAGGCCCAGTGTTCCAGGTACCTAAATCCTCTGCATTTATTTGTAAGATACCTTAGAGGGATCTAAACCACCCCTGATTTATCAGGCCCCTCTGGTTTTTAATTATATTAAATTTATTTAATATAATTATTAATCTATTTTTCTCTCAATTTTTACGTCACACTTCCCCCATATCTTTTGGGAATTGTAACTTGTACCTTACCCAGAGTTCATATAACTCTTACCATCTATCCTTGCACCACCTGTAGCTAGAAGGACTTGTCCTTGGCATCAGGGAGGCTGACAATTGGGGGTCTGGCCGGGAAATTTTCAAATTTTTTTTGAAATAAAAAACCCGTAATTCTTTTAAATTTTTTTTAAAAAAAAACCCATATAAAAACCAATAAAAATCATCATTTTTTACATACCGCACCCACAAAAATTCAAAAAAACTAACAAAAAAACTGTCTTTGTTTTATTTTTCTAAAAAAAAAAAACCCAAACCCAACAAAAATTATAAAAAAATCGTAAGTCTTGTTAATTTTTAATTTTTTTAAAAAAAATCATATACACTATTGATTACATAACTAATAAAAATATTTTTTAAAAAATTACAGTAATTAATACTTACTATATTTTTTTACCTCTGCGGCGCGTACAGTGAATCTACAAGACAACGCCACACTAATTCAACACTACCTTCGAGTTCTTCGCCTAAAAAAGGAAGAAGAGATCAGAAATTACGTTCCTACAGACTGGGATCTCCTCTCCCAAGAAGACCGCCTCATTCTCGCCGCCTACCACTCCCATTTGAGAGAAGAAAGGAATCTCGAGGCCGAAAAACTCTCCCTAATTACTTAAGAGAGTTAAAATTAAAAAGGGCGAAATATCCAAAGAGAGATACCAAGAAAGAAGTGAGTCTCAATTCTTTATCAAAATTCAAATCACGTATCTAACAACCCACTTTATTTAGTGGCTTCCTTTGAAAACCCCTCCCAAAAAGAGACTGTTCCCACCGTCGACGCGGAAAACAATAACCAGCCCAGTAAGTTTTTACTACATATCAAAATACATAATAAAAACTAACCTATAATGGCTAAATCTACCAGGTCGACCAAACCAGAACTCGAGGTCTCTTACCCTGTCCAACAAGAGCTCGCGGCGGCCAAGGAATTACACCAGCGCGTCAAGAATCTGAACATGACGAACATAGCGCGCAAAGGTCCTGTCCCAGCCACGCCGGAAGCTACCCCAACTCCCCAAGAGCTCTCGACGACGCCCCAAGAGCTCCCAATTCCTCAGACGGAGGCAGAAACCCCCATGGACGTCGACGAGAGACCCCAAGAGTCGTCGGCAGCTACCCAGAAACGCCCTTCCACCCCGGAAATCCAAGTCCTCTCGAAGGAGGAACAAATCAGACACCGGGTGAAAGAGCACGTTTCCATTTGGAAACAGTGCCAAGTCTCCTTAAGGCAGGGGCCTACAGAAGAGCTGAGAGCCTTGCTGACTACGGCGCAAGACAGCCAGAAGGCTCTCCAAAAACTCATCCCCAACGACGAGATAGAATCGTATGTGAAAGGCTGGAACCCCTGGGAGGAAAGAAGATCCATTTCCCAGCGCCTCCAAAGAAACACACCCTGAAGTTCAAAAACTCGAGAAGGGAAAGAACAGGAGCTCTTCCTCCACCAACTTCGACGACCCAGTGAAGTGGAAGAAAGCTACAGACCTCCTTCTGATAGCTGCCAATCTATACAAGAACATAGATTGAATCCTTCTGTAATACATTCTTTATTTGACTCTATAGAAGCGCTTAATAATAATCTAAATACTTTAGATATTAACAATGAGGCCAATTTAAAAATAATTGTTAATAAAATAGAAAGCAGCTTAGAAGAAATCAAAGATAACATTACTGCGCGCACCATGAGAATCCTGCAAACACTGGATAAACCTTTACCCCTTGAGTTACCAGTGCATCATAGTGACACCTTGTTGGAAATCAACAAAAATAATGAGAACATTAAAGAAATAACAAAAGAAATCAACAAAAATACTAATGATACTTTAGATGTTCTTGAAGAAATGCAAACTTCCCAAGTAACAATGGCAGAATATGTTATTAATTCCCTCAAAAAGGATGAAACAAACAACAATAAATTAGAAGATTTGATCATAAATCTGAATAACAATTTTAACACAAAATTTGAGAAACTAGAGGAACAAGTAAACAACAAATTATCTGTCCTTACTTCTGAAATTGAATCATTGAAATTAAAGACAATGTAATTTCAAAATTAACAACTATCATCTCAGGTATAGAATCCTTGAAAGAGGAGAAAATGAATCCACAATACCATGAGCCTCAAGGACCCCGCAGCTCATATGTGAAGAAGAGATGGTTAACCAAGCTACAAACAATTGGAATAAGTATGGTGACAAGGTACCTGACATTAAACCCACCACGTATCTTGACAGAGATGAAGCTCCTCACATCAATATTAATTCTAATTATTATAACAACAAAGGGGAGAAACAAAATAATCCATATAAAAATCCCCAATACTTGAGTCCCAACATTGCCCCTCAAGAAAAACACAGCGCCCCCAATACCAATAGTGCCCAACCTAGGTATAACAATCCTTTTATGCAGAATAGACCTATGACCAAAGATACCAGAATGTCCACACCTTACAGAAACTTTGATATGACTGCTATACACAAAATTATGCCCCCCTTAAAAGATTGGCCCAAGTTTGATGGTAAAGGAGAATATGACCACATGAGTTTCATAGAGTACATTGATCACATTGTAAGGACTTACCAAGCTGATGATGAAGTCATCACTTCAAGACTTACGGTACTCTTTGAAGGAATGGCTTCTACTTGGTTTATTACCAAAAGTAAAGCTGTAGGACACCAATCTTGGTCAGTGTGGAAAGAATTAATCAAAGCCCAGTTTGGCACCAGAATTTGGAAAAATGAAAAGCGCCAAGCCTTTGAAAAAGATTACTTTGATCCAACCACAGAAACAGCTTCTGAATGGTGTTTGAAACAAAGAAGAAGGATTGAATGTGTGTATGACAGAGTCTCAGCTGATGAAGAAGCCAACAACAGATTACTGAGTCAATGTAAAGAAATCTTGAGAGTATAATGAGATGTAGATTCCCCTCACTAGATGTAGACCTGACAGAATTCAGCAGTGTATTAAATGAAATGGTAGTCCTTAATGGATGGAACAAGAAGTACACCAGGAATAACATCCCTGAGAAAAAAGAGTTCCAAAAGAATCCACAAAGGTTAACCCCACAACTGAAATACCCAAGAAAACTGCTACTCCTGAATGTTTCAAGTGTGGAGAAAAGGGTCATTGGAAAAATGAATGTACCAATATACGTAAAGAGTAAATATGGTAGTAATGAACACCCCATCAGAAACTGAAGAAGATACCCATTCCCAGTTTGAAATAGTCATGAATGAACCAGCTGAAGAAGACTTGATGAGAATCTCAGTTATCCAAGCTGACATTGGGGATGAATTATCCATTAATGCTATACATGGTGACTCTAATTTACCACAAAGATGGGATCCCTCCATGAAGGTTGGCCATATATCTGACGCAAAGTTACTCACCAATAAACCTGAAGCTGGTATGAGTTACACCATGGGGAAAACTAGTTATACTACTGTCTTGTTTGACAACAAAGAAATAAGAGTCCTCCTTGACGTAGGAGCTTTCTGTTCTTGTGCCAGTAGTACCTTTCTAGATGAATGTTACCCCAGATGGAGAGATAACTTAATGCCCATGCCAAAAGCCAAGTTCAGTAGTTGCAACTCAGCCATGAAACCTATTGGAGTAGTATCCATACCTCTAATATTTCCTCACTCTAAAGGATCTCTTAGGTTATCTGTTGAATTTGTAGTGTTACAAGATGCAGTCTGTGATTACCTGATCCTAGGTAATGATGCTTTCTGTATGTATGGTATAGATATTTTCCAGAGTAAAGATAGATTCTACACTATTGGTGGTGAGTGGAAAAGAAAATTCCAAATCTGCAACATTAACATCAAGATACCAGAGGCCATTAACAATGTTGAAATCCAAGAAGATCTACTATCTTTCCAGAAAGAATACTTATCACAAGCTGCTGTCAGTGACATATTAAATGAGAAACAGAAGATGGATGTGTTGAAAACTTGTTTTGAACATAAAGAAGCTTTCTGCACTACAGAAGAACCAATTGGTAACATCAAGGGCCATGACATGAAATTGGAACTTAATATTGACAAACCTTATCCCCCACAGTTGAGGAGACCACCCTACCCCTCCAGCCCCAAATCAAGAGAAGCTCTGGAAACACACATCAAATAGCTACAAGAACTCAAAGTCCTGAGAAAAGTTGGACATAATGAACAGGTAGAAGTCACCACACCTGTAATAATTGCCTGGCATAATGAAAAGTCAAGAATGGTGGGAGATTTCCGTGCTCTGAATAACTACACCAGACCTGACTACTATCCTATTCCCAGGATAGACCATTCATTACACAACTTATCTAAGGCCAAGTATATCACCACTATGGATGTACTGAAAGGGTTCCATCAGATCCCCATAGCTCCTGAGAGTAGGAAATTCCTGAGGATTATATGTCACCTAGGGATTTTTGAATACCTCAGAATGCCTTTTGGCATAAAGAATGCGCCATCACACTTCCAAAGAATGATGGACTCCATTTTTGGCTCATTCATTAGACAAAACTGGATGATGGTATACATAGATGACATTATCATTTACTCTGATGACTGGGAAACTCACCTAGAAAAGATCAATATAGTACTCCAAACTGCCACACAAGCAGGGTTAAAAATGTCCATCAAAAAGTGTAACTTTGGATATGGAGAACTTAAAGCACTAGGAAGAGTAGTCTCAGGTCTTTCCCTGGCTATAGACCAGAACAAAGTGGCAGCAGTCTTAATGAAATCCATGCCTCAGAACAGAACAGAAATTATGTCCTTTCTAGGTTTCTGTAGTTATTACCGCCAACATGTCCCCAACTTTGCAAATGTAAGTAAAAGCCTCTACGCACTCTGTAATCATGATACAATATTTGAAATGACCTATGATAGAGTACAAAACTACAAGAGTTAAAGAGACTCCTTACCACTGCACCAGTTTTAGCACAACCTGACTATACTAAACCATTTATACTGTATATTGATGCTTGTTTAGATGGTCTAGGAGCAGCCCTTCATCAGGAGTTCATAATAGAGGATAAACCTGCAGAGAAACCCATTCTATTTATCTCAAGACAAATCAAAAGTACTGAGAAGAAATATGGAGCAAGCCAAATGGAATGTTTAGCACTTGTTTGGGCTCTGGAAAAGTTACATTACTATCTTGAAGGATCTAACTTCCTAGTGGTAACTGACTGCACAGCTGTAAGAACCTTGATGAATATGAAGACCCCTAATAGACATATGCTTAGATGGCAAATTGCAATTCAACAGTATAGAGGACATATGACTATTATTCATAAATCAGGAGCCAAGCACAAAAATGCAGATGGACTAAGTAGATGGGCCTTGCCTAATAACCCAGATAATCCTGCTTATGACCCAGAAGATGAGGACATATTTCCCATCCTAGGAATTCATGTGTGTGACTTAGATGATGCATTTTATGAATTAGTCCAGAATAGCTATGACAAGAACCCTGAGTTGTTAAAACTAGTAGACATACTTAGAAATGACAACAGCTCAACAGAACTAATAGCCAGTCTACCAGAAGAATTAGCCAAACATTATAAACTTGGAAAGTTCAGTCTCCTAGATGGCCTTCTATATTTCAGGAATAGGCATTCAAGTGTACTAGTGCTAAGTGACCCTTCCCAAATTGATAACATTCTGAAAGAATGCCATGATAATGTTAATTCTGGACACTTTTCTGAAGAAAGAACAGTGGAGAGAATTAAATATACAGCATGGTGGATCAATTGGAAAGAACAAGTACACAACTATATCAAATCTTGTGATGCGTGTCAGAAAGGCAATAAGCAAACTGGAAAGAGATTTGGCTTACTGCAGAAAATATCTGAACCAACTGACAAGTGGGAAATCATAAACATGGACTTTGTAACAGGCCTACCCCCAGGAGGATCCTTCTCATATAACTCAGTACTAGTAGTTGTAGACAGATTCTCCAAGAGAGCCAGGTTCATACCTAACCATAAAGATGATACTGCCATGGAAGTTGCCCTGTTATTTTGGAATAGGATTATGGCTGATGTAGGTATACCCAAAATAATAATTAGTGATAGAGACCCCAAATTTACATCAGAATTTTGGAGGAACCTACATGACATGCTTGGTACTAAACTAGCTTTCTCCACAGCTTATCACCCTCAGACTGATGGGTTAGCAGAAAGAATGATACAAACTCTAGAAGACATGTTACGTAGATTCTGCTCCTTTGGATTTGAATTTAAGAATCATGATGGATACACTCATGATTGGGTTAGTCTACTACCAGCATTGGAAATTGCCTATAATAGTAGTAAACATTCCTCCACCAAAGAAGCTCCATATGTCTTGGAAAGAGGATGGATACCACGCATGCCCAAAGATACTTTGAATGATAAATTACCCCACCTGCATCCAACAGCACTAGATTTCAAGAAAATGTTAGATCTGACCCAACAACATGCTAAGAAATGCGTGGAAGAAGCAGTAGAATACAACAAAGGGAGATGGGATAAAAGCCACAAAGAACCTGAGTTTAAAATAGGAGATAAGGTCCTTTTATCCACTATTAACTTCAATAACTTGGGAGGTAGCAGGAAGCTAAAGCCCCCTTTTATAGGTCCCTTTACCATTAAACAACTTCATGGAAAAAATGCTGTGGAAGTCATACTGACAGAGGAACTATCCAGAAAACACCCAGTATTCCCAGTCAGTCTGGTAAAACAGTACCAATCCAGAACTGAAGATGAACCAGTCACTCAACAACCAGTTCCCCTGATGGAGGTCCCACCTTCTGGACAATTGAAAGTACATAAAATCCTGAAAGATAAAAAAGAGAGGATACAGGGAAAAGATACAAGACTTTATCTTGTCAGATATAAGAACCAATCAGCAGACAAAGATGAGTGGTTACCTGAAAATAATATCCCAGATGGAGCAATTCATCTGAGAAATTACAGGGCATCCAAGAGGTCCTCTTGAAATTTTTTCCTTAAATAACCTTATCTTTAGTTAGAAACTTACCTTTTTCCGGGAGACTTATCTTGGTGGTAGGGAATGTCAGCTTGCTACTATGACAGAGCAACCTGTCACAAGTTTACCACAAAATTATTATAAAAAAAAATATAGAATATCAAATAATATTTAGAATATTATTTGATATTCTGAATCTACACTAAATTTAACCTAGGGTACCTCACTCACAAGTACCCCTAATTCCCACTCCTTCACTATGTAAATTAGCAAAGAAGAATTAGCAAGTACCTTTAAATAAAAAGTACTTGCCGTAATTAAATGCTTATATATATATATACATATGCTTAAACCCCATTTCCAGTCACGGAAATGAGGTGTTGTGTAAATTAGGAGAGATAGCGTAAATACACCGTGTTTTACTCAAACCCCGCGTACCGCAGTCCGCAGAACTTGAAGTTCAACCCGCGTGTCTGAAAGCCCGCGCCAAAGTTGGGATACAAGCCCCCGCGCAAGCATTAAGCCCCTTACAGACTCTCAGCTTGGCACGCGGACTCCACAGTCACTCAGGTACACCCAAAACAGTAAAAACACGCCCCAGTGACCTCATTACATATGTTATATATGTTACTGGGGATTAAATAATTAAATATACTAAATTGTATTATTATTTATACATATAATTAAAATATACTGACTGAACAAACAGTACAAACAATACTGTGGCTTATTATAAAATACAAATAAGCCACTAGTATTAAATCTATAACAACCAGTACTGATGTACTACAGACTGTAAGACAATATAAATATGTAAATAATAATAAAATACATTAATAAAATCAATTGGTGACGTGTATTCAAAGCAGGGGCTGCTGAAGCGTCACCAAGAAAGCAAAAATGGCCAAAATGTGGTCCTAAGATCCCACAAGTTGGCCAATAATAACTACAGGGTCCCCAGGGGGAACTCAAGACTATTTAAGGAGCTCTTCAACCGCCCAAAGAAGGCTCCTCATGCTTTCCAATACCCACTAACAACCTTACCCACTTCTTATTAGATATATACATCTTTATAACACAGTCTGGTAAGCTTCTTAGTAGTTATTCTTTAGCCCTGTCTTCCCCAACAACTTCACAGTGTCCACCAAGCTCCACCATCCATCCATCCAAGCGCTTCAAACTGTCCAGTTCCACCCAGAATATCCCCAAGATCCCTCAAGGTTTATTACTAGTAAGTAATAACCCTTTTCTTGAAGATATTCCCCCATTTCCATTACTGGGATTAAACCACCCCTGTTCCAACAGGCCCCAGTGTTCCAGGTACCTAAATCCTCTGCATTTATTTGTAAGATACCTTAGAGGGATCTAAACCACCCCTGATTTATCAGGCCCCTCTGGTTTTTAATTATATTAAATTTATTTAATATAATTATTAATCTATTTTTCTCTCAATTTTTACGTCACAATTCCCCCATATCTTTTGGGAATTGTAACTTGTACCTTACCCAGAGTTCATATAACTCTTACCATCTATCCTTGCACCACCTGTAGCTAGAAGGACTTGTCCTTGGCATCAGGGAGGCTGACAGCTTCACACCCTTCCTATACACATAGGAAGGTTTTGCAGCCCTGCACACCCATCCTAGGAGGGGAATTTTCTTCACACACCTATCCTGGGAAAGGTGTGCCGCCTGGGTTGTGAGTTTATCAATTCCCGTACTTCTGGACCCAAATAAAGATCTTCAGAGTAGTCATATTTCAAGTCAAGCCCTCAATAACTTCCACCTGCTATCAGAGTAAATCATCCCTTATCATTAAAATACCAGAGTAATCTCTTCACAGGAATTTTTGTGCAAATTTCACTGTATATCTTATAACAAGGAAAACTCTAGAAAATTCCAGAATTTGAGAAACAAAAACTCAAATAAATTTTGGGGGGATACTTGTCAGCCCTAGAGAAAATAAAGCTGTCCTGAAAGTACCTTTAGACCAACAATTATGGCCCTAAGTACTTCCAAAAAATAAAAAAATGTATGTTACAATAGGTAATAATACTATGTAACACATTTGATAATAGTAAAAAACCCAGGATAAATAAATACATACCTTATAATATGTGAAACTTATTGAATAATCACTGTTATCCATGAAAAGATAAGGATTATCACCTGGGTGCATAACAAAACACATGTGTGATACTGTAACACACAATAAATAGTAAGGATGGATTTTTTCTGTACTAAGTCAAGTGGCTCATCCAGATTAAGAATTCCAAGCTACTAGTCTTAATTTTAAGCCTCAAACACAGTGTGCTAGAGCTAGACTAATTACAAAGCACATGGTCTATTGAGTAACTACATACTTCTAAAGCCCACATGGTGATTCAACATTTAGGTGGAGAATTAAACATCTACTTGTACATAGAGGAAATGAAGAAACCAGCAAAGCACTGTAGATGAGTTCCCTAAGATGAAGGGGAAAAAAGTGATATATTAACACACTTTTTGCTACCTTTTTGGGTTTTCTCCATATTTCTAAATCATCACAAGGAACTAAATTCTGAGTGCTGCCTTGGCAAATCCTTGATGTAAAATTTTATTTTAGTAGCCTGTGTATCCTCACCATTTCTTACATTAATATATTTCTACTAACCATTTCCCTTGAACAAAGGAAGAAAATTAATCCACCTTTTTGTATTCAAATCCCTTGAATTGCATTCTTGTAGACCTGTATTCTAGGTTGAATTTTTTTCCCTAGTCAAATTGCTCCTTTTGTGTCAAAAGTTGAGCTTTAGTCATATAATAGAAATTTTAAAAGCTTCAGCATAGCATTTACCTTCTGTCCAAGACCCAGTCTCACAATACTCAAGGCTTTCTCAAAATTTATTCCAACCAGCTTAATTGTATGGAGAGTTGTTAGGATGAGCCATGTCTACTACCAGCCACAAGTGTTGTTAACCTAGTTGGTGAAAGTAGCAAGTATGTGTTTTAGACTAGCTGGGGTTGTGATTTTAGATCTCACCAGACTAATCTTCATTTTACAACCTCTACCATTTTTTGGGTGGGTCTGCAGGGATAAAGAAAGTCTGGTCTATGGGTTCAACCTCTGGGGGTTTCATGGTTCTGAATCCTAAGTGTCTAGTAATTTTAGTTTGAAGAAACCAAAAGGTCATCATTCAATTCTGGCTTGAAAAAATATCTTCTCAACTCCCCTTATAAGGAACACTGTTCTATCCACATAAATATGTGGTAAGATCTGTTAAACATATATGTATGTATTTATTTACGTAGTGGATGGCAGCTGTCTTTGGATCCGGACATGTTAAATACATAAATTGATAGATATATCTTATACAGACCTCGAACAATCCCAGCCAATTCTTCCCTATTTGGGTCTTGGGTGGATCAGGTTGACAGCTGACCGTTCACATGAGAGCCAAGCTGACACTGTCACTATCACAGAGGTTTGACCCGTCAAGTTAAGACCCCGCCCTCGAGAGGTCAACTCCTCCCTCCTTCCAATTCATAATAATTTAAAAAAATAAAAAATAAACTCAGATATGACCACGACCAACCCAAGCCCACGATTGGGTGGAATACCCATGAAGTATCTCTCATTAGTCTCACTGACCCTTCAGAACAGCCTGTTAACCATCCTCTGTAAGCTAGCCTATCTCAAGTCTTATCATCATCAGAATACTCACTAACTGACATCCTTAATCCTCCTCGAAACCGTTTAGTGCACTACGTATGGAAAACTCGTATCTTCAAATCTCCAAAAACTTGGCCTTCACACACTAATCCTCACTTGCTTCACAGTCTCGTACCGCATCCGACAATAAAGTTTACTCCGCTCCCGTCGCCGTCCTCCTCAGCGAGATCCTCAAATCTATCATCTCCTTCTCCATCGCCCTCTTCAACTCAACCCGCTCCAGTCTTCAACCTCGGCTACCCGGCTCACCACACCATCCCACCGACCCAACCGTCTACAATGATCGTCTCAAATCTGAAACCTACCATCACTCTTATCGTCCCCTACCATCAACCCATACAACCTCTCAACTTTCATCAATCATCATCACACAGATCAAACTTAACCTATCGGCTATCTTCAGGTGATCTTTCAAGCATCCGTCACGGTCCACCTTAAATCAGCCACTGAATTCAACCCTTCCTCACTCCTCTCTCAATTACAGTCGAGATTGTTGGAAACTCTCAATACCCGCCATTCTCTACGTCATTCAGAACAACCTCCAGTTCATTGCTGCCTCCCATCTTGATGTGGCCACCTTTTCGGTAACCTACCAGCTCAAGGTAACGCAGATGCATCATCATCATCATCATTCTACTCTAAACACGGCCCAAGCTAACATGAGTCTTTGTTCAACATCTGCCCAGATCTTAACTACTGCACTATGTTCAGTAATCATGCTCAAGCGCAGACTATCGGTTACTAAATGGATCTCGCTCTTCTTCCTCGCCATCGGTGTCGCATTAGTTCAGCTGCAAAACATTTCTAGCTCTACCACCCCGGAATTGCTCGAGCCTACAAATCCTGATCAGCCCATAATGAACCGGACCCTGGGCTTTATGGCCGTCTTTCTAGCCTGTTTCACTTCTGGCCTAGCCGGCGTGTACTTTGAATTGGTCCTCAAGTCATCTACTAAGGTTGATCTGTGGATCCGCAACGTTCAACTCTCCCTATTCTCGCTCCTACCAGCCTTAATCACAGCTCTTGCTGCCTCATCCTCATCCCCCGAACCGATGTTTGCTCACTTTGGATTCTGGGCCTGGGCAACGATCCTGACTCAGGTCTTTGGAGGCCTGGTGACTGCACTAGTCATCAAGTTTGCTGATAACATCCTCAAAGGCTTTGCTACCTCCCTCTCGATCATCTTGTCAACCGTAGCCGGGGTGTTCCTATTCGACGCGGCCCTTCCGTTTGGCTCTGCCCTCGGAGCATCCGTCGTCCTCATGTCGACTTACTGTTACAACCTTTCCTCTGGCGACTCAACCTCTCCCGTCCCTACTGCTGCCAATGATAAATCTATAGGCCTCCCCTCTCCTCCAGCTGTGGTCATAGATTTCAGTCATCAAACTTTTTCTCGATATGACGAAAAAAACAATGAGCGGGATTGTAACAGCGAAGATGCTCATCTCCTGCCCGACTCGACCAAGATCTGCCCAAGTCCTAAATCCTTGAATTTCCCTCTAAGCTTATCCTCATCATCCACTTCGTCCTCCTCTTCACTCTCTCCTCATTCGCCTACTCATCAAGACGGATTTCATGTCGTCAATAACTCATCAACCTTATCCCAACTGCCACCTTATTCCAACAAGAAATAATAGACCTTCATCTTGTCCCTCATCTCTAGACCCTTTTCTTCTTTAGTCTCTATGGCCATCCTCAACAAGTATCTTGGGATCTTACTCATCGGGCCAATCCACTCCATGCCCCTCCCTCGTCTGTTTGTCTAATCTCCCTCAACCCTCATCGAACCTTCTCCCGTACGATATTCCAGTATCTTTTTCAACGGATTAAACTATCTCACATCACCAACAAGCAAAACCAAAACATTTTTCTCGGCTGGATTTACTCTCTCTTTTCCTTCTTTGAACTGTAGTTTATGTTATTGAACTCTTCCAGCCTTATTGTTTCCCCCTTTTTTTTAGCTGTACATTCCAATCTTTTCTGAAACGTTGTTCTTATTTAGTGCAGGTATGCGTTGCTGTGTGTGTGTTTGCATTCCTTCGAGATTTTACTCCTCAAACTTGGATCAACAGGATTCTATTTAACCAAACCAAGCCATTTCTTCTTTCCAAGGATAGAGTTGGGTGTATTGTGAGTGGAATAAACAACTGGGGTTTTTTGATTGATGGCATCAACAGCCCAGATGATGGCGTGGCCAGACTCTCGATTGACCCGGCGCGCAGGGCTCAAGACTGCCTGTCTTGGCCTCCCGTTGCACCTACACGGCACCCCCGTGACCGGGGCGACAAGCGAGCGCTGGCCTTAACATACCCCCGAACGGCTACTCCACCGGCATCACCAGGCTGTGACCAATTGCGCCATGGTCGGAGGGGCGCAGGTCTAGAGTATTGTGGCGTGTCAACTTTTGACCATTCAGGTTAGTGTAGTAACTTGACGGTGTAATCGGTTGTGCATGTCCGGCCAGGTGTCTCCCGGAGGAAACAGATGTAGTCTTTTCCGGCTGGCTGAGCCGCAGCCGAGTCACACTAGGTCACAACATTTAGGGCACCGTTCTTTTTTTTTTTTTTTTGTGTAATTTCGCCATTGGCATTGCACACATAAACAAACTATCGAGCAGCATACAACGAGTAAGCATGATATAGAGGACGGAACATTGCCAGATGGCTATGATGAGACAAGATGCGATGATCATAAAGGAAAAGAAGAAAAACAGAGAAAAATTAGGAGCTTGTTTCTGAAAGTATACATACACGCATAATTGGATGCCTTTGTAAGCAATTAAATATTATGATGTATATGCAAAGAAGCTTTGTATTTATATGTGTGTGGTTGCGCGCATACATAGAAAATGACAGAAGGAAACGGATCACAAAAGAAATATCATTCAAACCTGGGCCCTGGCGGGCTGCCATAGTAACACAGCCAAGAGGGGTAAAGCACCTGGTCTGGGCCAACCAGCCACTTCAAGTAGTGGACAAGCTCTTTCAAAATATCCTGACGGCACCGAACAAGAGGACGCAGCAAGTCAAGCAGGATCGATCATGCTCAGTCGTCGGACAACGTTTTATATCGTCTGGGGGATAATCCATATTCTTACATTCACCTACGGATGGTGGAAGCAGGAGTCCGACCCGCGGTTGGCTGGCCTGAACAAGCTTGAGTACTCAGTTTGGATCTCTCGTGGTGCCGGATTATGCCTTTGTTTCGATGGCTTCGCCCTTTTTATTCCAGGTAACAATTTCATTAATCGCGGCAACTTGATTTTTTTGCCTGGTCGTTTGGTCTGATGCTGTTGCTCGCTTTATCACTGATTTTCAACCTTCAGTTTGTAGAAACTTGATGCACCTTCTAAGACCGAGGATAGGATGGATCATCCCAGTCGATAGGTGTGCATCGACCCTTAAGATTCCTGAGCTTCTCCAGAAAACAGCACCTCCGCTTATCTCTTTTTTTCTTCCGTCGACCCAAAGTCACATTTGGTTTCACCGTCAAGTCGCCTACACCACACTATTCTTTACCGCGTAAGCAACGCGAAAGGACCCAGTCAGACCGACTTCATATATATACATAAGTTGAAAATTATCTTCCATTGGATCCAGAATCCACACGACAGCCCACTATGTGAACATGTTTCACGTCGAAACATCCCAGCTCAGACCCGAAGAGGCAGTCGCAATTATGTACACCGAGACCGGACCTTTGACAGGTCACA
The DNA here is from genome assembly GCA_007896445.1 of Puccinia hordei. Lineage (NCBI taxonomy): Eukaryota > Fungi > Basidiomycota > Pucciniomycetes > Pucciniales > Pucciniaceae > Puccinia > Puccinia hordei. The sequence goes on along the minus strand of RDRW01000246.1, from coordinate 468,166 downwards.
TCATGTTGTTTATAATGGTCTTAATGTACACCACAGCGGTAAGATCTACCGATATGAAGGGGCGATAAGTCTTCACACAGAATCTTACTCGCAATCTCCTGTCAATGCATGTCTAGTCCACAAAAATTCGAACTCAATGTTTCGAGGCATTTTGGTACACGCACCACTTGGCATTCTTTTGGGCGGTAAGTGCTACCCGCTGACTTGAACCAAGGTAGAAACAAACTAGAAATAGCCAACGAATACTGACTGACTATCTTGTAATGGATTTCTACCTATAGTTGGGCTTGTATACCCATGCAGCAGGATGTTTCGTCCGCGGTGCCCTTCCAGCCCACAAAACCCAATGCTTGGGATACAATAGCGTATATGTGACTGTTTGGAGTGGCCTTGCCTATTTCTGCGACCGAGTCTTCAGGGAACTCAGAGGACGGGGTCGAGCTGAGATTAGTGCAGTCTTGATTCATCCGTCTGGAACTGTTGAGATCCGAATGCACAAGGCGGGGTTCAAATACGTACCTGGACAATGGGTCTTCTTTCAAGTGCCTGAAGTCTCTCGATTTCAGTGGCACCCATTCACGATTTCGAGTGCTCCGGATGATCCTTATATCTCAATTCACATGCGACAGGTGGGCGACTTTACCAAAGCCGTCGGCGCTAGGCTGGGTGCCACCCCCCAGTTAATGGCCACACTTAATCAACCATCGGAAATTTCAGTGGAGGATTGTGGTGAATTTCATGATATCACAACCATCAGATCTCGCGACCTGCCCTTGGTCCGGATCGATGGACCTTATGGCTCACCTGCGCAAGATGTTTTCAAGTGTGAAGTAGCGATATTGGTTGGAGCAGGGATTGGTGTCACTCCATTTTCTAGTATCTTGAAGAATATACAGTGCGTATTATTTTTTCCGTTGGGTGACCAAAGGGAGCGTGTTTCTTTTTCTCTGTCTAGTCGGCCCATTAATTCTACCCCTCCCTCCCTCTTAATTACAACCAGTTACATGCAGCAACAGGGGAAGCTTGGTCAACTGCGGAAAGTACAGTTTATTTGGATCAACAGAGTGCGCCAATTTTCTCTATCTTTCAACATTCAAGCCGCAGGATTGGTTGTTGATGGTTCATGGTGCAATTTTCTTGAACCCACAAAGGAAATCGCCTCATTCAGTTGGTTCAAGACGTTACTGAAAAGTCTGGAAGATATTCAACACGATTATTCATTCCTGAGGATGGATATGTATCTAACCGGATTGATGGATGAAGACACGATTTCAAACGTGGTTCTGAATACGGGTGCACACAAGTTCGATTCTTTAACTGGTTTGAAGTCGCAAACCCATTTCGGGAAGCCACATTGGCAGAAAGACGTGTTTGATCCGATCCGGAAAGCCATCCATTCTGGTGATTGGTATGAACGAAATGTCTCTGGGGTCACCAAGGTCGGATGTTTTTATTGTGAGAGTGTTTCCATTTTTGTGTTTATTGAATTTTTATTTGAAGTCCACATCACATTCTTTTATAAACGAGATTTCTGAAATGGATTTTTGTGTGTGTTTCTTTTTCAGGTGGCCCCCACGGAATAGCTACAACTTTGAAGAAAGAATGCGCGCAAGCTACTACTGACAAAGTCAAATTCGAGTTTCACAAAGAAAGATGTAAGCAAAACCTATATCGTTGCATAAAATAACCCTTGAACTCATTGTTAATGTCTATTTATCCTAAACGTTGTCAGTTTAAACAGCGGGGTTCATGATTGAATCAAGAGCCCATTTTCTAAAGGTGTTGACACGCATTTCTTCTATAACAATGTTTTTGTTTTTGTTTTTGTTTTTGTTTTTGTTTTTGTTTTTCTGTTTTGATTTGTAAGAATTGAAAAGAGAAACAATTTCCATATTGGATAAGAGAGTATTAATCAGGAGTAACGTATAAAGAAGAGCTAAATAAAGAAAACTAATGACCAAGGCTTTACTAACAGAAGCATCCCGCGGTAATACCCTAGATCCTTATTACCAAGGATCAAGGACAACAAGGCACAGGTCAAACTTTCTAAGGACCAAGATGTTTTTCTCTTCACTATAAATAGTTCATGCGCGCATCATCTTGTAATTTTCCTCATCACAATATTTTGTTATTTCTTGTTTTCATTACAACCAAATTCAAATCACATCAATTGTGAAAACCTTTATCATTATAATAAAACTTGCCATTTGTTATCACATATCTTGTCTACGACATTCTCAAACTTCTCATGTTTGTGGCAATAATACTGTAATACTCTAGTCATTACAATAATATTGCAATCTTTAAATCATAGTTTCTAGTCATATTTTTTGTTAGTCAAAACAATTTTAAAGAACATGTATGGATATCAATCAAGACAAACAGGTTCAAACCTTGGCCAATGCCCTTTAAAATCTCCAGATCTATCAGCAAACAGAATCTCAACGTTCCAAAACTCTTGCCTCAGAAGTCACCACTTTAAAGATGGAAGTCAGCGGCCTCAAATTAAGTATTTAAGACATAACACAAAAATTGCTCTTATTTCACCAACAAATAATCAATATTCAGTCTGCCCCCGTCTGTAATAAGTTTTCCAACATTGGAGTCATTACTCATGCTTCATTTTTGGGTAACCCCAAGGAGATTAATAAATTTCTCTATTTCATTAAGGACTGATTGGATTAAGGACTGATTGGTCAATGTGGAATCCCAATTCCAAAAAGAGAAGAGCAAGATCAATTGGGTGGTACAAAAATTTTGAAATTCAAATGGCCAAATCTCTGACCCAACCCCCTCCTATAACTGGTGGATCTCAATCCTTAAGGAAAATGCACCCGCTCAAGATTTCAACGCTCACATTGCCTCCACTGAAGATCCTTATTTTTTTTCCTTGTCTCAGCTCTATTTTCTCTTTCTTATTGGAATTAGAAGAAGTGTTACCAGAAAGGAACAGCACGGAGGATGCAAAAAAAGTGAAAGGCAACATGTCATTGGATGTATTTAATTCCATTTTCAGTTCATTAGTTTATGCTGTTGATTTAACTTAAGAAAGCAGATGTGATCTATATAAGCAAGATTTAAATCCAAAAATACTTGAAACATATGTAGTGAAGGATTCTTGGAAGTATTCAGACACCCTTTTACAGAAACAGGATTTAGCAATTCTTGCTTCCAACATATTGGAAAAACTCAACCAAATACACAACAAGATGACCATCTGCAAACCCAATTATCAAACCCAAATTCCACATCCAGTCCCTCAAGATTCAACCACAATTGATATCAATGCAATTACAGCCAGCACAAGATTCACATTTCTTGTATATCAATAATTATGTGTCAAGAACAAATTCTGCCAACGCTGCCACAAGGCATACAATTCTAGTCACATCACCAACCAATCCTGTCCCAATGCCAAAGTATCAATGAAGGAGAAGCTTGATTTATTTTTAAAACTCAATTCCTGTTTACCAGCTGGCAGCAGTCACCCCAATAGCTCAAATCAATGTAGCGGTGTGGAACTCCTAAAGGATCAGGAAAGAGCTTGAAGGGGAAATAGACAACAAATCCAGTAAGTAGAAGATGTTGAAGCTAAAGGTGCTGATGAGGCTGCCCTTCTTGACTAATGCTGAGGGGAAAGGGTTTCACTAAGAAAAAGAAAGAAAAAGGTGTGGCTATATTTCTACTAATCCTTAGACTGCTGCTACTAATGGGAACTTAGGTTGTTTAATCAATCTGAGGCAGGGACCTTGAGAGGAGAGAGACAAGCACTGAGAAAGAGTATGGGGTATGTGTTATGATTGTTATTTGTGTAAAGGTTGATGCAAAAGTAAATGTAAAAGGTTTAAAGGTAAATGTAAATGTAAACTGTACTTTAATAAAGGGTAGGGTGCATGCCTCATCCATAGAACTAAGGGGATTTCTACTTATACAAAAGGGCACAAGATGGCTGATCCTGGCAGTAAAGAGAAAGGGGAAATGTGTTCAGAGGTATACAACCAAAAGAGAGTAGTGATAGTGTAAGAAAGATGAGCCAATGTAGCTAGTAACTATGTATATAAGGAATGTAATGTGACTAGTAACCAAAGAGGATGATAAAGGCAGAAGATGTAACTATGTAATATGAATGACTGTGCTGTACAACTTTATACCAAAGAAGATATAAACTAAAGAAAAGTATGTAATATCTGTGTTTTATTTATGTACTGTATATTTATAAATCAATACCTTGTATAATATCCTATGGGGTTTTAGTATTGGTAAAGTGATGTGGTTATCAATACCTTGTATAATATCCTATGGGGTTGTAGTATTGGTAAAGTTATGTGGTTATAAGTGGTAATATTCTAAGAATGCTAATAACTTCTGAACCAAAGGGAAATCAGGGGTACTTTGAGTGAGTGACTAGGGGTATTTTTGTATGTAGAATCTGATTACGTAATAATAATGAAGTATAGGTGAGAGGAAATATAAGTTGTTGATGATTGTATGTGAAAAGGTATGGATTAACACAGCGGCAATTAAAACACCGGCATAATGGGATAATATAGGGGTGCAGTCAATGGCGGATATGCTCATGTTTGGCTGTGATGAGGAGGGACATCCCATTGACAATGGCAAGTTCCCCCTAATTATTTCTTCAATTTTACCTTCTCTTTCCCTTTCTTTCATTTTGGAAGCTCCATCTAGGCTAGTAGTAACTATCCGTCTTACACAAGGAGGGTCAAAGCCCATCATGGCCATGGCTCTCATAGATCCAGGAGCTGGCGTATCCTTCATCAATACAGAATTTGTAAGATCAAATGAGTTTCAACTAACAATTTTACCATCTACCTTTGCATGTAAAAGATTTGATGGGTCCCCAGCCACCTCAGGCAATTTAACCCACAACTGGAATGGTCAAGCAATTTGTATGGATTCCCAGGACCAATCTCAGAATTCTCTTGTATCTTTCAATGTTATTTCTCTTTCTTCTATTGATTTTATTCTAGGCTTACCTTGGCTCACAGCAAATCATGCATGGGTCAGAGGTCCATGAGGCCAACTTTTCTTTATTAGTAATTGTACCATTCCATCCCTTCCATCACCCCCCGTCACTATTCCTACATCTAATATGTCTACTATCACTAATAACTCACCTCTTAAACACAATGAAATCTTTAAAGGAGTGTCAGTTTTTTGAATCCAAGGTAAAGTTTATAGGTTTTGTGGTCCTCTGAGGGTCTTCAAATGGAGCCACAGAAGTCAGACACCATATTAAGTTGGACTTTACCGGAAACACTCAAGGGCTTACAACATTTTTTAGTATTTTGTAATTTTTACAGATGTTTCATTCCATGATTTTCTGATATTTCTTGAGAAATAACTCATCTTACTAAAGAATCCATTTTTCAACCAATAATGATGAAGAAACCAGGTCCTATTAGTGCTTTTCAAGCTCTTCTAAAAGCATTCTCTTCAGCCTCATTACTCTCAAATTTCTCATTTTCCAGTGATAGGGTAATACATGTAGACAGCTTGGGTTTTGCCATTGCAGTAGTGCTTAGTCAACCAGATGCAACAGGAAAATTGCATCCTGTCAGCTTCTATTTAAGGAAGTCAACCAAACAGGAACGACTTTGTTCAATATATGACCTAGAACTCTTAGCAGTAGTTTTGGCATCTGAAGAATGGCAAGCATGGTTAGCAGGAACAAGGAAGCCAATACTAGTATTTTTGGATCACACAAATCTAAAGTATTTCATTTCTGCCTCTTCTCTTTCTCCAAAGCAGGCCACATGGGCTGGATTTTTAGATTCTTTCAATTTCAAGCTAATCCATGTATCAGGGCAATCAACTGCGGATTCATCAAGTCTTTGGCCTGATTATGAAGTGGTATCATAAAACACATCACCTAACTCTTTAGCAGCTAAATTTTTTATCAATGCCATCAAAACAACGACAGTAGATCATGCGTTACCAGAGCATGTATGAGATTAGAGGCAATACTGAAGGCATTTTTCCGCAGAGGGCTTATTGATTATTTAATTACTGGGCTACAATCCTTTTTTTACTAGTTGTATTTCTCTCTCTGTTTCTTTCCTTTTCTCTTCCTTCATCACCTTCTGTTTCCTCATCAGCCAGGTCTGCCCATCCTCCTCTCCCCTACACATCCCAGGACACTGACATCCAATCTACTGTGTCAAAGGTCTGTACATCCTCCTATCCCCTACACATCCCAGGACACTGAAATCCAATATACTGTGTCAAAGTTACACTTCATTATCTTAGTTTGATTGATTTTCACCAAACTGGGAAAAATTCAATTCCACTGTTTCTTACAAGTAAAAGGTAGAGTATATTTGTAAGAATTGAAAAGAAAAACAATTTACATATTACAGAAGAGAGTATTCATAAGGAGTAATATATAAAGAAGAGATAAATAAATAAAACTAATAACCCAGGCTTTAATAACAGAAGGATCCCATGGTAATACTATAGATCCTTATCACCAAGGATCAAGGCCAATAAGGCAAAGGTTGAAATTTCTAAGGACCAAGATGTTTTTCTCTTCACTATAAATAGATCATGCACGCATCATCTTGTAACTTTCCTCATCACAATATTTTGTTATTTCTTGTTTTCATTACAACCAAATTCAAATCACATCAATCATAGAAACCTTTATCATCACAATAATATTCTCAAACTTCTAACATTCATGGCAATAATACTGTAATACTCTAGTCATTAAATGATTGCTCATGAGTACCCAATTTTGTATGAAACCTTTCAAGTTGCTAAAATGTGTTGATTAAGCTTGAAATGTGTCCTGAAGTTTTGTTAAATTAATGATGAAAATTGCTAATGCCAACACATTTGGTTTCGGGGTTTTCTTGATTAATCTCTCACATGGTGTGTTGCCTAAATCCAAAATTGAAGTTGAAGTCTAGAGAATAAAATAATGATGCAATCCCAAAATTTTGTCAATTTTGGAAAATGAATGTTGATTTATAACTTTGTTTCAATTTGGAATCACTCTTTCCTCCCAATAATTATAATCTTTCTCTTTTTAAATTTCCTCTCAAATGCACCCATGGCGAAAATTGAACTTCGAGGGGGTTTAAGTTTGAGTGTTCATTTTCACTTGGCTTCTCTGCAGGGAAGTAGATGTGTCAGCCTTACATTAGAGACAATACAGATTTCCTAAAACTACATTTAGGCCAATAATGATTGCCCTTACGACTTCAAATAAAACTAAAGAACCTTAGAAAAAGGGGACTAGAGCCTTGTAGATTATGTAATAATGGATAACCAATAAGAAAAAAGAACATACCTTATAATATGTGAAAATTATAGATAGTTACCTTATCCATGGAAAGATAAAGATTATCACCTGATGGGAAGATATAACCCATATAAAATACTGTAACACATATAACAACAGTAAAAATGAATGGTTTCTGCATTGAGACTAGTGGATATTCCAGATTGAGAATATCAAGCCACTTGTTTCAACACTAAGCCCCAAGCACCATGTGCCAGATTAATTACAGGACACATGGTCTACATACAGCTGAATCCCACATGGTAATTAAACATGGAGGTTGAGAATTATAGATTACTCTAAGGGTTTTCTCCCTTCACTGTATCTTTATGGAGAAGAATCCTGGGAGTGTTGGTACTGAGGAGAGATTCTATAATCAAGTTTTATTTATTTCTAGCTCAGAAGATGGTGGAGTAATGGTTTGAAATCTCTCTGTTAGTATTATACAATTTGATAATAAAAAAGGAAGACATGGAAGATGAAGATAAGAATGGAATAGTGAGAAATGGTTGTACTTAACTAGCTCAGCAGATGGTGGAGTAATGGTTTGAGATCTCTGCTGAGCTAGGAGGGGGGAGGGGCTGTGTTGTTAGAAGTAGTGCTGGAGATTTGATTATGTAATTATATTTGTGAAACCTGTGTAGAGGGGTTTCACAAAGTCCTTTTACAGGCACTAAAGCAACCAGAAAAGTACTATATAAAGAAGTACTCTAAGCTGAAAGAAAAAATATATATATAAACATACCCTTAACTGCCTTGTTGCTTTTTCATCCAGATTTCTAAGTCACCACCAGAATTAAATTCTTAGTATTGCCTTAATAAATCTTTGAAGTAACCTTCCAGCCAGTACCTTGTTTATCCACCACCATTTTGTACCTTTTTACTCCATCAACCATTTCCCTTAAACAAAGGAAGATAATATATCCTCCCTTGTTGGTTAAACAAACCCCTTCACCCTTAAATTGCTGTTACAGTAGACCTATTTCTAGTTTGGAGGTTGTCTTCAGACAACTGGCTCCTTTTATCATAAATTTGAGCATAGAGTTATATAATACTCCATTTTATTGGCTTCTACAAAGCCACTACCTTGTGTATTGGTGTCACCAGAGAGACCCAGGCTCACAAGATGAGATTAGGTTGAAACCTAGTATGCAGTTAAATAGCTTCACTTCATTGTGCCACTCTTTTTCAATCCTCTTTTTGTTTCAAACCTCACTCATCCAACTCTATCCTGACTCAAACCTCTAGGTTTGTTGTATTGTTGGTGTTGTGTTAGTCAGGACTAACATCAAGTTGGAGAATCACAGGTTTGTTGTGTTATTCAAGTTCAGGTGGAATAAAATCAAGTTGGATAATCTCAGGATCCCTCTTGAATCCATTTTTCAATTGCCACTACTATCCATATTGCCACAGACATTGTATGGTATGCAAAGAAGGTGCATTCTGAACCCATTTCCAACAGATTTCCAGCTTCTCTTGTATGCCTGATTTCTCCACTTTTTGACCACCACTTCTTTTCTCTGATTATCTCATCCCAAGCAAACCAAAATTTTCTACATACCCCATGATCACACATACCACATGTCATACTAAAAAAAATCATTAAATGCATCAAAAGTCTTACAAATACGCATGACTACTTCAAAAAACACACAATCACTACTCATCACAACTGTAACACTTTAACAACTGTACAAAAACCATAAATAAATCCTCATAAAAACATTCCTTATCTCCCCACTTACTTAGAACTTAATTGGGTTTTATTTTACATTTTGGTTCATTCAATTTAATTTGAATCTGCTTAAAATTAGAATAAAATCAAATAAAACTCACCATTGTGAAAAATAAAATAGGGGGAAAAAACAGGAAGGAAAAAGTAGAAGAACACCCACAATAAAAAAAATTCTAAGAAGCTTCATTCACACCTTCTTAAGAGCTGGTAACATCTGTAGAAACACCCCCATCACCTTCATAAAATTATTTTTCATTTTACACTTGTAATTACATTCTAATCATCTTCAACATTGTCAATTAAAACCTCAGGCCCTTATTTCTTTTTTCTTTGGGTGGCTTGACAAGTTGTAATTAACTTTTGTTTTCCAAACCACAGTCATGAGGACACAACCATGTGACTAACAACAAAAGAGAGCAAAGTGCAAACCTAGTCAACACAAGAGGAATGAGAATGAATTGAGTAAGAGTCAGATATGAAAAAAAATTGGATGAAGAAGAAAAGGAACAAGATGGAGAGACTGTATGTGTAAATATGTACATGTAATTATTTGAGTTAGGTTTAAAACTTTGTCCATCTCAATTGAACATATCCAACTGCATGCCACAACAGGGTGAAAATGAACTACCGGGATTTAAGTTCAATACATTTGTGCAAGAGAAATGGATTATTTCCACTCTAAATATGAATTCCAAAGTAGCATAGGCTGGAAAAAAAGAAAACATCCAATTTACAGTACCCACCCATTTAGCATCAGTTCACAATTATTTGAAATACAATTATGTATCTCCTTGCCAACTAGTCATAATTACTTTTGCCTTTCATCTTCCTCTTATTCAAAGTTATAAATGTGATCTTCACTAGGTTTTCTATCATTATCTAAGGATATTTGGACTGGAAAATCAAAACAGGGAATGGGTAAGTTGCATAATGAATAGGAGATAAATTAGAAACAAAACCTACAGGCTTAAAATCATGATGTCAAATTACATAGTTTTTCTCCATGAAACGTGTCAAAACATTTATGTGTAAAATCAATCAATCTCCTCATCCACCCTACCTAGGACAGGGATAACTGGTAAACACATCTTGTTCAATTGTCCAAGGTTCTTTCAAATGGTCAAAACTACTAATATTCTCAAAGTGGTGTTGATGGGCAGGTTGCAAAAGAAATTCAAGATATTGGATGAATTGTTAGATTGGGAGTTTTAATTTGCAATGAGTTTTATTGATTGGGCCAGATTTACTTTATTTTCCTTCTGAATTTATTTTCTCAAAACTTTTCTGACAAAACATCCTATTATTTGTGGTTTTTTGAGTGGCTTGTAAACTTCCCAGAGTGTCATTTCTTTCATTTATATAATGGGTTTTGCCTCCCAAATGAGCAAGGGGAGTTTTTTGTCCTCTAAAATAACAAGAGCTTTGAAATTGAATGATAAAATTTACAGGCAGGCATCAGCCAACCTGTAGACGTGTTTAAAGTCAAAAAACCAATTTGAAGGCCCATGGGAGAGTTGTTATGGGCTGATCTGGAGAGAGGAAGGCACTGGGGTTTTGGGATCCTATAATGTAGATTGCAGGATGAGGAAGGGATGTAGATCCTTGTCCTGGCAGAATATATAGTGGCCTGTCTGTAACATGTACGTGATAGACTATCTACATGTGGTGCAGGCTCTGGTGCGGGCGGGCCCACAATATGGCTCATGACAAGAGTTAAATCTTGAACAGGTAATATTGAAAACCAATAGAATGGCATATTTTCTGCTCAATCTCTTCCTGTCCTATTTGGTCTGGCCATGTGGCCTTTTACTGTCCTTTCATATTTTCTTTGTCCACCTGTTTAGGCCCCCTGTGGAGCTTGCAAGGGGGCTTGAAGTCACTGAGACCCATACTTCTTAGGAGAACAAATTAAAGGAGAGTCTGTGTTTGAACTGCTTAGTTGAAGAAAACATTTTTTTGAATTTTATGTGATGCAGTCTTGAAGATTGGTAGATTCCTGCTCTGAGAGAGAATAGACTGTGCTGGGCAGAGTTTCTGGAACTTTAATTTCAGTCTGATGATTTTAAGGCCTCAAATGAAGGAGTTTGTCTTCTCCAATAGGTGATAAAACATCAGCAAATTTGTCAGCTATGTGTATGAAACACTGGCTTAATGTCAATCAAAAGCCAGGTACTATGACTGTGCTGAAAGGTTATCTGAATAATAAGTACTATTATTCTCTCTATAGTGACCAAAATATGCACAGAGGAAAACCTAAACTCCTTTTTAATTTTCTTATTTGACACAAGTACATAGCCCCCAATTTTGGGGGGAGGGACTTGTAGAAAGACACGGATCGACGCCGAGATCCGTGATCCGTGTCATGCAACCTAACGGGCCGACGTCGACCCGTGAGGTTGCATGTATTGATACGGTACAAACCTTGCATGGTTTGTTTGGCTCCAGGAGCCTATTTTTTTAGTTTTATAGTAGATAAAAATTATTCAATCAGGAGAAGACTAACAGCTAAACTTATAGGTTTGGCTATCTTTCTGTATTTTTGAGAGAGCAGCTGGAAAGCACTTGTTCTGATTGGCTACTGTCAGAGGTGGTAGTCTTGCAGCAACTGCTTTATAAGGAATAGTTCAAGGTCTAAGATGGGAAGGTTCTAAGGTAGCTTGATAACTATTCAATTAAATAAGGTGGTTTGGATAATGAAGGGGATAACACTACTCTAAAAGTAGGAGGAAAATATTCAGGGTAATTACTAATGTGGTACTGGGTGAATATGCTGAGTATCAAATCCTAGGCCATGAACTGGCCTCCTTTTACATTCTAGAGATCTTCAGGGGAAAGTTCTAGAATGTTGTTGTATATTCTGCTCTAATTTATTACAATTCAAATGCACTATGATGCAATGGTAATTGTATTGAATTGAGCACAGTATTTTCTATGTACCCATGACCTCATGACATGTATGTATGACCAATCACATGATGGGCCCATTCATTTAATAGCACAATACTGGGAAATTAACATGCACTTAGGTAATTTTGTTCTTATTAGCATAATTTTATTATTCTTATATTTACAAAAATAAGCTTATTGTCTCTCAGCTTTTATGACAATAATTTCTAATCCATAATTTATACTTTTTGTTCCCTTTTATTAAAGTATCTTTATTGTATGATAAAGTAATGGAAGGAGTAGGAATTTAGTGGTGGTTTGAGTGAGCTGTCCCACTTGATTTTACATTCTGAGTTGATTAATACAATAATATTTTATGATAAGTTATTGTTTACAGTAGTAATACAGTATTTTTATTTTATTTTACAGTCTAGTCAGTTCTTACTCTGGAGTATCTCTAGGGCTGACAAAATTAATGATGGATGCTGGGAAGAGTCTTTCTGATGGTTTTGAGGCCTTTGATCTCATCATCATCTTTGAGACTTAAAATAGTTGTTGAATGAGGATGTGAGGGGATCAAACCTTGGAATGAAGGTTTTTCCTTCTCTGGAAAGAAGGAATAGAACAGTAAGTTATATCAAAAAGAAATTAATCTGTGGTCTTTCAAAGATATGGAAGAGGAAGAGAATTTAAAATCAGAAAGAATAACAGCATTGAAACACGCACACCCCTGGCTGCACACCCTGTTTTTGGCCATCAGAATGCCGCTGTATAGGTGTGCAACCTACATTCCCATGTAGCTCACACACCCATTCATCTGCGTGTGAAACTATCCAAAAGGGGGTGTGCAGCCACACCCCCCTGTATGTGTATGTGGTATGGCCCATACTTTATACCCATAGAAGAGGTGTGTCTCACTCACATCAATCCTTCTATATCACATAAACAATCCATATAATCATCATTTTTATTTCAGATACACCTTATTTTACCCCTAGTCACTCACTCAAACCACACTTGATTTCCTTTTGGATCAGCAGTTATTAGCCTTCATAGTTTTCATTGGTACATTCTTTTCTTTTCTTTTTACTTGGCTTACATCATCCAAGAAAGGATTACTCAGCAACACTAACATCTTAAATAAGCTGTATCAATTTCACATCATTACTACATACTTTCACTTCACTATTACAGTTGTAGTCTTTTTCCCATCACTAATACTATTGTAGTCTTTTCTCATCATCATATCTTGTAATACTTTCCTCATCATTTTTTCCCCTCTTGAAGGGCCTTTTCACATAAATACTCCTGCAATCTTATTGTTGTATCCCCTCATGCACTTTCTACCCCATGCAAACTGTATGACCTTTTACACCCAATATTAGATTCATCTTCTTCAAAGACACTTTTTAACCAGAAAATTTATATATCCTTGCCATTAAACCTTTTACACAAAAACATTTTTTCCTCACAAATACTCCTCAAACTCCCCATAACTTAGAGGTAAAAGTAGACAAGCTCATAATACTAGTCAGCCTGATTAAAGTAGAAAACAACACCTTTGATTTTATTCTTAGTGTTACACTCTTCCCACCCGCATTATTCAGGGAGGCAGCTCATATATCAGCACCTTTTTCATAACCTACATTAGTACTAGTGTAGTTATACATATCCCTTCCAAGCTCTATTCTGACCTTAGAGTAGTTCCACACCGGTTGAAGCAAGAGAGGCCACAATTATGTAAGCCAAAACAGATCTGTGTTTGCTTATATAACACCCTCTGAAAAAAAATGTATAGTTATGGGGTGGGGATTGATAAAAATATTCCCACATCTCCGGTTGACAAGTTTGTATACCCTCTTTTACAGGAGGAAATCCCTATCGTTGACAAGGTTGTATTTCTTTGTTGACCAGAGGGAATCCCTCCTCTGGTCCACAAGGGGGTTTTCCCTCTTTTACTGGAGGGAGTTCCTCCAGTTGACAAGGGTGAGTTCCCTCCTCAACCAGAGGGACTTCCTCCATTCAAGATGTGCAACCCACACCCCTTCCTACACAAATAGGAGGGGTGTGCGGGTCACACCACCATCCTGGGAAATGTGTGCCCCTGGAGTGGGTGTGCCTTTATTGACACCTCCTGCGGTTCAGATAAGCTCATTTTTGAACTGTGTTTTATATCAATATGTTTTCCTCATTGGTTATGACATATAGCAACATTATTTCAGTTTTTGTTTCATTTTGAACTTCTGGATGTATTCTGTCAAATTCTATGAAAAAATTATCTAACCTGACAGAGGGTACCAGAAAGTTTACCCTGTTGTAATTATCTTTCATTTTACCCGATCTTCCCCAGCTATCCTCAGGTTCTGAAAGTGCTAGCATTCTCCTCCTTCCACTTTTTATTACTTATAAGCAGCCCTCTTAGGAATTTTTCTCCCCAAGAAAATTCTGAATATACAACTATATTCAGCACAGCTTACAGATCTACCTGTTATCTGAAAAATAAGCATTCTGAAGTGCCCTTGTCTAGAAACACAATCTGTCATGTACAATTCTCAATATTTGATAGTTCCAAATTCTGGATTCCTCATAAAAATAACTGTTAATTTAGCTTCCATTCTTGTTAAATGTTTAAAATCAGTCCTATCTAGTGTTCTTGGAGAGGGGTAACAATTTTCCATACACACTTCTTACCTTATGTTCTACTAACCTTAAACATACCCCAATTCTGGATATACTATCATCTAATAATGTTATAGCATCTTCCAGAGTTGTATCCCTTTACCTTCTGTTGGTAAAACCAAAAACCAAATTTGAGATACTCCTTAGATGCCTCTTAATACTCTGTATTGATTTGGATGCACTCTTAGTATGGCAGGACTCTCAGTTCAAGATAGACTGATATAGTGATGAATCCTTTCAAAAGGACTTTATAGACCTCACAAACCACCGCTTGTAGAACTTAAATCATCAACCTCCTGATAATTTCTTTATGTATCAACATCTGCTGCATTTGTTTTTCTGCCATTTGACCTCTCTGTGTTGCAATTGGAGTAGTTTTTCATCCTTTCTTGAGATTGGTGATTTCTCTGATTTTTAAGTTCTACTTAGATTTGGGGTTGTCTTGCTTTGTTTCTCTGGAGGAGGTCAATCTTTTTCTGTTGGAAGGGATTGATGTGTCACTTGGTGATAGGGTACCTGAAAGATGCTTTGCAGACTTCTTAGCCAAGTCTTTTGAGGAAGGGTGGTTTTTTGGTCTTCATCTGATCTGATCAGCAAAGAAAACAAATGGACCTTGGTGGATGGATATCCTTCTTTTTTGAGTTCTGGTACTTTTGGAATTTCAACAGTTCTGGAGCTGGAGTTACTGTCATTGTTCTACTGTGGTTGCTTAAGAGTTGAAAAAATTGATTTTTTGGACAAAAGACTTCACCCTCTACTATGTGGTCTTGATTCTTGAAACTTTGGAGCAAGTTGTTGTTTTCAATCATCTTCACCAACATCCTCTGCATGTCTGAAGCCAAATTCAGGCACACAAGTTTCATATCCAGATCCTGGGTCTACTTGGCTTCTTAGAGATAATTGAGGTGGGATATCATTGATCAGAAGAGTGGAAAAAGTGGTCAAGCGTGCTTTGGAATAATATTGTCCTCTAGGGGGCCTAGTGAGATCTTGGGCTTTGACAAGAGGTGGATGGTTTCTCCTGGAGCATTAATTGTTTTATATTAGTTTATTTAAAAACTAATTTCTAGGAGATATGGTATTAAATCAAATACCTCTGAGTACCTCCAGATTGCTGCTATCAGCTTAGTAAATCTCTTCAGTATAAGTAAATTGGGAGCTAGGTCATTCAGAAAAACTAGAGGAAATTGAGTGAACTGCTTGTCCCTGAGGTAAAAAATGATTTTTGAGTTTCTCCTGAGTTTTCTTGTTGAAGGACTTTTTGTTGAATACTGAATTCTTGGCTTGGGAATGACTCTTGGATCAGGTCATTGAGGAAGTTTTGTTTTTGAAAGAAAGTGGTTTTACCACCTATTCTTTATCTATACAAGAGATAGGTGCTTGAGTGTTCTTTGATTGAACCGCAGAAAGAGGCCAAGTCTTTAAGAAAGGAGATGGTAAATCCTCTTTATCTGTTTCTCACTCCAGTCCGACGGAACTTCTTGACTGAGGATTTTCTTGTTTCTTTGTTTGGGTTTAGAGGTTTCTGAGACTGTCTTGGTTTGCTTAAAGCCTAATTTGTATTTTGTTGCATGGGAGCTAGGTGGGGATCCTAATCTAACAACCTTGGCATACACATTTTAGTCATGTTAGTCACTAAAAATTCAAATAACAAACAATTTGGAATTCTGTGTTTATTTTATTTAATTTCCAATCAATGAAATTAGAGATTACCAATTATCTTTGGATATACCAGTTTGTTTTGAGTTTCAGGAAATATCAATCTGTTTGAAAGGTGAAAAAAATTCTTCTAAGTTTTTTTCTTCTTCTTGGGTTATTTGGTATTGGGAGAAATTCCCAGCCAGACCCCCAAATGTCAGCTTTGGTCTCTAAGGTGACACAGAGTTGAATGTTACACATTTTAAACTTGTGTAATTCCCCTTCTAGTATAGAAGGGGTCTTACTATAGGCCTTTGGAGCCAGTGGAAATAAGCCCTCTTTGATGCTTTGACACAAAGGACCTTTAAAGCAATTTAGAGTGCCATAGCAAGTTATGACCAGCGGCAGTACTTTGACACAACCCTCAATTGAGGGGTGGACTTCTAGAAACTCTAGTGTAAGGATACTAGAGGCTAGGGGAAATTTTTATAGAGGCAAGATGCATTTGTGTGTGTATATAAGGGGAGTTTTGGAGGATTATAATTAAACCCCACTTGCTAAATTGTGGGTTTGTATTGTAATAATCTGAGGGAAGGTCATTTCTGTATGAAAGGCCTTCCTCTTAAATATGTTACAGGAGATAAGAGCCCCAGGGTAACAACTCATGGAGTTTCATAAACCCACATGGGAGTCTACCTATTTAAATAAGTATGTTTTGGCCAAGGGTGCCAAAACGTTATGGATTAGAGTATGGACTTAGACATGCTGAAGTGGCTTATGTAATCCATAAATCATAAATAAAAATGTTTTTAGTCCTGTTTTATGTATTTGTTAAAAAATTATTTAATTCTTATCTATTTATTTTATTTTATTTTACTATAATTATTTATTCGTTTATGAACCAACAACCGTCATATCAAACAAAACCTACCATCAGACAAGAAAGTTGTACTCGAGTATGGAAGAGGACGATAAGGACCCAGCCCACCATCAATTCATCTTACCCACTCTCACTCTCGATCCACCCAGTCAGGACAAGTCAAACTATCGTTGCAAGTATGATCCAGCCCTGGATACTAGTCTCGTCAAGAAGAGCGCTGGGCCACTGTGGGTCTCTTTCCGCTTCACATGTCTGTCTGATTCCCGATTTAATGATAAACATTCCCAAAACTTGAAAATGATCCATTTATTTATTCACATCAATACGTATTCTGACCTTGATTGCTTGGATAAATATCCCTCTCCAGCTATCGGCACTCCAAACCAGCCCTTACCATCGATTCTAACCCAAACCGGGACCCAAGGCTCAAACTGGCCTATCCCTCGCCTCTCTCTACCCATCCCACCACTCCATCCGGTCGATCGGCTCTCATCGTCGGCCTCTCACGTTCATCCCGTACCAGGCAAGCCTTCCATTCCAGGGTCGAGCCCATATTATCCTATCCATACGATCGAAACAGTCTCGGTCCCCCTCCCCCTCCACCCCCAGCAGCGATCCTGATCACCATGCTCGATAAACTGGTCACCGGTCAACAGGTACGGAGTCATTTCTCTCAGTTTGGTAGGATTGCCGAATGTGAGATCAAACTGGACCCTCAGACCGGCGGTTCGCTGGGTATCTGCTGGTTACGATTCCTCAATAATATCACTCATCCTACTGCTGACTCTCGTCACAGTTCATCCAACAACAACAGCAACAGCAACAGCAGCGGCATCAAGAACCAGGGAGGTCATCAGGATGGTCATCAGGCTGCACTAGCTGCCGTCAAGAAGGCTAATGGAGCCAGGATCGGCTGTATGTTGAACATGGGCCCTGCTCGAACTACCTCAGGATCATCTAGGCGACCAACTCACTATGGTATTCGATGTCAGTTAGACGGCCAGGGTACAAAATGTGAACAAGCCGTGGCCGAGCAACTCGATCTACTCTATCCCCCTCTACCACTTCAACCTCCACTACCAGATCTCAGCCCTCCACCCCTACCACCTCCACCACTACAACCTGAACCACCTCCCTCCCCAGCGCTTCTCGCCCAACCACCCTTACCTTTGCCTTCAAAACCACTACACCTCAGCCCTTCACCACTACCACCTTCACAACATCCCTCGCCAGAGCTTCTCGCACAGCCACCCTTACCCTCGTCTTCAAAACTACCAGACCTCAGCCCTCCACCCCTACCACCTTCACCACATCCCTCCTCAGCGCTTCTCGCCCAGCCGCCCTTACCTTCGCATTCAAAACCATTGGACCCCAGCCCTCCATCCCTACTACCTCCACCACTACAATCTCAGCCACATCCCCCCCCAGCGCTCCTCGCCCAACCACCCTTACCCTCGTCTTCAAATCAACCATTGACTGATACCAACTCATCTCAGTCGTCAGTTCCAGCTCCTACTCATGTCACTACTCGGTATAAGCCCAATGACCCCGCCAGGGCTGATCGTCTTACTGAAAGTCATCCCCGGACAGATCTTCAACGAGTAGCTATAATCAGCGCTTCTCAGCCTACTCGGAAACCTCTAGGACTGCCAAATTCCTGGGAAAACAATCCTGATCAACGATCAGCTATTTTAAAATTGCCATCATTTTCAAAACGAAAATCCCTGCAGTCTTCGACCAAGAATTCCAACCTATCCCGCTCGCATGCCAAGACCAACCCGGCTGCCCCTGGTGGAATTCCGAAGGATACTTTGAGCAGGTCACCCCTGATTGGAGATGACGAGTCAACCGCAGCAACTGGCAGAGCCTCGTCACACAAACAGGCCATTGAAGATGATGACTTTTCATCAATTGCCTCTTCCGATGTCAACAACTCCCACCGACGCAGGCGGTCCAGCACTCGAGAATCAGGTCGATTCGTACAGGAGACTGTTCCATCATCATCTCCGACACGTGCCATGTCGGATGATGACGCAGGTGGAAAAATCGGCTACTCAATCAACCCACCTTCGAGAACGATTCTCAAGCGGGTCGTCCAGCCCCAAAAAAAGAGGCGGTTTCAGAAAGTGACATTCACAAGTAGTGAGGAAGAGGAAGCCGAAGAGAAAAAAGACCGGCCACCCAAAAATAAAAAGTGGAAGCGGGCCCAATTTGTTGCTGAGAAAGAGGAGAAGGATCAAGCCGTGCTCGAAGTCCCACCTTTTCATGAGGAGCCCAAAGTGACGGTAGATGAGATTATCCTTGATTCTCCCCTTGGCGGCATGGTACCGTCCCCTAAAACATTAGATGCATTGGCTGACACCGAGTTACCCCAAGAAGAAAACTTGTTGCAAGTTAAACACAGGCGGAGCAAGAAAGTTCGTCTATCAGTAAAAGCCCGATCGTCAGTAATAAAGGGTCGCAACGGGCGCGTAGTGTCTGATGAGGAGCAGAAGGAACCTAGGCTAGAAGAGGTAGCCGAGGATGAGGAGGACCTATATTTTGTTAAGCTAGCGTTGAGCAACTCGAGGGCCGGCCGTAGTCTTCATCCACCGAGCACTCAAAAACCCAAAGCGACGGAAGATTCCAGTCAACCACACCAGCCAACCACGAAAGTAGGTCAGGATCGGTCGATCGTTCATTGGAAGTGCAAAGCAAGAGACAGTAGCCCTCCCATCTCAAGAACTGCATCAGAAGAAGAAACGGAACAAAAGAAGGAAGCAAGTCAGTTGAAGGAGAAGGGGCCTGAAGGCGTCCGGAGACACTCAACAGGTTCGTCACGTACCGAAGGTTACTACCACATCCCCTCTTCTCAAAAGGCGATCTATCTACCTCAAAGGAACAAGGCGATAATCGATGTAGGATCCCTCACCGCCACGACAACGACAACGACGACGACGGCCAGTAACCCGAACCAATTCTCAGCACTTGCGTTGTCCCGGTCCACTCGAGTCAACTCACGCCGGTTCATCCTCAACATGGAACAGAACAAGAAAGCTAGCATCCTCTCTTCTGGAAACAACTCCGCCAACAACTCGCTCGACTCCTCTCTTCAGCTTCCCAATCCTACACCCTCAATCGACTCGGTCGCCGATGTCCTTAAATTCAATCAGCTGAGGACCAGGAAAAAGCGGTTAAAGTTCTCCAGGTCTCCCATACATGACGTAAGTGCTCCATTCTGTCTACCCTTTGCGTCGAGGGATGTGATCGAGGCGGAGGAAAGTAATAGACCGCTGACGAATTTTGGGCTCATTCATCGCATTTTTTTTAAAAAAACCCCCTGCGAATGGATAATAATGAAGTGGGGATTATATGCGATGGAGACCATCCCAGCGGGAGAGATGGTGATTGAGTATGTGGGTGAGTTGATTCGACAGGCGGTTGCCGATCGGCGAGAGAAGCTGTATGAACGCATGGGGATTGGGTCGAGTTATCTGTTCAGGGTAGACGACGACCTGGTTGTCGATGCAACCAAGAAAGGAAACCTCGGGTATCTATCTGTTCTATTTTCCTCTCCTTCCTCCATTTGTTTGCTATCTTACTCATCAATCTTTTTTGCTTTTCTTGTCTCCATTTTATTTATTTATTCAGGAGGTTGATCAATCATTGCTGTAGTCCTAATTGTACGGCCAAAATCATAACAATCAACGGAGAGAAGAAGATTGTGATTTATGCCAAAGTGGCCAGTCAGCCTCCTTTCTCTTTTTCTCAAAAACAAAAACAAGTTAAACTTGTGACTTAGACTTTCTTTTTCTTATAGTCGAATTGGGTGATGAGGTAACTTATGATTATCATTTCCCAAAAGAAGAGGTCAAGATTCCTTGTCTCTGTGGTTCAGTGAAATGTAAAGGAACTCTGTCAGTTCAATCAACACATCTTATTTTTGCTTGTTTTTTATTATTATAGTCCCTTCACCGAATTGCTAAATGTTTTGGTATATTTTTTCAGGAATTGATTCTAACCCACCCCTCCGAGATCAGTGATTCTGCCTCGCCCAGATCCAATTTGACTGAGCTTATTGCCCCTTCATCTAGACTTTTGTATACCATTATTTAGTCGGTTGTTTTAGTACATTCTCAAGTCTTCTATTTTGAATTGCTATGTTTTTTATGCTTTTTGAAACATCCATTCTCATCTTACAGTTATATCTATCATTATGGGTACATATGGTTCTTTGTTTTCGTAATTTTTGACCAGTGTTTTTGGTTTTTCTATCAGGTTTGTTTAATGGGTGTTTTGATTCTTTTTTTGTTCACTTTGGATAAGCTTTTTTGATCAGCTTGTGTCTCTTGCTTTTTTTGGGGGGAGGGGGGGATGTAGGAATCACACAACAAAGTCCTGTACATGGGTTAAGTTTACACAATATTGGGAATTAATCCCCCAGGGAAATCAGAACTTCTGAATCAGAAGGACTACATTTAATATCATTTTATAGTCTTGACACATACCTACTCCCATTCCCCTAAATAGGGGAGTGTGTACCAAAGCAAAACCACCAAAATAGTGTGTTTTCATTGCACACCCCTTTTTTTGAAAGCTCACAGCACTGTTCAGAAAACTCAAGAAACTGCATAGTGCAGTGTGTGGTGTTAAATCCCTTTTTTAGCATGTGGGGTGGCAGACCCTATCTTTGGTATGCAATTACATTCCAGAAAAGGAAATGTGCCTGTACACACTCAAAAAAGGCTGTGTGCCTGTGAAAACCTAAAGACAGGGTGTGTGCCTATACACACACCCAAATACAGGGTCTGAACAGCTTCACAACTGTTTTTGCAAGCAGATTTTCAAAGAAGGGCCTGCAGAATATGTAACACTAGCTGGCTCTCATATATTCTTACATAAGCCAGGCCCAAGGAGAATTATTCCTCCTCATTTTTCAAGCTGTATTACTTCTTGAACAAAGTTAGAGGAAAAAGATCAAGATTGTATTTCAGATAGGGAAGAAACAAAAAACTAACATCAAATGACTAAGGCAAACTGAAAACCTAAAGGAATGCACAAGATTTTTCTATGAAGAAAAATGAAACAAGCAAAAAACATACATCTCTTTCCATCTCTCATATGCAGAGGCTATAACTAGTTAGCAAAGCAAAAAAATACAGGCAAAAAAGAAATAATCACCGGATGATCTTGATTTTGTTTTTGAGAAATGATTTAATGAATCAAGGGTGTTGTTGAGCCAAAGTTGCTGTGAACTTGATGGTCCCAGTTGAGATCAGAGAGGAGTTTTTCAGTCACTAGATTTTAGTTTCCACCTAAACACCCTTTTTGGGGGTTCAATGTTTATTGATTGTTTTAAATTTTGATTGGGGAAGTGGGAGAGGAGAGGATTGTTAAATTTATGGTGGAGAATTCACAAATTTATTTTGGAAAATGTTGCAATGTCACTCATACATGTGTCACTCCTTTCTTCCCTTACCTCACAAATCTGTACTGTGTTTCTCCTATATTTCTCCTGATTGGCACATAGTTTTTGTAGAATATACAGTAGTCTACTCACTGGGAAGTATGATTAGAATCAGGATTCCAGGACAGTGTTGTCCCAAGATCCATCACTTCACATCAAAGGCATTTCAATAAAAATAAATTAGACATCAGCATAAGGACATGATCCTAAATTTTGAGGCCAAATGAAGTTGATTTTATAGTTAACAGGGGGGGATGGCCAAATGGACAGCTCAGAAAGCCACAGTGGATTGTGTTTTTATGAGCCAAAAGCCACATGGAAAAACAATTTGTTTTGAAAAAAAAAAAAACTTAAAGATAGAGATTAAAAATAGATAAATCAGAAATAAGCTGTTTTGATTGCTGTACTTGCTCAAGTACAGGAGTTAAAGCAGAATTTTGATTGGTTTACTTGTGCAAGTACAGATTTTTGATTGCTTTACTTGTGCAAGTACAGGATCCTAATTGAGCAGAGTGGACCAGATTTGACCCAAGACAGGGGAATTTATCACTCCTGCTATATTAAAAGTGAGTGCAAAATACCTAATTGGTGTCAACCTCATCACAAATCCTACTCACCAATGAGGGTGACACTGATGAGGTATGTTGCAGTTACTTATAGTATAGCAGGAGTGATAAATTCCCCTGTCTTGGGTCAAATCTGGTCCACTCTGCTCAATTAGGATCCTGTACTTGCACAAGTAAAGCAATCTAAAATCTGTACTTGCACAAGTAAACCAATCAAAATTCTGCTTTAACTCCTGTACTTGAGCAAGTACAGCAATCAAAACAGCTTATTTCTGATTTATCTATTTTTAATCTCTATCTTTAAGTTTTTTTTTTTTTTCAAAACAAATTGTTTTTCCATGTGGCTTTTGGCTCATAAAAACACAAGCCACTGTGGCTTTCTGAGCTGTCCATTTGGCCATCCCCCCCTGTTAACTATAAAATCAACTTCATTTGGCCTCAAAATTTAGGATCATGTCCTTATGCTGATGTCTAATTTATTTTTATTGAAATGCCTTTGATGTGAAGTGATGGATCTTGGGACAACACTGTCCTGGAATCCTGATTTTAATCATCAGAGTCATTGAAATACTAATTTAATAGCATCAAATCCTCAATAAAAGACATGATTGCTACACTCCTGCAAGTATAGCACTAAACTAACAGTTAGTGTAGTGCTAAGCTAACATTTAGCTCACCACAACAGGGCACTATGCTAACAGTTAGCGTATCTGAAAAGAGTGCTGTGAGAACTCCTTTTGGGACAGGTGGCAGTTCTGTGAGGGGGAAATACCAGTAATAATATTTCAAATATGTAAGAAGATATTAAAACTGCTATGGGTGGTTTGAAAGACCTGCCACTCTATGATACTACACAAGAGCTATCACAAAAAATTCATTTATTTTTATTTGTTGTGGCAAACTAATGATAGAGAAAACTTATGTGTAGCAGTCTCTTATCAGACCTAGATCAAAACTTGAATTCAGTGGAAATGGGTTTGGTGGAATTTGTATGGGCAATAGATCCGGTTTACAACAGGCTTGGGTCAGATGATGGAAATAAGTCTTAAAGTAAATATCTTTTATGTGTTTTTTTTATATATTTGTAATTGAGGTGTAGATAAACTAGTAAAAAAATAATTCTTGACAGAACTGATGTTATACGTGAACTGTTCAAAGTGTATTTTCCCTCTTCCTTAACTGTCAGTTAAGAGCACAATGGGTAAAGTCAATTTTACTTTTTAAGAGCACAAATAGTGATGTTTAGCTACTGGACTACTTATATATCCTCTGAGGTATGAAAGATTTTGATGGGTCACTTGATTGAGATCACACTGTGGGATTTACCTGGATTTGTGATGGAAACTCTAAATGAGATGTGTGTTCTGCTTAGGATTCCTCCTCTGGCATGCTCAAACTGAGGAGAGAAAACCTCCTCCTTTTATAGTAAAACATGAGGGATTTCTGCTGGTGTGACTGCCATAGAGGTGCTCATATGATGGTGGTGGTAAGGGTATCCATGTGGTGGTTGTGGTATCCATGTGGTGGTGGTATCCATGTGGTGGTGGTATCCATTAAATATACTACAACTATGCACTTGAATCTAATTCTATACTATTTACTATCAATATATATTCCTAAAGTCTGAAATAACAGTTTAATCCAGATATCTTTTAAACAAGGGGAGCTAGCCTAGTGGTTCCAGTGAGTGACTAGGGGTTAAATGACCTTTAGAACCTAATTATGCAATAATACATCTAGAAATATGTCTCCTTCTCAATAGTAAACTGTGACTCTAGGTGATTTGATACTTGGAACACATTTGGCACACCACATCCTCCCAACTTAATGCTGTCCGCAGCATCCCTGTGTTACAAGTATCAGACAGATGAACACAAATAAAACAAACTCCTAAAGGCTGGAAGTACTAAGATCTAACATCCAGTTTCAAGTCCCCAAGCATACTATAGACCATTCATCTCTCCCTTTATTGTAGGAATTAAACCATACACCCCATTCCTAACCAGTAGCCAAATCCGACAAACTCAAAAAAAACTCATCAGTGTGCAGATACAACTAATTCAATAGCTATCTCTATCCAATATCTCTAATCTAAACTTAAAATAACCCCTCTGAACTTAGCTACCCGTTATTGAATCCTGCATAACTTCTCTTCCTTAATAAATGAAATTGATTCCTGTCCCATAGTATCTCATTGGTCCTCCTTCCTGATGGAACCTGTCCCTTCCATCTTTTTATTTTTATTTCTCTAGTTATTTTCTATTTATTTATGTATTTTGTCATTTTTAGTCTTCCGTATTGTTCAAAAAATCTTCATTGTCTTCATCTTGCCCCATCTTGTCCCCATCTTCATACAGTTCTCCCCTAGGATAGAATTTCTTCACCTGATTTGCGGCATACATTCTTGCCATTTTAGTTCCATCCAGTTCCTCAAGTTCATAAGGTCCGTTTAATATCTGCTCCCTGACTCTATATGGCCCATTCCATCTGTTTTTAAACAGAATTCCCCACTGATTTTCCAAAGCTTTATTATACACCAGCACCAGATCCCCAGGTTTAAGTGGATCTCTCATACAATGCGCAAGCCTTCTATCCCAATATTTTACAGAATCTGCCCATGCTTTTTCCAATGCCTCTTTGGCTTTCTGAATATTTTCTTTCCTCTGAGCTAGCTGGTCTGCTCTTATTCTCAATAAGTCTGCTGTGGATTTGATCTCTGTCCAATCTACGCTAAGGTAACTCTTAAGTTCCATATCTACTGGCAACACTGCTGGCTGTCCAAACTGTAGCTCAAAAGGAGTGTATCCTGTAGTCCTCTTGGTCAATATTCTATCTGCTAGCGTTACTAAAGGTAGGTAATATTTCAATTTCTTCCCTTCTTCCCCACACATTTTTATTAGAGCATCCTTAATTTCTTTATGCCCTTGTTCTATCATTCCCTGCGCTTCTGGGCAATAAGGGGTCACAACTCTAAGCTTTATACCTGTTTTCTTCATGGCTAATTGGAGTTCCTTCTTAAATACTGCACCTCCATCTACTGTTACTTCTTTTGGAATTCCATATCAACAGACCCATTTGGATGTAAACCATTCCGCAATAGTTTTAGACTTGAGATTTGTCAAACCCACTGTTTCCACCCAACCAGAGAATTCATCTCTAGCAATTATAATATACTTCCACTTCACCGCTTTTACGTGTACTGCATCCATGCTTACTTTTTGGAACAAGGTTGATGTTGCTGTTGATTTTCCTTCTTCCTTAGGAAGGTCCTTGCTCCTCTTCCGACAAGATTCACATGTTTGAACCCATTTTCTGGACATTTTCTTCATTCCTCCCCACCAAAATCTCTCTCTGACCCTTCTGTAAGTTTCAAGCACTCCCCTATGCCCTAAATCCTTGTGTAATGACTTAAGTACCTGAGCCTGGATATGTGGAGTTGATACTACCACTTGATTGTAGGGTATCCGCCTCCTTTTGAGTTGGCCCTCTTCCACAAAGAACATTGAAGATCTGCGTTTGATTTTGATGAATTCTTTGTCTTCACAATTCTCAGGCCTCCTCCAACTTAATAGATAATCCGCCATCTTCTGCCAAAAGGATGTTTGTGTGTTAAATTCTATCTCTACCCCAAGTTTTGTTAGATTCACTTCCTTGGCTCCAAAACCAGGGTGTGGTGTCACCCAAGGCGTTCCTTCATCAAATTCCTTTAACTCTTCATGGTCTTACGGTGTTCTTCTTGACAGACTGTCTGACATTGTAAAAGTTTTTCCTGGCTTATGTACCAAATCAAAAGAAAAAAACTGGATAAATGCTACCCATCTTGTCATTGGTGCGCTTGGAAGGCTAGGGGTGTTGATCATTTCCATGAGGGCCTTTGCGTCCACCTGTAGCTCAAAGTGCTGCCCCCAAAGAATAGTCTGCAGCTTTTTCAAAATCTTTGCAACTCCACATAACTCCAGTTTTGCTTGAGAATACTCTGACTCTCTTGTTAAAAATCCTATTGACTCATAAATTACTGGTCTGTAGATATTATCCTTGTCTTCTTGCATGAGTAATGATCCTGCCGCAATGTAACTAGAGTCTACAGCAAATGTTATTTTTCCTGCTTGTTTGCCATATTCCAAATTCTTGAGGACAATCTCTTCCCAAACTATTTTTTTCAGTTCCTCAAAAGAAGTGTCACATTCTATATTCCAGTCAAACTCCACGTCCTCTCTTGTGAGTCTCCTTAAGGGTGCAGCTATAGTTGAAAAGTTCCTAATGAACATTCTAACATAGACGCAGAGTCCCAAACAGCTATGAATATCCTTTTTATTCTTAGGTGTTGGCCAGCTCTGTATCTTATTGACTTTCTTTGTTGACATAATTCTTCCTGCCTGGGAGACAAAATGTCCTACTATGTCTAATGCCGGGACGCAGCAGGCAAACTTTTCTCCCGATATAGTGAGTCCTGCTTCTTCTATCCTGAATAGAATCCTTTCTAAAGTTATGGCATATTCCCAAACAAATCGGTGTATCCCAGGGGTTTCTTGTAGTGTTTCATTATTATAAGTAGAGATAGGACCTTTGATTCCCCCCTTGTCAATAAAAATTCCAACATGATCTGGTATCTCATCTTGAAGAATCCAGGTCATCTGAGCTTGGTAAACAGCAACAGAATCAGTTGCCCCCTGTGGAAGTCTTGTTAATTTTAACCGCCCCAGAACTTTTTCAAATGTTGTAAGTGGTAGAGAGGTGGGGTCAAGCTCTCTTTCATCATAACTGCCCATTATATCTCCCAAGCCGTAACAAGCCCTTCCAGAAAAAGATTCAACAACCTCCTCAATCTTGGGAGGCAATCCTGCGTCCTTAATTGTTACTTTGTTTAGAACTTGGAGGTCATGTACAATTCTAAGTTTCCCATTTGACTTAGTTACGCAAACCACAGGACTAGAGTAGCTGAATGTAGATTGTTCATAGAGCCCAGTTTTTATTATCCGCCGTACTAATTCTACAAAGTCTGGGAGGATGGGTTTTGGGATTGGAATTGGCTTCTTTTGCCGGGGCTCGTGTGCTACTACTGGGATTTTATATGGTTGGCTGTAGGAATGATGCAAAAGTCCCCTTTCCTCCTTGTCAAAAGCAACTGATTTTTGCCTCAGTACTATTACATGTTTCAAAAGATTTAATTCTTGCTCTGAAATCCATTCAGGTGGTCCAAAGTTGACTGTTTTCAACCTCTCATGGGTAATTCTTGCCGTAGGGATAAACCCAGGAGGATGAGGTGTGAGGGGTGTTTGATAAGGATTTCTTGACAAAAGAGGCCGCTGAAGAGGGGGGTGTATATCTTGAGGCATGGGGTGGTTAATTGGCCTAATTTTCTTATCAACAGTTTTTTACTTGGCTGCTAAAACTGACTTATTCATGGCTTTGGTGTGTGAAGTCATGATTTTTCAAGTCTGTTTAGGACTTGCCGCAGTTTAAGGTCATACAGGACCCTACTAACAAGAGCTATGTATGGGCTTTTGCCTAAGATAAGTTATGTTTTTTTTATTCCCTCCTACTACCTTTTATTTATTCATTCATTCTTCTTAAATTTAATTTTACTACATTATGTTTTATTGTTTTATTGATTTATTGGTTGATGTTTTTTATTCATTTTATTTTTTTATTTTATCTTCATTATTATTATTTTATTTTTACTGTTGTGCCTCCTACAGACTGGTGTCTTGCACACAAATATGTATTATGTTGTATGCCCCCCCACTTATTATTCCATCCTTTATTGCCGCTCAACCAAAATCTTGGCTAACTTTAATCCATCCACCCTGGATCCACCATTGCAGGCATTCAAAACCGGCCCGTATCCATTCCCAAAAAATCCCGAAGATCTCTGTTGGCCATAATCCCTTATGGTAAACTGAGTACCATGGTGGCAACTCAATCCCAACACCTGTGGGGGATGATAAACTCACTCCCCCCCGCCGCACGCCCACACCCAACGCACACCCTTAAAAAAAAGGCGTGCAGCCCGCACACCTTTTTTTTATTGGTGTGCGGGATGCACGCCCATCCTTGGGCGTGGGCACGCCTGTAGATGGGCGTGGGCACGCCTGTAGATGGGCGTGGGCACGCCTGTAGATGGGCGTGCAGTTCGCACGCCCATCTACAGGCATGCAACACCCCCAAGGATGGGTGTGCAGCCGCACGCCCTGCCGGGGAGGACTGCAACCCCCTCGGACAGAGGGATCCCTCCCATTGAGGAGGTTATACAGCCTCCTTGACCGGGGGGGATCCCTCCGGGCAAGGGGGTTGTATAACCTCTTTGACCGGAGGGATCCCCCCTGGTTGAACGGGTTATACAACCCCCTAGGTTATACAGCCTCCTCGACCGGGGGGGATCCCTCCGGGCAAGGGGGTTGTATAACCTCTTTGACCGGAGGGATCCCCAGTTGAGGAGGTTGTATAACCTCCTCAACCGGAGGGATCCCTCCGGTCAAAGGGGTTATACAACCCCCTTGGCCGGAGGGATCCCTCTGGTCGAGGAGGTCAGACAACCTCCTCGACCGGAGGGATTCCCTCCAGTCGAGGAGGTTATACAACCTCCTCGCCGAAGGGGTTGTATAACCTCCTTGACCGGAGGGATTCCCTCCGGTCAAAGGGGTTATACACCCCCCTCGGCCGGAGGGATCCCTCCGGTTGAGGAGGTTGTATAACCTCCTTGACTGGAGGGAATCCCTCTGGTTGAGGAGGTTATACAACCTCTTCGACTGGAGGGATCCCTCCTGCCAAGGGGGTTGCAGTCCTCCCCGGCAGGGCGTGCGGCTGCACGCCCATCCTTGGGGATGTTGCACGCCTGTAGATGGGCGTGCAAACTGCACGCCCATCTACAGGCGTTGTGGTAGACATTTCTGCTCTGGAGGGAAAAATTTAAAGTTTTTTTTACATACATATTTTACAACACCCCACTATCTTTTTCACCACAGTTGAAGGAAATCGATTTATTTCAAACTATCTAAAACCAGAACTGAGTAAAGAAAAAATTAGAAACAGGTGATAAGAAATAAAAGAAGATAAAGAACAAGAGAATGAATAAGAAGCATACCCCAGATAGCAGTGATAATAATATAGAGAGGCTATTTGTCGAAGAAGAAGTTAAGAAAGAGACTATGTGAAACTGAAGAGGATAGATGAGTGTTAGTTCATTTGACAACAAACAGAAGAGGAAGAAAAGAATAAAAGAATACAAAGAAGAAAAGCACACAATACACAAAGAGCTCAAAGGTAGTTCGCAGGGATTAAGGAAGGGGAAAGATAGGGATGCTCAGTCTAAGAAGGAGAAGAAGGAATGTCGCGTCAGGTTGATAGCACAGGTCATGAATCGAGATTCTTGATGTTATTACTTTACAAGTCTGATTCCCAATAAGATAATCTCAAGTTGATAATTATTGTTCTTGAGTTAGTGAAGTGTTTTTGAAGTCGGTCGAAGTTGATTGTGTTTTCAAGATGAGCTTCAACAAAGATTCGTAAGTGCAAGCCGTTTTATTCATTGATCCGCAGTAGTTTGTAATTCTGTGCACACAGGGGCAGACAAAGCTAGAACTTTATAATTCAACAACAGTCATTTTAGCTTACATACACAGTTACAGTATGTGTCCTGTATAAAGGGTATATATCTAAATTACACCTGTATTTCTGTATAAATGAGGCTGTGTAGCAACCACAAGCCACATACAGCCTGTTGCATAGTAACCATTGGGGCAGTGCAAGCCACTCAAGCAGACTACACAGTGTTGAAACCTTGTGACATTATTGTGATATCACTCAAAAACTTGTACACAAAAAGAACTTGAATCTTGACTTCTACACTTTCTTCACTTCTCTACTCAACTCATTCAAAGTCAACCATCAGCAAGATCAAGATCAAGATACTCTCAAATCATCAGAAATCATCAAATCCATCGGTGAAGCTTTAACTTTGGAAAGCCTTTGTAGCTTCCAACTTGGTGAGAAATGCAACCATCGCATTTCATATATCAATCAATCATTGCTAATCACTCTCTTCCATTCTTAGTCAATCAGTCTTATCTTGTCCACTATCCAAATCTACAACTACATACTACCTATAATCATTAGGGTTTGTTTCTCTTTCTGTTTCTTTCTTCATCTATAAATCAATCACTGATCTCATTAATCTATCACAGTCTATTAGTCCTTACAATAAATATTATTTCTTATCAATTGATTGTCTAGCTATTACTACATCCATTGAGGGTTGGTTTCTATTTTCACTCATCTCTTTCCCTCATATATTCATAATATCTCTTCTAATTACTTTGTTACAGTTTTCTGGTCTCTATTTTAGGGTAATAAAATAAATAACAGGCATAGCTTTATTACGATTAACAGTCGAAGCGACGCTACCAAACGACCTGTGATCAAGTACTCTCTTCGTTTCAAAGGACCAGAATACCTCCTCTAAACAATGGACTCCATAAACGCCTCCGTTCTGAAAACTGTCATTGAAGGAATTCCCTTACTCACAATGGACAATTATACTCACTGGAGACGAAGAGTATACAACTTCCTAGATGTTGTCAAACTGAAAGATTCCCTTACGTTGGAAAATGCTAAATTATCCGAAGAAGACAACCACTTCCTCAAAGCAATCCTAGTCGCAAAGCTCGAGTCCAACGTACAAGCCAACGTGGTTGATTCTAACAACGAAGGCAATGCCAAACTCATTTGGACATCAATTGTGAAGTTCTTTGCTTCAAATGAAGCATCAAATAAGTCTCGAGTCTTCCAATCTTTCCTCCGTTCCCCATACACTCCCAACGATATATCGGGATTCATAACCACGATGAAGAATTTCCAGTCTCAACTTATTGAAGTCGGTTGGAACTTCTTGGATGACGCGATTGGACACATGGTCCTTCATAAATTTCCTCAAGATATGAACGACATTGTGAACCAGATCACTCATTCAGACAAGGAACCTACTATTGACATGGTTTTCGAACATCTTTGAGTACACGAGCATAACATTGAAATCCGTACAAACATCGCTGGAACAAAATCTAATCCAATTACGTTATACACGGACGATGCTAAAAAGTGTCGAAGAGGAGCCCACAATCCTCAAGCCAATCATACTCAAGAGAACTGCTGGGCACTTTTCCCAGACAAACGTCCTGCTCACTTCTCAAAGAAGACCACACCAAAAGTCGAATCCTCTGTCAGTAGCTTTCACTCATCCCTATCCAGGTCACCCCATCTATTTATACTCGACTCAGGATCCTCTGCTCACATGACATCAAATCGCAATCTATTTCATACCCTAGAACTCAAAGAACTAGGACGTGTTCAAACCAGTTCAGCACTAGATCAACTAGAAATAAAGGGGATTGGATCGATTCGCCTCAAAAACAAGTTTGGCGAAATCTTTCTCAAACACGTTTTGTACATCCCCGATATTGTTGTAAACCTTCTATTGTTCCGTTGTCTAGTGTTAGAAGACTATATTGTTCAATTTCACAAAAATTCCTTTGAAATTACTAAGAACAACAATTTGAAAATGAGCGGAAGTTACATAGGGAATCTTCCCACTCTTGATTTTGAGAACATCAATCAATCCAGTTTCATCTCATCTGCTGAATTCATTCACAAATCCTTAGGACATGTGAGCTACCACCGACTCAGGAAGAAACTAGGAATCCCACTCAAGATCGCTAGCAACTGTGAATCCTGCGCTGTCGCAAAGATAACAAAAGCATCATTCAAATCGAATCACAAGCCAGCATCCAGACCCTTTGAAGAGTTACATTTTGACTTAATGGGACCCATCTGGCCTCAATCTTACGATGGAAACCGATACATTCTAACGGTTGTTGATAGCTGTACGAGATTCTGTGCTGCCATTCCCATCAAGCTAAAAAGCGACATGACGGAAATGATTTCATATCTAGTTGACTATGAAGTAAAAGTTTCGGATATTATCCATCCGTTTTTCATTCCGATAGAGGATCTGAATTCCTCAATTCAAACATGAGCGAATACTGCGCTTCTCACTTAATCAAACAACGAACCTCTGATTCCTACACCCCACAGCAAAATGGGCTGGCTGAGCAATTTAACAGAAAAATTATTGAATCAATGAGAACCATTCTTGAGGATTCTGGGATAGATCGAAGATATTGGAGCGAAATCGCGAAAGTCAGTTGTCTAACACTAAACCAAATACCGACTCACAGAACAAAGCAATCACCCTTTGAACTATTCAAGAACAGGTCGCTTCCTCTGAATTACTTCTATCCAATTGGAAATCGATTGTCTTTCCTAATTCTTCCAGAACAAACACAATCCAAGCTGAAACCAAAAGGAAAACTAGGGAGACTAATTGGTTACTCCAACAAGTTAAGATCCTATTGAGTGCTGTCAGATGAAGGAAAAGTGATTGACACGAAACATGTTCAGTTTCTAGAATACTCACCGCCAATATTGAAAACGTCAGACTGGGACATCTCTATTGAGGATGAAGTAGCAATATCTTGTGATGCTATTGAATCGACTGAGGAGATAGATACCTCTATAGACGAAAACGATGAAGACATAGCAACCACTCTGACACCTGAACCTGAGAACACTCAAATCCTTCGTGATCGTACCAGTCAAATCAAACCAGTTAAATACTCTTATTTAACCTCAGATCCCAGCTCGTACAAAGCCGCAATTCAATCAAGCAAAAAAGAAGAATGGATAGCTGCAGCTGAAGAAGAACTATCCAACATAGAATTCCATCAAGTATGGGAAGACATGTTCGATACACCGGACTCATTTCTGCGTACGCTCTGGGTCTTTAAAACAAAGCCAGCCACTCTATCTGCCGAAGAGAGAAAGAAGGCTTGTCTATGTATAAAGGGATACCTTCAAATTGAAGGAGAAAACTACAAGA
Source organism: Puccinia hordei (assembly GCA_007896445.1). NCBI lineage: Eukaryota > Fungi > Basidiomycota > Pucciniomycetes > Pucciniales > Pucciniaceae > Puccinia > Puccinia hordei. The sequence continues at coordinate 434,097 of RDRW01000246.1, read as the reverse complement.
ATACATTTGCTCCGACGGGTAAATTTACGACTCTATTAATGACCCTCATGTTCGCCATTGATAAGAAACTCCCAATTTGACAGTTCGACGTCAAAAGTGCATTCCTCTATGCACCTCTCAAGGAAGAACTATATATCAAGACTCCAGAAGGATCGTCTAGAAAGGCTCAATTTCTCAGATTAAGAAAATCACTCTATGGACTCAAACAAGCCCCAGCGAATTGGTACGAGACGTTGACATCCTGGTTTGAAGACATCAATTATCAACAATCAACATCCAATCCGTGTCTATACATTCACAAAGACAAGAAATCATTCATCTTCTTTCATGTAGATGATTTAGTTGTAGTCGGAGATGTTGAGGTATTTGAGGAATTATTCCTAGCTCGCTTTCCTAACTCTACCGCACATGAACCCAATACGCTACTGGGTATGGATGTCAAGAAGACGGATAGCTCTATTTCTTTATCGCAAGAGAAGTTGATCACCAAGGGACTAAGCATGCTGGGATTAGACGACTGCAAACCGGTCAACACTCCTCTTTCAGTATCAATACAACTCAAACCGGCCACACAAGAAGAGAAGGATGAATTTGCCAAACTCAACATCAATTACAGAACATACACCGGTATGCTGAACTACCTCTCCTGTCAAACCAGACCCGACTTGGCTCCCGCCGTATCAATCCTCTCCAGCTACAATAACGACCCCGGCATCACTCATTGGAAAGAGCTGATTCACTGTTGGAAATATGTAAAGGGGACGAGACATTTACATCTAACTCTATGTCCTAGCCCCAATGAATCAAACTCAATTCAACACTTTACCAACGCAACATGGGCAGACAATATTGAAACTCGACTCTCTCGCAGCGGATCAATCTGTTTTTGGAAGCAATTTCCCGTGTCTTGGAACAGCAAGCGTCAACGCAACATAGCACTCTCTTCAACTGAAGCTGAGCTGAATGCCTTGTCCGATGGAGTTCAAGAAAACCAGTGGATCAAGTTTCTTGTGGAAGAACTTTGGAATGAAGAGCTTAATCCATCAACATTTCAAATTGACAATCAGGGTCTAAACAAAAAATAAAACACTTTGGGTCCAACTCCAAAAAAAAAACACCTCGACATAAAAATGAAGTGGCTACGCAATCTCAACAACAAGAATGAAATTACAGTAACTCTCATTCCATCCAAAGACATGATAGCCAATACTCTGACAAAGTCAAGCAATGTTGAATCACTCAATAGACTTCGTGAGAAATGCTTTTTGGTTCATTACTCACCAAGTTGAGGGGTGTTGAAACCTTGTGACATTATTGTGATATCACTCAAAAACTCGTACACAAAAAGAACTTGAATCTTGACTTCTACACTTTCTTCACTTCTATACTCAACTCATTCAAAGTCAACCATCAGCAAGATCAAGATCAAGATACTCTCAAATCATCAGAAATCATCAAATCCATTGGTGAAGCTTTGTCAGCCTCCCTGATGCCAAGGACAAGTCCTTCTAGCTACAGGTGGTGCAAGGATAGATGGAAAGAGTATAAAAACTCTGGGTAAGGTAAAAAGGTGCAATTCCCAAAAGATATGGGGGAATTGTGCCGTAAATATTTAGAGAAAAATAAGGTAATAATTATATTAAATAAATTTAATATAATTAAAACCAGAGGGGCCTGATAAATCAGAGGTGGTTTAGATCCCTCTAAGGTATCTTACAAATAAATTGCAGAGGATTTAGGTACCTGGAACACTGGGGCCTGTTGGAACAGGGGTGGTTTAATCCCAGGAAAGGAAAGTGGGGAATATCTTCAAGAAAAGGGTTATTACTTACTAGTAATAAACCTTGAGGGCTCTTGGGGATATTCTTGGTGAAACTGGACAGTTTGAAGCGCTTGGATGGATGGATGGTGGAGCTGGGTGGTCACTGTGAAGTTTGTTGGGGAAGACAGGGCTAAAGAATAACTACTAAGAAGCTTACCAGACTGTGTTATAAAGATGTATATCTAATAATAAGTGGGTAAGGTTGTTAGTGGGTATTGTTAGAATTAACAAAGCATTTTTCAGACATTTAGCAGAAAATGATTGACTTGGGCAGGATTTGAACCAGCGACCTTAGCTTGAAGCTAAGACACTATACTAGAAGTGCTGCCTTTACCAACTAGGCTACCAAGTCATTATCCAATGTGCTGATATTGGGAACACTGTGGATCACAATATTCAACACACCCCCTGACCCACAGTGTGAGAACAAGAGACCCCAAAGTCAACCAATTTCAAGCTAGTCTATACATTGAGATTATACATATTGCATAATAAGTAGATATTGCATATTGCATAATAGCATTTTGCATATTCCAAAGTTGGAGATAAAGTCCATGATAAATTGCAGTGCATTTGGAGAACAAAGTCCATAATTGCATATTGCATAAGTGCATATTGTATAGTCTCATATGTAAATGCATAGTATGCGCAAAGCACATTTCGACTGTTAATCGTGTTAGAATTAACAAAGCATTTTTCAGACATTTAGCAGAAAATGATTGACTTGGGCAGGATTTGAACCAGCAACCTTAGCTTGAAGCTAAGACACTATACTAGAAGTGCTGCCTTTACCAACTAGGCTACCAAGTCATTATCCAATGTGCTGATATTGGGAACACTGTGGATCACAATATTCAACAGGTATTGTGAAGCATGAGGAGGCTTCTTTGGGCGGTTGAAGAGCTCCTTAAATAGTCTTGAGTTCCCTCTGGGGACCCTGTAGGTGTTATTGGCCAACTTGTGGGATCTTTGGACCACATTTTGGCCATTTTTGCTTTCTTGGTGACGCTTCAGCAGCCCCTGCTTTGAATCCACGTCACCAATTGATTTTATTAATGTATTTTATTATTATTTACATATTTATACTGTCTTACAGTCTGTAGTACTTCAGTACTGGTTGTTATAGATTTAATACTAGTGGCTTATTTGTATTTTATAATAAGCCACAGTATTCTTTGTACTGTTTGTTCAGTCAGTATTTTTATTTATATGTATAAATAATAATACAATCTAATATAATTAATTATTTTATCCCCAGTAACCTTTATTACATATGTAACATATGTAATGAGGTCACTGGGGCGTGTTTTTACTGATTTGGGTGTACCTGAGTGACTGTGGAGTCCGCGTGCCAGCTGAGAGCCTGTAAGGGGCTTAATGCTTGCGCGGGGGCTTATATCCCAACTTTGGCGCGGGCTTTCAGTCACGCGGGTTGAACTTCAAGTTCTGCGGACTGCGGTACGCGGGGTGTGAGTAAAACACGGTGTATTTACACTATCTCCCCTAATTTACACAACACCTAATTTCCGTGAATGGAAATGGGGTTTAAGCATATGTATTTACATATATAAGCATTTAATTGATGCAAGTGCCTTTTATTAAAGGTACTTGCTAATTCTTTGTATGCTAATTTACATAGTGAAGGAGTGAGAATTAGGGGTACCTGTGAGTGAGGTACCCTAGGTTAATTTTAGTGTAGATTCAGAATATCAAATAACATTCTAACTATTATTTGATATTGTATATTTTTTATAATAATTTTTGTAGGAAACTTGTGACAGGTTGCTCTGTCATAGTAGCAAGCTGACAAGCTTTAACTTTGGAAAGCCTTTGTAGCTTCCAACTTGGTGAGAAATGCAACCATCACATTTCATATATCAATCAATCATCGCTAATCACTCTCTTCCATTCTTAGTCAATCAGTCTTATCTTGTCCACTATCCAAATCTACAACTACATACTACCTATAATCATTAGGGTTTGTTTCTCTTTCTGTTTCTTTCTTCATCTATAAATCAATCACTGATCTCATTAATCTATCACAGTCTATTAGTCCTTACAATAAATATTATTTCTTATCAATTGATTGTCTAGCTATTACTACATCCATTGAGGGTTGGTTTCTATTTTCACTCATCTCTTTCCCTCATATATTCATAATATCTCTTCTAATTACTTTGTTACAGTTTTCTGGTCTCTATTTTAGAGTAATAAAATAAATAACAGGCATAGCTTTATTACACAGCAATACAGAAAGCTGTGCAGGTCACTTGATATAAATACATAGCAACCAGAAGGCTGTGCAAGCCACACTTGTAACTAGATCACTGGCTAAATTTGCTCATTACTACACTGCCACCCTGCATGCAGCTGTATTCTGCACAGCATTCCAGCTACAAAGCCTCATTTGTAAAAGCACACCAGCTGAAACCCCTCACGTAACTAGAAAACCAGCATAAATGCCTCACATTTTACTATATAAGGAGGGGCTCTCCCTTCCTCTTTCCCCATCTCATGACACCAGATCATCAGACCATTTCCCCCCCAGCTGATTAAAATTAATTACTACAATTTAACCCTCCGCCACTTATCAAATACTGAAACTTTGCAATATACATATCACATTCACAACCAATCCACTCTAGGAACTTGTGCTATAGTTATTCAACTACACTAGACCACTGTCTTCTTCTTCCAGCCTAGCTGGGGGTGTTGTTAGTCTTTTGCTTTCAGAGAGGCAGGGTTTTCACCCCTCAATACTTCTCTACATTCAGCCAAAAGAGGTGAAAACCACTTTTGGAGTTTCACAACTGGTGTCCCAACAGTGGCATAGTTAGTTGAATATTATTAGTCAATTCTCCTCTTCTGGAACGGAACACGGATAGATGCAAGCATAATATTTCTACCTTTGGTTCCCCAGCATCACACTTCTAATAAACTTGTAATTTTAAAAGATCACTGGATAAAGAAAGGAGTTAGTATACAGATAAAAATTAATAAATTTGGAGATATTAAACAGCTTTTGAAGTAGAATCTAGACAAACCATTTCTTTGAGGCTAGCTATTCTTTTTGAATCCCAGTTTGGATTGAAGAATAAGTTAGGTTTTGATATTTTAAGGATAAATCAAAGTTTGCCCTGGTTATAGAGAACCAGAGAAAATAAATTTATTAGTTTTTTGACCATTAGGGTCTTCATCATTTGTCTAGAAATACACATCAGCCTATAGTATAACAAAAATATTAGTTCATTACCTTTATAAGAATTCCTTACTATATTCAATGTCTTTTACTATACCTGGAGATTTGGAAGGAAGCACGGGAAATCCTGGAGATAGCAGTATGACATTTGATCCACCAGGCTTCTCTCAAGCAAAGTCAAGTAATACCATAAGAAACTCCTCAGCAACAAGGATTAATACAGCAGGAAACATACAATCAAAGGGAACCGCTGTAGCTTCTGGATCTGGAGCACCTTCCACTTCTGCCGCTGATATGGCCGAGAAACTATTCAAAACAATAACCCCCACCAAGCATAGGAATCTTTCAACTCAGCTAGGTGCTTCAAATCCACCAGATATTGGTCAACCTACGTCTATGCATGAAAGAAGACAGAAAGTGGTCAAAATCGAGAATGATACCTTGAAATTTGAAGGAGAAAGGTTGAAAACCTTTTTAGCCCGCTATGAAAGGACTGCAGAAGCATGTGGCGCCAGCAACTGGGACATGGTACTGCAAATTGATTGATTTGTAGTTGGCGAGGATCTGAAGGAAGAACTGGAAACCCTGGAAGGATACGCTGAGAGGGACTGGGAACTTCTTAAGGAAAGCATGATGGAAGTTTGGGGGGATTATTACACCCAAATCAAGTATACAATCCACGACCTAAGGGAATTAGCGGAAGGAATTTCAAAGAAAGGGGGAATCAAGGACATCCACGGCTACCGGGAATTTGTTTCCAAGTTCATGATGATTGTCAAATACCTTGTTACCAATGAACATATAACCTCTCAGAAAGATGCAGTCTGCTTGTTTTTGGCCGCCTTCTCTCATGAATCACAAACCAACATCAAGCGGGAACTCATAAAGGGAAACATGACCACGTATGGAAAGGATGGATATTGTAAACCCCCAGAGCTCAAGGACCTCCTCAATGTCAGCAAAATGGAAATGAAGGCAGGATCCGAGGACACCTTTGGTTACAGGAGAGTCCTTGCTGAATCCAACAGAATAATGCAAAAATCCCTAGATGCAAAGAAGGGATCAGAGAAAGGAAAAGCACTCCGGGAGAAAATGATTACAGAAAACCCAAAAGCCTCCCTAGAAGGAAAAGTAGAAGACATTGCAAAAGGGATCTTAACACTTACCCAAAAACTTGCCCAGATGCCAACTGAATCAAGGAAGGAAGGCTCTCGAGAAAGTGGTCCATCAGGAAGGAATTTGTATGAAGCAAAGACTACAATTTGCTTTTACTGTAGCAAAGAAGGACATATTCTTCCCAGGTGTTTCTTCCTAGCTGAAGATGAGAAACAAGGGTTGGTACGACAAATTGGGCGTGACTTCCACCTACCAAATGGAGACAAGATTCCCTATGATCCTGATAGGCCTATCAGAACGGTAGTTGCAGGAGCGTCTGCGGACCCAAAAATGAAACAATTGTCAGCTCAGTTAGCCTCCTTTGGGCCGGCCACATTTCCAAACAATATTCCAGTAGAAGAACCTAAAACTTTATTAAAGAAGGCACCACAAGCTTCCAGGGATATTGTATCTTCAGTTGGAATGGTTCATTGGAAGGACTGGACTGCACCAACAACAGGTGCCAAAAATTTCATCAACCAACTTCCCCTAAGTGCCAATGGCGTGCAAAGTAGAGGCGGTGGATTTTCTGGAAGAAGGGAACCAGAGGCACTTTCCAAGCCTGTGGGACCCATTGATATTCTGACCAAGCATAAGGAGGATACACGAATGGACCTAGATCACACTGAAACGCCAGAAATAATTGTTAAAAAACCTAAAGCTAAAATAAGTGCTCCCAAAACAGAAACTACGGTGGCTAATGAGGTTGACAACACTCAGTTATCACTCACTTTTTCTCAGCTCAGTAGTATGGCCCCTAGGTTTACGGAGGAAATGATTAAACGACTTTCTGAGAGGTTTCCACAAAAAGCGGGTGCTACAACTTACCTATCTGTGGAACCACAAAACGAGGCGGAAAAGAACCTTCTTGCAGCATCCATGAAACTTAATGAGGATAAGATAGAACTAGATGGATCCAGTTTTTACAGTTGTGCCTTAGGGTTCATTGGCACTAAATTAAAAGACCAGCAAATAAATTTCCTCGTGGATTCCGGTTCTATGGTCAACATGATTCCAGAAGGATTGGTGTTTCACTTAGGACTGGAAATTACACACATAGATATTCCTTTATCTGGTGTTGGAGGAGAGCAGTGTAACATTACTGGTGTTGTGGAATTTTGTCCTGTAACCATAGGAAGCTTCTCTGGACCCATTCACCTCTTTACGGCGGTCAAAGCAACACTTCCAATTCTGGGTCGCCCATTCTTATTTGATAATAAATGCCAACTGGAGTATTTCCAGCGGGGAGAGATACTCACTTTCCAAGGTCATAACGGGAGGCAAGTTCAAGTTACATTGGCAAAAACCTTTGAAGGGTACGGCTGGGAAAAGCGGAAGCAATGTCTTGAAGAACCTCTCACTGCTGGATGCCTTTTGAAGGTGGAGGTACCTCAAACAAAGGCAGAACTGGCCAACACATTTCGTGCTACCGCTAAAAAAACTTTAGAAAAATTTAAAAATCAGTCTTTTTTATAAATTCAGGTGCTCCCTTAAAAGAAGGAACTTCAATACCAACCGTTGAGATTTCTTCTGGAGTACCTGCGCGTAAAGGTTGGACAGACAAAATGAAATGTAAATTTAAATCCTGGGTATCTAAATGTAAAACATCAAAAAGTATAAAAAATAAACCTATTACCCAACTTGAGTGTTTCACAAGTGCCTTCTCCATTGGGAATCCATTGAAACTAGAACAGAAGGAAGATTTACTCAAATCAAAATTCAAAGTATGTTTCACGGGGCTGCTACAGCGTGGATTTGGGGCCAAGAAACAGGCAGAGATATGTGAAAATTGGCAGGCTGGACGACTTTGGTGTATGACCAAGTACAAACCTGCTGGGAAGAAAGTCAAGCCTGTAAATCAACCAATGCCCCAAGCAATAAATCCACCCCTTAAGCGACCAGCACTCTCAAGAGATCCTTACAACTCGCCTCTCACCCCTTTTCCTCCAGAATTCAAGGAAAAATCTTGAGTAACCCAAGAAAGACTTAAAGTTGTAAACTTTGGACCTAAAGGATGGCTGTCACCGGAGGAATTGAAACTGTTCAAACACATTATGGTTATCCGGGAGAAAAAGTTAGCCTTCTCTGAGGAGGAGAGGGGTATTCTCAAGCATTCTTATGGGTTGCCCTATGTCATACCAGTAGTAGATCATATCCCATGGCAGAAGAAACCTATTCCCATCCCTGCGGCCATTAAGGAAGAGTTCACAGAGTTAGTACAGGCAAGAGTCAGGACAGGCCTATATGAACAGTCCACTTCTAGCTACTCAAGTCCAGCATTTTGTGTGGCCAAGCATGATGGACGGTTGCAAATTGTACATGATCTTCAAGAAATGAACAGGGTTACTATCAGGGATGCCGGACTCCCTCCAGCAACAGAGGACTTTGTGGAATCCTTTTCAGGAAGGGCCTGCTATGGTCTGGGTGACATCATGGGAGGATATGATGAACGGGAATTAGCTCATGAATCCTGTCCTCTTACAACATTTGATACACCATTAGGAAGATTCCAACTTACCAGATTACCACAAGGTGCAACAAATTCAGTGGCAGTATCCCAAGCCCAGATGATGTGGATACTTCAAGATGAAATCCCTGAGAATGTGGGAGTTTTCATTGATGATGGCGGAATCAAAGGACCACAGACAGACTATGGCGGAGAAGTTCTTCCGGAAAATCCAGGTATCAGAAGGTTTATCTTGGAATATGCAATCCTCTTAGAACGTGTGTTGTTCAGAATTGAAGAAGCAGGTCTCACTATATCCGGAAAGAAGTTTGCATGCTGCGTACCAGCTCTTGATATTGTAGGCCATGTAGTTTGCAAAGAAGGACGAAAGGTGTCAGTTAAGAAAAAGAACAAAGTATTAACCTGGCCAACACCAACCAATGTTACGGACCTTAGAGGGTTTTTGGGAATTGTCACCTACGTACGGATGTTCATCCAAAATCTTTCTGAAATTGCGGCACCCCTCCGGAAGCTGACACACAAGAGCCAGGAGTGGGAATGGACTGACACCTGTGAAGAGGCATTTCTGAAGCTAAAACATAAAGTCGGGGAAGATATTGTGCTCAAGAAATTAGATTATTCAGAGGATGCAGGCCTTATTATCTTAGCAGTAGATTCAAGTTTCATTGCTGCGGGAGCCGTACTGAGTCAGCAAGAATTAGAGACAGTATTGAATAGAACAGTGCTATATGAATCTATTGTGTTCTCACCTGTAGAATCAAGATACTCTCAACCTAAGCTAGAGTAGAGCTTTGCGGAGTGGCTCGGATTCTTAAGAAGCTACAAACAGTCCTTTGGGGTCAGCATTTTGAGTTGCAAGTAGATGCCAGATCTTTGTTTGAGATGATCAACTCTCCTTCATTGCCCAATGCTCCAATGACTCGATGGGTGGCATTTATCCAATTGTTTTCCTTTGATATGGTGCATAAACCCGGAAAACTTTCACAATGCCGGATGGACTTTCAAGACGACCTTTAGGACCTGATAACAAAGAGTACTATAACAAAACTCCAGATTTTGATGAGGATGAGCCATTAGTTAGGCCCTGCTTCCAATCTTTATCAACACACATAGTTGATGAAGAAATTCAGGAGTGGGAAAGTTCTGGATACTGGATGGACATGAAGCGCTACCTACAAACTCTCAAGAAACCACAATCAATGGAAAAAGACAAGTTTCTGAAAATGAGGAGGAAATCAATCAACTACTTTGTGAAAGACTCAAAACTCATGAAGAGGCATATGCCTGCGGCACAAATGGTTATCATCAATTCAGATTTTCAATCCCGGCCTTGGTCATAGGGGAGTGGAAGAAACCTATCAACGCCTGGTGTGTTGTTTCTGGTGGCCTAGTTTGAAGAAACAAGTTAAAAATTGGGTCAGAAGCTGTGAAGCTTGTCAAAAACGGGACCCCACAATACCACGGGAAGTCAGAAATCCAACAGGGGAAAGTTTCCTTTTTGGGCGAGTTGCTTTGGATGCTTGTCACATCAAGGCTGGAAGATTCAAATATCTGATTGTAGCCCGGGACGACCTTTCCGGATGGGTAGAAGCAGCTGCTTTAGTCAACCTTACGTCTGCAGCGGTTTCAAAGTTTCTCCTAGAAGATTGGGTCTATAAATTCGGCTCAATAAGAACTGTCACTACTGACAACGGGGCAGAATTTAAGGATGAATTCATTGAGGCATTAAAACACATTGGTGAAACCCTTCGATTAAGCACCCCATACTATCCGGAGGGAAATGGGATGATTGAAAGAGGCCACAGACCCATTAAAGACGCTCTGGTTAAAATGTCCGGGGAATCTGGTGGAAAATGGAAAGAGTTTTTACCATTAGTATTATTTGCGGACCGGATTTCAACAAAACGCTCAACTGGCTACTCACCCTATGAGATAGTATTTGGAAAAAAGGCAGTTCTACCGGTAGACCTAGAAGCAGAAACCTACCTAGGGATTGATTGGTCAGAAGTCAATACTACAGAAGAACTGCTGGAAGCTAGGACAAGACAGTTGGAACAGCGGGAAGATATGCTTCAAGAGGCTCATGAGAAGCTATTACAGTCACGGGAAAATTCTGTTTGTTACTGGGATAAGCGATTAGCGTCAAAGTTACGGGACCCTTTGGAACCAGGTACTTTAGTTCTTACCTACAACAAAAGCTTGGAGGATCAGTGGGGGAAACTCTTTTCACACCGGTGGAATAGCCCATATAGAATTGTCAGACAAGTGGAGAAAGGTGCTTACATCTTAGAAGAACTGGATGGTGTTGAGTTGAAAAGGAAATATGCTGCTTCTCAAATTAAAAGGTTTTTTCCACGGGGGAAAGCACTGCAGGAACTTGAGGAAGATGTACTGGAAGTTGATGGAGAAGAGTCAGCAGCATCTTTTGAAGGGGATGAATAGAACAAAATATATAGATAAATAAAAATAAATAACAATAAAAATAACAGAGCTCCTGAGTAGGAGGATAAACTGCTTAAATCATTCTTGCTCAGTTTCTTTTGGGCTCAATCTCTCATTTCTACTTACCTGGCCAAAAGTAAAAATTAATAAAACTAAAAATAAATAAATAAATAAGGGGTTATAATTTTTTTAAGTTGGGGGAGGTTCCCAGTGAAGATATTTTTTAAAGTGATTGTTTTTAGATAAAGTAGTGATTTTTTTTTATGCAGAGTAAGCTGCAGTTTCTTTTTGTATGCTGAGGGTATGGGTGGGCACATCAAAAAAAAAAAAAAAGTTAATTTTTTTCAAACATAGGCAAGAAGGGACATTGGCTCATAAAAACTCAAGGTAAAAATAAATAAATAAAATAAAAGTAAAAATTTATTACTTTTTGGGGTCATCACTGAAGCTAACAAAATTGGTTGAGGACAACCAATAAGTTGGGGGAGGGGGAACAAGATTTGTATAACATGATAAATAATAATAATAATAATATAAATAATAAAAAAAAAATGTTTATTGTTTGCATGACAAGTCGTGACATCAGGTTTTTCGTGATCAAAAAGAAAAAATAAAATAAAATAAATAAAGATAAAAATCTCTAATTTTTTTATATCAAACCATTTGGGTAGCCGGGATAACTGAGAAAGAAAAAAAAAAAAAAAATAATTAAAAATAATTAGTTTAAATAAAAATAAATAAATGATAAATAAAGAAATAAAAAACATAACGTTGATTGTAAATAACCCAGAACCAGGGGCATTGATGGATGCACGCCTATGGGCGCACGCCCACGCCCATCGCACGCCGGTAAAAAAAAAGGCGTGTTGCCCGCACGCCTTTTTTTTATCGGCGTGCGGGCTGCACGCCCATCCTTGGGTGTGGGCACGCCTGTAGATGGGCATGCAGTTTGCACGCCCATCTACAGGCGTGCAACACCCCCGAGGAAGGGCGTGCAGCCGCACGCCTGCCGGGGAGGACTGCAAGCCCCTTGACCGGGAGGGATTCCCTCCCGGTCGAGGAGGGTATACAGCCTCCTCGACCGGAGGGATTCCCTCCCGGTCAAGGAGGGTATACAGCCTCCTCGACCAGAGGGATTCCCTCCCGGTCAAGGAGGGTATACAGCCTCCTCGACCAGAGGGATTCCCTCCCGGTCAAGGAGGGTATACAGCCTCCTCGACCGGAGGGATCCCTCCAGTCGAGGAGGTTGTACAACCTCCTTGGCCGGAGGGATTCCCTCCCGGTCGAGGAGGTTGTACAGCCTCCTTGACTGGAGGGATCCCTCCGGTCAAGGAGGCTGTATAACCTCCTCGGCCGGGAGGGAATCCCTCCGGTCGAGGAGGCTGTATACCCTCCTCGACCGGGAGTGAATCCCTCCGGTCGAGGAGGGTATACAGCCTCCTTGACCGGGAGGGAATCCCTCTGGCCGAGGAGGTTGTACAACCTCCTCGACTGGAGGGATCCCTCCGGTCGAGGAGGCTGTATACCCTCCTCGACCGGGAGGGAATCCCTCCGGTCAAGGAGGCTGTATTCCTCGACCGGAGCTGATGTCATGCGTACATTCTTGTGTACGCATGACATCAGCATGTATATAGGCAGGGGCGTGCCCCTACCTATATACATAGAATCGGCGTGCAAGCCCGCACGCCGATTCTATGTATATAGGCAGGGGCACGCCCCTGCCTATACACATAGAAAGGGCGTGCGACCGCACGCCTGAAGTGTCGCACGCCGATGGGCGTGCAGCCCGCACGCCAATAAAAAAAAGGCGTGCAATGGGCGTGGGCGTGCGCCCATCGGCGTGCGTTTATCAACGCCCCAGAACCAGTCACCGGCAAACGCAAGGGTGTCATTGATCTCAGCAACGGTGTCAATATTGGGGTGACCAGCTGGGAAAGCAGCAAGGAATTGAGTGACGAGCTCGCAAAGGCTGTTGAACGACCGACCAAAAGCAAAGAACGGGTCGAGTAGAGGGGGGTGCTCCGGTTGGAATTGCAATCAAGGGGTGTCCAGCATTACGGGGATGTCGTCAACTGTAAAAATAAAAAAAATAAAAAATGATAATAATAAAGAAATAGAAAACAAAATCAATAATGATAATCATAATCAACAATGGATGATAAAAAACAAAACAAAAAAAAAAAAAAAAAAAAAAAAAAAAAAAAAAAAAGAGAGAGAACATACCAGCTGGGAATCAATGGAAGGAATCAATATCCATCGCAATCGACTCGGATCGGTGAGAAACAACGTCATCATCGTGATCGACCTCCAACTTGTTTTCCAACAGGTATAAAACCAACAATAGAGGCATAACCTTGTTGCTCCCTACCAAAATTCCATTGGCCACCATCAACGGATGGCAAAGGAAAGGGTCCTCGAGGCCGGACCTGAAGATTTGGCGTTCCAGACTAGTCTCGGAGGTATTGGAGGCCGTCGATCCTTCGTTGGTGTGATTAGTGCTTGAGTTATCTGCAAAAGCGGGAGGTAATTGAGGAGAGGAGACGGGTAGTGAGTCGCTGGAGGTTGATGATACGGAAGATTGAGGAGAGGAAACGAGCTCGTCAACGCTGCCAGTAGGGCTGGCAGTGTTGGAAGAAATGGAGATGATGGAGTGGGGAGCCATGGAGAATGAGAAAGGTGGAAGTTAGTGGTTGGCTGAGGAAAAGGAGCTCGGCGAAGGCGACAAACCTTCTCCTTTTATACCCTTGCAAACACGCCTCCACATCAACAATAACTCCAATTGGTATTGGAGTATTTTTTTTTGGGGTCCTTTTTTATCTCCGAGTCGGATGTAAAATTAAAAAACTGTATAAAATAGAAACAAAATACAGGGTGTTAGAACCGCCCCAGGAAGCCTGTATCCAAGTATGGAACCTTCTTTCCTGGCAATCAAAGCGTGTACAGAAGCAATATAGCCAAACAAGAACGGTGGTTGTCGTCCGCTTTAACTACAAACTGTATAAAAATAAATAAATAAATAAAAAACAGAATCAGTATTCTAAAAATAGATATATATATAAAATAATAATAATAACATAAACAAATAAATGATGATAAAAAAGGAGGAACTTACGATTGTGGCTACCAATACCAAACGGCAAGGAGAAGATCGTTTTGATCAACAGCAAAATCGTATCCGGAACCGTTTAGTCGTCAAGGTTGTAGTTTGGATCGGCAGAAGGGAGGCCGAGCACTTGCTGTATTCAAGTGCTGGCTGAGACCCACTGGGCCGAACAAGCTAGGCCCGGCTCCAATCCAAGGCCCGGACCGAAGTCCAAAACCCAAACCCGGGAGGCTAGGCCTCAACTTTGGAAGCACTAGGCCCCCGCGCGACTCAGACCACACAGAAAGAGCACCCATGCAGCGCTCTCACCACTGCGCATGGTGCAACCTCACCAGAAATTAAGGCTATGTCAAAAAGAATTGTTGAAAAACATCTCAACTGAGATTCTTTTTGAAGATGCTATGGACAACTAGCCATATTTTGCATTAAATATATATCAAATTTGAGGTTTCTTTCTCACATAATTTTTATCTTCAGAATACACTTACTGCTTCATTTAATGAAGTGTTGTGAGGGCTGTAAAACCTGAATTAAAAGATTCCACATGGGGATATCAGGTGTTAAAGTCCAAGATAAACATTAAAACAGATAATTAGTTATCACCCAAGTTTTTTAGGTTTACTTACCATAACAAAACCTTATTTTTATGGCGCGTATGGCACATTTTTTTTAGCTGCAAAATATTTATCTTAATCTAGCCATGACTATTGAAAGTCAGAGAGCAGTAAAATATTCACTGGGTAAAATAATTGTGTGAACTAGTCATTTCAAATCTTATATATATTTATGAAGAAACTGGCAAGTTAGAGAAGGCATCATCAAATGAAAATTTCTGTTTAGATATACACCAGCAAATTGGACCAAGGGAAAACGGGGAAACTCAACAATTCTTCAAATCATCATGGACACATTTTTACAGGTTTGAAAGCTAAACAGAAAAAAAGGATCTCAAGCACAAAACTCTGGTAAATTGTCTGGGGACAGAAAATAAGTTGGGGGAGGATGTGGTAGACATTTCTGTTCTGGAGGGAAAAATTTAAAGTTTTTTTTACATATATATTTTAAATCACCCCACTATCTTTTTCACCACAGTCATTTTAGTTTACATACACAGTTACAGTATGTGTCCTGTGTAAAGGGTATATATCTAAATTACACCTGTATTTCTGTATAAATGAGGCTGTGTAGCAACCACAAGCCACATACAGCCTGTTGCATAGTAACCATTGGGGCAGTGCAAGCCACTCAAGCAGACTACACAGCAATACAGAAAGCTGTGCAGGTCACTTGATATAAATACATAGCAACCAGAAGGCTGTGCAAGCCACACTTGTAACTAGATCACTGGCTAAATTTGCTCATTACTACACTGCCACCCTGTATGCAGCTGTATTCTGCACAGCATTCCAGCTAAAAAGCCTCATTTGTAAAAGCACACCAGCTAAAACCCCTCACGTAACTAGAACACCAGCATAAATGCCTCACATTTTACTATATAAGGAGGGGCTCTCCCTTCCTCTTTCCCCATCTCATGACACCAGATCATCAGACCAGTTCCCCCCCCAGCTGATTAAAATTAATTACTACAATTTAACCCTCCGCCACTTATCAAATACTGAAACTTTGCAATATACATATCACATTCACAACCAATCCACTCTAGGAACTTGTGCTATAATTGTTCAACTACACTAGACCACTGTCTTCTTCTTCCAGCCTAGCTGGGGGTGTTGTTAGTATTTTGCTTTCAGAGAGGCAGGGTTTTCACCCCTCAATACTTCTCTACATTCAGCCAAAAGAGGTGAAAAACACTTTTGGAGTCTCACAGCGTGCCCAAGGATGGGTGTGCAGCCCTCACGCCAATAAAAAAAAAGGCGTGCGGGCCGCACACCTTTTTTTTTACAGGCGTGCGTTGGGCGTGGGCGTGCCCGGGGGGGAGTGGGTTTATCAACCCCCAACACCTGTATGTATGTAAGATTGTGTTTGGTTTTTTTTTTTTATTGAATTTATCGAGATTGGCTGACCACCTTTTACTGATGGTTGAGATCTATGGACCTTTTTTACCAGGAAGGACCACTGCCTGGGTTGGAACCACTGTAACTGGACCTTCCATGAACACTGATCCCTCTGCCAATTGGACTACAACAGAACTCTGTCGCTGGTTTCCCTTTTTCTTCTATAAAAAGCTAGGTTTGTCCCTACCCCCCTTTTTTTTTCTCATCAGCATCATGTCTGAATCTCTTTCCCCCTCCCATTACCCTTTAGTACATTGTATCTTGACTGATTATGAGCCCACCAATTCCTTCAACAAGGATGGGGACTCTTATAATAGCTTTGGGTCCCTACAAACCCCTCCCCAGCTCCAAGAAGCAATCCGGCACCTCTTTGATGGGGGGTTCCCCACCCTATTTCCTGTATCTTCCGATTTCCATCTGTCTGGCCCCGGTTCCCCGCTTGATCCTTTTTTGGCCCATGTCCCAGCATTGGTGCTTGGGGATAATCTTCAGGAAGTCGGCTCCTTGCTGGGCAAAACCTTTGGTGATTGTTGCGCCTGCTTGCAGGTAGCCGCAGCGTCACCAGTTTATCCTCCAATACCAGAGATTGACAGCTGTCCCTGGTTGGAGCAGGATGAGCAAAACAAGCTTCAAGACAGTGAGTTTTTTTTTTTTTTTTATGTATTATTATTATTCTTTTTTTTACACACATATATATCACTCTCCACGACAATGCTGATCTTTTGGTTTTCACAACCTCTTTCAGCAATTGGGTCTAAGCCCTCCACTCCGGATCTTGCTGACGCTTCTTTGCGTCTTGGCTCCACCAGGCGGACTGACCCACCTGTTGCAAACAACATCTTTGATCGTGAGTGTTTCTCTTTTTTTTTTTTTCTTTTGTTCTCTTTTTTATTATTATTATTATTGTTGTTATTATTTCTTCTATTTGTTTCTGACAAAGAACTTCTTCCTGGATCACAACCTAGATTTTTGGAACAATTGCGTCGAGGACTCGTTCCTTTCTTGGTCTGATCACTCCACTGGGGTTAATGTTGGTCCCTCTTTACCTACTGGGATGACTGCCACCGCAAAGCCCTTGCCGCAAGGATTGGCAAGCCCAAACGCTGCCTCTAATTATCTAGTAGCTACCTTGATATCCTCCTGGCCTAGCTTTGCGGATAACTCAAGCAATCTCACATATGTACCTCCCAAGCCTGCCAAGAAACGCTTACAAGTCCAAGCTCGTCCCAATCAAGCCCCCAAAAATGATGTGAAGAAACCTCAATTGAGAGATGCCCAAGGTTTTTTTTTGTCCGCGCACTCTCCTAGTAAGCTGTTGTTCTATATTTAGCTTCAGCTGAATTGAACTGAATTCGCTTATTGTTTTCTCTCTTTTTTTTTCTTTTTTTTTTCTAGGAGCAATCACGCCTACCAAACCTGCTGTTGCAGGCCATTCTCCTTTGACTGCAGTTGAAACGGCTGCTAATACCTTCCTCAACTCTCTCTTGGCGTCCCCCGAGTTCAGTTTTGGGTTCGGCTGGACCAACCCGTTTCAGGCTCATTTCAGCTTGGACTCGCAGCCACCGACTCTTGCTACCTATCCCGCTCCCTCGGAACGTCTCTCTCCAGACAATCCTCAAATCTGATTCCGTGCCGCTTTTCTTTGCTTACTGGAGACCCTTGACACTTTTATTAACAACTCGGACCCTTCACACCATTGCTGGGAAGATGTATGCATTGTTGGTGATGTGTTGTTTGCTGCTCAACAATGTTACATTGATTCCTCTCGTTTTTAGTAAGTTGGCCCTTCTTTTGATTACACTACCTGTATGCGACTTCCCCTACTAAAAAATATGGGTTTTTTTTTTCTCTTTTTTTTCTCTTTTATATATATATACATATATATATATATATAAATCATTGATCCTTGCAGCAAGTCCTATTTAGACCAAATCTGAAAAAAAGGGCATTAATAAAAAAACCCAGTTTTTCCGCGTTTACACCCGGTTTTCTGCGCAGATGCGGCTGCGCAGCAAACCCGGTTTTCTGCACGCGCAACCGGTTTTTTTTAATTTCGAGTTTAATTCAATATGCATAAGGAGGGTGGCATTTGATGTGCACAGACTCCCCAGGATGAAAACACTTTGGCAGAAAATGATGCTTATAGGCCTTTTGATGTGAGTTTTACTAATTTTGTTTGAAGAGATCTTTAATTCTGAGCTTCTTTTTGGTTACCTCTTTCATAGACCTCAATGACTGCCAGCTCAATCTCTAATCCTGACACCTATATGTCTGAGGCACTCAGTTGGAGTACTTAGAATAATGTGGCTGTTGATTTGGTTAGTAATTTCCTTTTATTTAGTGTTCATTTTATACACAATTAATCTTTTCTCAAATTATCCTTCAGTACAAGTACAAAGACCACATTCATCCCAAAGAAGCCATCCAACATCTCTCTACAATTACCACTGTCAAAGGTGATGGGAATTGTGTATTTCGAGCCGCTGAGGTCAGCATGGGACGTTCCTCAGACGAATGGATGAAAATTCAAAACAAAATGAAAGAAGAACTTGAATCAAACCCCTTCTATTCAAACCATCGGATGCTAAAAAACAGATGGGGCTCAAACCACAAGGATCTAATCGATGCACTCTCTTGGGATGGAAAAGCACAGGCCCCACTGAAGTATTGGATGACCTTCCCTGCTCATGGATACTTGATGGCTGACACTTATAAAATACCTGTGGTCTTGTTTTCTGGTCGAATGACCACCATTTATCTCCCTCTCTCTTCTCCACCCACCACCCACTCTCCCATATGTCTCATACTCATTCCCAGTCTTCTTCATCTCATCAGCTTCACATTTAAGGCTGAAATATGGCCTTCCCCTAGGATTGATCCATATTGGCAACATTGGGCTGAAGAGGAAGCTCTGTTGTGGAAAGAGTGGATTCAGCCCAATTTGGACCTTGGGGAAAAAGTTCTTTTCCCTCCAATAAGAAGATCTGCCAGGATTAATAAGATTGTTGATGTTGAATAGTTATTTGTCTATTTTCCTATATTTCCATTTTATTCTGATAAAAATTCCATTTTATTCTGATAAAAAGTCAATTGCATGATCAGTATGTCTTTCCAATGAATTCTTCACCCTCTAAAGTGTATGAAACCATTTAAAAACTCCCCGAATATTTTGAAAGACAGGCGTGAAGGTGTTTAGAAATAAATTCTGTCCAAAAATCATAAGAAAAACCCAATAAATTTAAAAATAAACTGTTTGTTGCATCAAATTCTACACCCCTTAAAGTGCTTTAAAAAGATTTAAAACTTTGAGAAATCCTGAAAATTGAGGTGTGGGGAGTTTTTTTGAAAAAACCGGGTCTATGGGCAAACAAAAATTGAAGATGTTGTTTTTTTGGAAAATAAAAAATACAATAAAGTTCTACACCCCTAAAAGTATATTAAACAATTTTAAGATTTGGAAAAACCATAAAAATCCGCCCGCAAACAAATATATAAAAAAACCGGGTGTAAACGCCAAAAACCGGGTGTACTGTGCAGCAAAATTTATGTTGCCGCTGCGTAAAACCGGGTGTAAACGCGGAAAAACCGGGTTTTCTTATTAATGCCCTTTGTTAATTAAATATTTTATCTTACGGGGGTACGGGGGGGCTCAGGGGGGCTCAGGCAGGATAAAAAAAAACACCCACATTTGGGTGGGTCCGGTTGTTCTGTGTTGGGTCAGGTGGCTTGGCTTGCTTGGATCGGGTCGGGTGGCTTGGCTCGGCTCGGATGGGGGGTTGGGAGGAGGGGGAGACGTTGCTGTGAGGGGGGGATGCAATTGAATGTTGGGTGAGGTGGTGGTTGCGGTTGGAATCCGCTTCGGGGGGTGGGCCTAGTATGCTGATGTCATGCGTACATTCCTGTGTACGCATGACATCAGCAATGTATATAGGCAGGGGCGTGCCCCAACCTATATACATAGAATCGGCGTGCAAGCCGCACACCAATTCTATGTATATAGGTGGGGGCACACCCCTGCCTATATACATAGAATCGGTGTGCAAGACACACACCAATTCTATGTATATAGGTGGGGGCACACCCCTGCCTATGTACATAGGTTGGTGGTGCCCCAATCTATGTGTATAGGCAGGGGTGTGCCCCTGCCTATACACATAGAAAGGGTGTGTGAACCACACACCCTTTTCTGAACGGGGTGTGCAAACCGCACGCCCTGTTCTGAACGGGGTGTGCAAACTGCTGTGGAACTCCTAAAAGATCAGGAAAGAGCTTGAAGGGGAAATAGACAACCAATCTAGTAAGTAGAAGATGTTGAAGCTACAGGTGCTGATGAGGCTGCCCTTCTTGACTAATGCTGAGGGGAAAGGGTTTCACTAAGAAAAAGAAAGAAAAGAGGTGTGGCTATATTTCTACTAATCCTTAGACTGCTGCTACTAATGGGAACTTAGGTTGTTTAATCAATCTGAGGCAGGGACCTTGAGAGGAGTGAGAAAAGCACTGAGAAAGAGTATAGGGTATGTGTTATGATTGTTATTTTTGTAAGGGTTGATGCAAAAGTAAATTTAAAAGGTTTCAAGGTAAAGGTAAATGTAAACTGTACTTTAATAAAAGGGGAGTCCATGCCTCATCCATAGAACTAAGGGGAGTTCTACTTATACAAAAGGGCACAAGATGGCTGATCCTGGCAGTAAAGAGAAAGGGGAAATGTGTTCAGAGGTATACAACCAAAAGAGAGTAGTGATAGTGTAAGAAAGATGAGCCAATGTAGCTAGTAACTATGTATATAAGGAATGTAATGTGACTAGTAACCAAAGAGGATGATAAAGGCAGAAGATGTAACTATGTAATATGAATGACTGTGCTGTACAACTTTATACCAAAGAAGATATAAACTAAAGAAAAGTATGTAATATCTGTGTTTGATTTATGTACTGTATATTTATAAATCAATACCTTGTATAATATCCTATGGGGTTGTAGTATTGGTAAAGTGATGTAGTTATAAGTGGTAATATTCTAAGAATGCTAATAACTTCTGAACCAAAGGGAAATCAGGGGTACTTTGAGTGAGTGACTAGGGGTAGTTTTGTATGTAGAATCTGATTATGTAATAATAATGAAGTATATGTGAGAGGAAATGTAATTTGTTGATGATTGTATGTGAAAAGGTATGGATTACCACACCGCACACCCTGGTCTGAACGGGGTGTGCAAACCGCACGCCCTGTTCTGAACTGGGCATGCAACCGCACGCCTGTAGATGGGTGTGCAGCCCGCACCCCCATCTACAGGCGTGCTGACTCCCAGGGATGGGCGTGCAGCCCGCACGCCAATTAAAAAAAAGGCGGGGGGGCAGCACACCTTTCTTTTCATCAGCGTGCGTTGGGAGTGGGCGTGCACCCATTGGCGTGGGTTTATCAACCCCCCTCCTACACCTGAGGGGTCACCAATTTTGGTGAGAAAATTTCTGCACAGTGAATGTGTCAGCCCTAGAGATACTCCAGAGTATCCTAAGCACTGACTAAACTACAAAATACAATAGAAAATAATGTATTGCTAATTTGAATAATAACATATCATAAAATATTATTATTTCAATCACCTAAGAATGTAGAATTAAGTGGGGTAGCTCACTCAAACCACCACTAAATTCCTACTCCTTCTAGTACTTTATCATATGATAAAGATACTTTAAGAAAAAGGGAATAAAAGTATAAATTATTGATTAAGAAATTATTGTCATAAAAGCTGAGAGACAATAAACTTATTTGCATAAATATAAGAATAATAAAATTATGCTTATAAGAAAGAAATTACCTAACTGCGTGGTAATTTCCCAGTATTGTTCTATTAAATGAATTGGCCCATGATGTGATTGGTTATACACACATGACATGAGGTCATGGGGACATAGAAAAAACTGTGCTCAATTCAATACAATTCCCATTGCATCATAGTGCATTTGAATTGTAATACATTAGAGCAGGATTTAGAATAACATTCTAGAACCTTCCTCAAGGAAGCTCTAGAATATACACTGCCAGCATAATTGCCTAGGATGAGGTCATCCCAGTTAAACTGGGATGCACTCAACCAATTTAAACTTGGTTGAAATAAACTGATGAAATATAAATCCAAGGGACCCCCCTTGGTTTTATGTTTCATTGGTTTAGGTCAACCTACTTTAAATTGGTTGTTTGCATCCTAGTTTAACTGGGATGAACTCAACCTAGGCAATTATGCTGGCAGTGATAAAAGGAGGCCATTTCTGGCCTAGGATTGGTTCCTCAGCATATTCCCCCAGTACCATATGTTTAAGTACTCTGAATATTCTCCTCCTACTTTTAGAGTAGTGTTATCCCCTTTATCCAACTGTCATGAGCCGTATTGCGGGCCTGCCCGCACCAAAGGCCGCACCACATGTAGATATTCTATCATGTACATTTCACAGACAGACCACTATATAGTCTGTCAGGACGAGGATCCACATCTCTTCCTCATCCTGCAATCTACATTATAGGATCCCGAAACCCCAGAAACCCCAGAACCCCAGAGCCTTCCTCTCCACAGATCAGACCATAAAATATTGCAGGATCTAACACTACAGAGACAAAGGCAAGAAACCAACACCCAGACACCTGAACAAAACCAGACAGACAACCCGAACGATCCCGACTCCACCCGCACCCAAAAGATCAACGAAGTAGAGCAACTCCAATGACAGCTTGAGGAGATGACTCAAGCAAGGGAGAACGAACGATTCCGCCGAAGAGCGGCCGAAGCACAACGGGACCAACCATCCCGACCAACCGGTTCCACCCCAACCCGTGGACCAAAGATCGCATGTCCCGACAAGTTCGATGGTGAACGCGGGACGAAGGCAGAAACATTTGCCCGCCAAGTGGCGATTTATACATTGGTCAACAGCGCCATGTTCCCTGACAACAGGACAAAGCTGTTATTTGCCGCATCCTACCTTACCGGACCCGCCGCCGTGTGGTCCGCCCCGTACATTGACCTAGTCACGCAGCGGACTTCTCGTACGACGGGTGGACGAAGGATTTTGGACAATGTATTTCGACTCCGAGAAGAAAGGAAAGGCGGAACGGGCGTTACGAGTGCTACGACAGACAAGGACAGTGGCTGACTACACCCACGCTACTGCCACCGGATGGGAAGTCCCGACCCTCATCAGCCAATACCGGCAGGGCTTAAAACGGGACATTTGGATGGCACTAGTACTGGCCCGCACCACTTTCACCACTGTCAATGAGGCAGCGGGTCTAGCCATGGAGCTTGATCCGGAGATGCACGGGGCGGAAACGACCACTGGATTTGCAAAGACTCAGCCAGATCCCGACGCCATGGAAACATCTGCGATCAGCGGCCGACTGTCCGAGGACGAGAAGGCCCGCATGATGCGGGAAGGACTTTGCTTCCGCTGCGGGACGCGAGGACATATCTCTCGGGAGTGTCCAAACAAGAAAGGGAAAGGACGGACACCTGCCTCAGTCTCCGCACTCGAGGACCAGATCCGACAGCTAGCCGATGGATTGGCGGCGCTTAAAACGGAGGGACAGGCGGACAAGGTGACCAAGGGATGGGCCAATAAGTCAAAAAATGGAGACGCTCGGGAATGAAGGTTGTGCCCTTCCCGAGCGTAGCGGAGTTGTCATGCAGTATTGGTGCTAGTCAGACATTACATGTAAATGAAATTGATCCCCGATGTTTCCTTTCATGCACCATCACAACTCCCAGAGCCACACCCCAAAGCCCCTATCCCCCTTTATTCTTCCTCATAGACTCCGAAGCAACCCACGACGTTCTGAGTGAATCTTACGCATCCCAATGGGGACTCCTCAAGGCCGCTTCGGCCTCGGGGCGAACCGTCTTCGGATTTGACGGGTCTGCAAGCAGAGCAACCCATGAGATAGACCTAATGTTGAACGACGAACCCCGCCCGTCCCAATTCATCATTACACAACTGAAAGACTCGTATGATGGGATCCTAGGGATGCCCTGGATCCGCCAATATGGACACCGAATCAATTGGACAAACCGTACCCTATGGACCCCGGACATTGCGGCCGCTTCGGCGGTTTCGTCTATTCCAAAAAACACCCCAACCGGCGAGTTGGGGAAAGCTAGGAAGATTGACGAGGGGGTGTGTGTTTTGAACACAATAACGCCCCCGCAATGTGAGTTTGATATCCCTATCCCCCACATCATTCCCGAAACGGCTGGCAAGCTTGTACACCCTGTAGATAGACCCCAGAACCCCACATGGAATCCCAAAACCCAACACCCCAACCACGTACCCAATGAAACCGTATCCAATCAAACCTGTGCTACTGCGGCAGCAGTATTGTCCTACCCGCCAACATCCCCGCAGAAGGTCGAAAGGCCCATGGGGAAAGCTAGGATTAGTGATGAGGGGGTGTGTGCTTGCAGCACAATAACGCCCCCGCAATGTGAGTTTGACAACCCCCCACCCCATACTTTACCACCCGAGACAGCTGGCAAGCTTGTACGCCTTGTAGATAGATTCCCAAGCCCCGCCAAGAACCCCAAGACTCGACACTCTGACCAGGTACCCAATGAAATTGTTGCTACTGCCAAGGCAGTATCGTCCTCTCCGCCAACATCCCCGCATACGGTCTACAGGCCCATGGGGAAAGCTAGGATTAGTGATGAGGGGGTGGGTGCTTTTAGCACAATAACACCCCCGCAATATGAGTCTGATAGATCTCCCCCGCATTTGCATCCCAAAACAGCTGGCAAGCCTCTTTCCCCCCTAGGACATACCCCCGCAGTGATCAGCACGGCCAAAACATCGTGGTCGACATCGGCCCGATTGGCAGCAAAAGGGAAAGCCACGACTGCGGAGCGGACTACGGAAGAATTAGTACCCCGGTGCTACCACCGACACCTTGACATGTTCCGGAAATCAAGCGCCATGAGACTTCCCCCGCAAAGAAAGTATGACTTCCGCGTAGATCTGATCCCAGGAGCCACCCCACAGGCCGGAAGAATCATCCCGCTATCCCCAGCAGAGAACCAGGCACTTGATATTATGATTGCCGAAGGACTGACAAGCGGGACCATTCGACGGACCACATCCCCGTGGGCGGCACCGGTACTATTCACTGGAAAGAAGGACGGAAACCTGCGACCCTGTTTTGACTACAGGAGACTCAACGCGGTAACGGTGAAGAACAAGTACCCGCTCCCACTGACAATGGACTTAGTTGACAGCCTTTTGGATGCGGACACATTCACAAAGCTCGACCTCCGCAACGCATATGGAAACCTCAGATTTGCGGAAGGCGACAAAGATAAGCTGGCTTTCATCTGCAGGGCAGGACAATTTGCCCCGCTTACCATGCCCTTCGGTCCCACGGGAGCGCCAGGATACTTCCAATACTTCATGCAAGACATCCTCCTCGGACGAATTGGGAAAGACACCGCTGCATACCTAGATGAGATCATGATCTACACGCGGAAAGGGTTGGACCATGCGGAAGCGGTGGGCAGTATACTGGACACATTGAGCAAGCACCAATTGTGGCTGAAACCCGAAAAGTGTGAATTTTCAAGGCCGGTGTGGTGCTCCATTTGCGTGACAATGCCAAAAGCGCATGGTGGAAGCATTGGGATAGCATACACACAAGCAACATTCATTACAAGAGGAGGAATAGTATAATAAATGTAAGATACACTTCTACGCAGGACAATAGGATTACAGACAGCATGGCGTTATGGGGAATGGAATGGAGGACAAGGGGTACATAGGATGGAATGGGGTATAAAGGAAGGGAATAGAAGAGGTGGAAGGGATTTGGGAGAACATGTCTCAACCAGGAAGGTAGAAGGTAAGGTGGTAAGTAGTGGGAGATCATGTCTCAACCAGGTATGGAAGGAAGGATGGAAGGATGTTATTGGTACAGACAGTTATAAGGGTATACCACCTTTATAAGGGTGGTATATGGCATTATAAGGGTGGAGGAATCAGTATTTCGTGATTTGGAGGGAGGAATTAATTAGGTGAGGAGGAAGAAGGGAGGAAGGAGCAATGTGGGAGGAGAGGCTTTGACCCCCAAATATTCTGGGTGGAAGGAGTTAACAGCTGGTCATGCAGGCGTGTGGATTATGTGTCATGTTGTTTGGTTCCCATATCAATACATGATATCATGCTGTGCAATATATGCAGGCAGATAAGGTGTATAGATATGTCCCTGCAGCATTATTCCCTCATTGTTTGGCAGGCAGTGCAGTACGGATATCCAGGGGCTGTGCAACGGATTATATCCCTTAGCAACATAGGATATCATTTGGTACAGCATATGCAGGCAGATAAGGTGTATGTGTGGTTTCCTGCAGCTTAATTCCCTCCCAGGGCGAAATCTTGCAGCATAGCACACTCACAAGGAGCTCCCCTGGAGCTAAAATCCCTCACTCTTCAATATATAAGGAGGCCTCTTTCCCCCTTTTTCATTTCCCTTTTTTATCATCAGCCTACAGAGGTTTGGTCACAGTGGTTATTTATTTAGTGTTAGTGTGTTAGTGGTAGTGGTAGTGGTAGTGGTAGTGGTAGTAGTGGTAGTAGTAGTAACAGTAACAAATAGTATTATTAACAGTAACAAGTAGTAGTAGTAACAGAAGCTCTAGTATTGATTAAAGTGCCTTATCAAGAGATTGTTTAAGGAAGAGATCATTACCAACCTTCCATTAACAACCCATTATTAGTAACAATTTATATATTATAGAATTAATCCCACTGGATTATTTTTATCCATCATTGTTAGAAGTTGTAACAGATCTACGTGAATAGTGATTTGAGGTATCTAGGACTGATAGAGATTACTATATAAAAGTAAGATCTATCTTGGAATCAGCCATATCTTTATAAATATTGATTACAAGACTCTTAGTTATTTGCATAGTACCATTTAGAGGGGCAGGTCTTTCAAGCCACCCGTAAGTTGTAATAGCCTTTCAACCTATTTGCAATTTATTTCCCCCTCAGCGGATATTTCACCAAATATAACATTTAGTGTCCCACAAGAGTCCTACATCTGGTGTCCCAACAGTGGCCGATTACCTTCAGCAAGAACATCAAATCATTGGATAATTCAAGTGGATCATCAGTAACTTCAACCAACGACGGAGACAGATATCGAAGTGGACGGCGGTACGGATAGGGGATTGGACGAGGATAACGGACAAGGGAGAAGTCAGGACCGGGTTTCAACGGAGGAAAATAGCAGGAACAGGATTTGGAGCACTTGGAGGAATTTGGATACACTTTTGGACGGTGAAATAGAGGATTGGGACCACAAGGACTGGACGGAGCAGGAACGGGAATTTCTCAGTGAATATTGTGATACAGTTCCCAGGAAGAAATCAGAGGACTTGGAAGAACAGCTGTGTGGCTACCAAAGATTATCAACCATGGAGTCACCAGTGCAAGATCAGTATCAAAAGCAGCAAGAAAGGATAGAAGAAATGGCGGAGAATATGAAGAGGATGGAGGCAATGGTGGCAGCATTACTAGGGCAGAAGAAGGAACCAGAGAATGTACCTATACCAGAAACCCCAGTCCAACGTGGATCGTCCCTTCGATTTGCAACATCAACTCCATTTATAGAACGTACACTGGGTGGGGAAACAACGATTAGAGGCCTACCGGATAGCCCAATGGACTCAATTCAATCCACGCCCAACACTAGTCAATTCAGACCACGGATGGAATTCAAGCTTCTAGATGAAGAGAAAGGAGTTCGGTTGGATACTAAGAACATTAACTTAAAGTTTGACGGAACAGATGTGGAGACCTTTATTCAGAGAGTGGAAAAGATAGCTTCCTTCCAGAAGGCAGGTGGACAGGATGTGGCTTTACAGTTACCTTACATCATCAAGGATTCTAAGATTACTGAATGTATTGAACAGATGGAAGGACACGAGACTCGGGACTGGGACTTGTTGAAGAAGGAGCTCATTCGTAAGTGGGGAAGTGCAACACCAAAGCAGAGATTTAACAAAGAATCAGTTGCAAGTTTGGTTGAAAAATATGCAGGTAAAGGCGGAATCCAAACCAGGGAAGACTATCGGCAATTTGTGGGCGAACTTGAGGAGATATTGGCTTATCTGCAGAAGATGGGATATGAGGACGTAAACGCAGAAAGTGGCGACCCGCTTTGGAAGGCTGTTTCAATAGAAATTCGAAAGGACGTTGCAAGGGACTTGGCGCACAACAAGAAGTTGAGAAGAACAAAGGACGGGAAGGCATTGGTGCCTAAGCTGGAGCAATTGAAGGAATATGTGGAGGCATCTTTGTCAGTACTTGACATGGATGTTAGCACCACAAAAGGAAAATCTGTTAGCAAAGGAGAGGAATTACGGAAAGAAGGCCCAACCAAGAACAAACCGGATGAAGGCACAGACAAGGTAAAAGTATTGGAGGAAGAAATTAAGAAGTTACGTACTGATTTGAACACTAATTTGAATACTAACCCAAATTCTAGACCTTTTCCACCACATTTAACAGCACCAAGACCACCAGTTGCCGGATATAGACCATCAGGACCAGGAGGACCACCTTTCCAGCGAAGTCAAGTCCAGTGCTATTACTGCAAGGAGATGGACCATACAGTAATGTTCTGTTCCCATCTTACTGAGGATATAACCAAGAGGGCAGTGTTTAAAGCAGGACCTAATTACTATTACGCCAACCGGGAGCCCATTCCATTAGACACAGGTGAGTCCATTCGAGAGTTGGTGAGGCAATTCATGGAGAAAAGCAAAGTGGCAGCGGATAAGCAAGCAAATATTTTTACCAGTGGAGCAGAAACCAAGCCTCAACCAGAACCTACGGCAACTATGATCGCAACTAATCGCTGGGAAATGTGGAGTCCACCAGAGATGCATTACGGAGAAGAGGACGAGGAAATTCAGATTGGTTTTGGCCTACGAAGATCCCCAAGGAATGTGGGAAAAGAGAAGGAAACCAATGGTCCAACAAGTCAAGCAAAACCCGAGAAGGTGGAAAAAGCTAGGGAAGACATACCTAAGCCACCAGCACCAAACCAGGAGGTCAATCAAAAATCAACAACGGAAAAGAAAAGGAGGTCAAGTTATCCTGGAGCTTGGGTTGAAGGAACCTCTGATAATGAAAGTAGCGTAGGAGAGGATATTTCGGAACTAGAACAGGTGCCTGCGAAGGGGCAAGGGAAGAAGGAAGCGGACGAATCAGTAAATGAACCAGTCGAAAACACGGTGGATAGAGTCAAAGTTGGGGGGGGACTGAGGAAGAAGATATTAAAACAAAGCTTCACACTCACCTTGGAAGAACTCCTTTTGGTTGCACCAAAATTTATCCAAGAGCTGCATAAGTTACCAACATCTGAGGTAAAGACAATGAATCGGCAACAGAATTCAGGGAGGTGCCATCGGAGAGACTTTGAGGAGGAATCAAACGGATTTACACGGAATTCAACAATAGGGGAATCTCTTACTTATGCATGCCCGTTAGGATTTGTAGAAGTAACTATTAACGGAAGGAAAATAAAAGCATTAGTGGATAGTGGCGCTGAATTGAATATTATGCCTGAAAACGTAGCTCTCCAATTGAAATTACCCACCAGGGAAATTAGTATGAATATCACAGGTATTGGTGGCCACTCGTCTCCCATTGTGGGATTGGCCGAATCTATTCCATTCCATATAGACACCGAGGACAACAAGGCGGCAAATTTCTTCATCGTTCGAGGGAAGGTGTATACAGTGTTGGGCCGACCCTTCTTGGCGGATCACAAAGTACGGCTGGAATTATCAAAATCACGGGGAGAGATATTGAGTTATGAATTATGGGATGGGGGAAGATTATGTATACCTATTTGCACTCCAGAAATTCCAGGATGGGAAATGGCACCACCTCGTAGGATTGCTGGCAAGTGTTCCCATAGCATTCAAATGGGTAACTATCAGAGCAAGGATAAACTAGAAGAACCAAAGGGCGGAGGACTGGACGGTAAGTTGGACGAGAAATTAGGGAAGGAATTGGACAGTGGTGCAGACATGGGAACGGAGGACAATGGAATGGATACGGGGACAGGCGGCCGGACGAGTAACGGATTGAGTAGGAGTCTAAAGGAAGATACAGAGTCAACAGGGAGTCAAGATTCATTAGTATGCCCTCCAAACACCCCTTTAAACGTGCTCACAGAATATTTTGGTAAGCTCAGTGGAAAAACCAAGGAAGAGGATAATGGAGGCAAGGAAGGGACAAGGGGACATTTAAACAAGGAGGTTAGGAATGAAGGTACAGATAATTGGGTGACAGGCTGTTTAGATTACTCACAGAATTGGGACACAAGGTGGACAGAGTGCCCAGATTATACCTTCCGGGGGCGAACACGAAATTATAAAGTCAACAGTATGTTAGGGTTAGATTACTTGGACCAAGGATTTCCAACACAGGATTTTTTGCGAGTGTATCCAGAGACGGTTCCTTGCAGAGGGGACGGGTATTGGTCAGAGCTTCCGGGATACACAGCTGGACGAATTGGGTTTATGATGTTACTAAACGGTGAAGGCGTCGAAGGTTATCTGAAGAATGAACTAATCTGGCCTGGTCATTGGTGGATCCACGAAAGCGACCGAATGGAGCTATATGCAGGAGGGGACAATGGCTATAAATATATTCAAAATCAGAGATTATGGGATTCTAGTAAGGACAGGGACGCTGAAGAGGTAGAGTTCTTAGCTAGAGCCGTAACCCGGATGGTAGGGACTTTTGGTAGGTTCAGTTTACAAGGGTTTGGATGGGCCATTCGTGAAGAACAAAAGAGGCTGGGGGAATCTTACGCCACCTTTTGGGAGGATTGGGAAGATTTAGCTTTTCAGTATTAAAAAAAATATTATAGGTAAAAGTGTGAATAAGTTGTACTTGTAGAAACATGTACAGTTATGTGCAATAAAGTGGGTCTGGGGCAGGCTTGAATGTAATTTTTTAGATTCTTCATATACTCAGGAGTGGTAGTTTTTGTGTATTGTTTGTTTTTGTGTTATTTTTATTTTATTTTTTTTCTCTCTTTCTATGTGTCTCAATATAAGTTCAGGAGGAGTTTGGGACAGTAAGCAAAGAATGGAATTCATTGCCATAAAGATAAGAAAAAAGGGAAGACAAACTAAAAATAGTACAAATACACAGATCATGATAAAATAATCAGGGAGGTTACAAGCCAGTATGGGCACTGGAGATTGATAGCAGTGTTTTTTTTAGCTTTTTTCTTTTTTTGGAGTTATGTAGTTATTTATTTATTTTTTTTTGGGTTTAATAGTTATAGGATCTCGGGCGCGTGTATGGGAAAAACAAAACAAAAATCGACTAAACAGGCGACAAACTATCAGAGGGAGGGGAAAAAGGGGTCGTAAACGGGGATGACAGTGTCTAAGAGGCCCAGGCGGAGTAGGGCGGAAACAAGAGTTCGGTAGACGAGGCCCGCGTTGGAGGTGGGATCGGCAAACATCGATTCCCTACAACTCAACAGTTGAGGATGTCAGGAGGGGGCACTGATAGGACAAAGAAAGAAATCAGTCGAGTAGGGTGAAGGGAGGAAGGGATAAACTTACAAACGGTCGGAACGATGGCGGTACCAATCCTCCAGAAGATCAGCATCCATTCGTAGGAGGTTGTGGGCTCGCCAATCAGGGTGATCAGGCGGGAGGCGATTCAAGGATCGGCGGAGGACCTGTAAGAAGTTGAGGAAGCTATAGGCAAAGAAAGCGGCGCTGTATTGATCGTCGGTCGGAACTAGTGGGTCGGGGCCTGTGCTAGGAGGAGGAGAAGGAGCAGTGGATAAGACGGAAGGGGAAGAACGGTGGGCTAGAGGGGATCGGGGAGGAGAAGAGCGGTGATACGGGGAGGAACGGCGAGCACGGTTAGGGGCGCGGGCAAGAGGAGGTGTAGGACGACGATGAGCGGGGGGTGTAAACGGTGGTAATGGGGGAGGAAGCTGAGCCCCCTGGATAGGACGTTCGTGATAAGGAGGAGGGGGATCTCGGATAACATAGGTTGGGAAGCGTGGGGCGGGCAGTTGACCAGAAACGCGACCAGCGGGTTCGTGGCGAGGAGGGGACTGAAGATCCATGAGGAGCTGTAGCGGACATAAACAAGATGTATATGTAAATAAAAACAATAGGTAAAATAAAAGTACAATGGGTGTTAGCGATCAAGAGGAAAGACGGGAGGATCAAAGAAAAGGAAAATGGGGGAACGAACGAAGCAGGCAGTAAGGAGGACAATCGATGGGAATTGGAACCAGAGGAGGACGGCGAATAGTAGACGAGGTGACGCAGAAATGGAGCTAAGAGCGGTCGTTTTAACGGCAAGAAAAGGTGATCGATCGACGGAGCAGGCGAGGCCATTACAGGCAGCGGTAAAGGAGGAGTCAGCACGGGTTGGCACGAGCAACAGAGGCAAGTCACGAAGGTCCAGAATCAGGGAATCGATAGGGCCGGAAGCGATAAGGGGATGGCGACGGCGCATGGCGGCCGCCACGACGAGCAAGGAATCCAGACGCGAGTAGCTAGGAGGGAAAGAAAAACAGTCAGCATAATCAATGAAAAAGATATAAAAAAAGGGAATGACTTACTATGTGTTGTCGAAGGCGGTGAGGTAAACAAGATCGGAGATTGGCGAGGTGGAGATGAAGTTGGAATAGGAACCGAGCCGAGACTGAACTAGGGGGGGAGCCATATTCCGATGACGACTGAACACGGTATCTGAGTAATTCCGAGTGGGATCGGAGGTAGCGCAAGGACAGAGCGGAGCGCAAAAAAAAAAAAAAAAAAAAAAAAAAAAAAAAAAAAAAAAAAATATATTGCGTGTAGGCAGCAATTAAGTTTGTTAGCTGAGGGTAGGGGTGGGCAAATCCAACCAATTCATGAATAAGTACACCAGAATATTAGACAGCTTATGCGCTCAAATGAACTAAGCTGATCTAAAAAAAAAAAAATTCTCAAGTAAGTTTACTAGTTATTGCATTTATTTATAAAAGGGGAAACAAATCAATTTTGGCTAATTCTTACACTTACAATAAAACAATAAACAAATAAATAAAGACATACCAATTGGGCTGATTATTTAATTTACAGGGGAAAGTACGGGTATAAGTAGGTAAGTGGGCAGGGGACAGTATTACAAACAGTAAGTAGGCAGCAACACCAGACAGGATGGGGGGAACAATTGGGGCGGCAAAATACAAAGGGGTTGCAAAGAAAATTCGACCAGTAAACCAACCAATGCCACAAGGGCTGAACCCGCCATTGGAAAGACCAACATTATCCCGCGACCCGTATCAGACACCCCTCACACCATGGCCACCAGAATTCATGGAAACAAAGAGAGTGACGGCAAAACGATTGGAAGCGGTAAATTTTGGACCACCTAACTGGCTAAGCAAGGAAGAAATGAAATTATTGAAACACGTGATTGTACTCCGGGAAAGGGCCATAGCATTCACAGAAGAAGAGAGAGGGATACTCAAGCACGAATATGGGCAGCCATACAAGATACCGGTAATTGATCACGAACCTTGGCAACAAAAACCCATTCCTATCCCAAACTCAATAAGAAATGAATTTGTAGAACTAGTAAGAAAGAGAATTCAGACAGGACTTTATGAGCAATCAACATCCAGCTATTCCAGTCCTATCTTCTGTGTGGCCAAGTCAAATGGAAAGTTGAGGATTGTACATGATTTGCAACAGCTCAACAAGGTTACAATTAAGGATGCAGGGTTACCTCCAAAAATCGAGGAGTTTGTGGATTCATTTGCGGGAAGGGCGTGTTACGGCTTAGGCGACATTATGGGTGGTTACGACGAAAGGGAATTAGATCCAGTATCTCGACCTCTCACAACCTTTGAAACACCTTTGGGCAGGCTACAGTTGACAAGATTACCTCAAGGTGCAACAAATTCAGTGGCGGTATATCAGGCTCAGATGGTATGGATACTACAGGAGGAATTGCCTGAGAATGTGGGAATATTCATTGATGACGGAGGCATAAAGGGACCTAGGTCAGATTATGGTGGAGCAACATTGGGGGAGAATCCCACTATACGACGTTTTATCTGGGAATATGCTATTACATTGGAAAGAATTTTATTTCGAATAGAGGAGGCGGGACTTACTATCTCAGGAGAAAAATTTGCGTGCTGTGTCCCAGCTTTGGACATTGTAGGTCATGTGGTTTCCAAGGAAGGGAGGACAATATCGGTGAAGAAACAAAACAAGATACAAAGCTGGCCTCCACTCACATCTAAGAAGGAAGTACGGCAATTTTTGGGCCTATGTGTTTACGTCAGAATGTTCATCAAAGACTTCTCGGCAATAGCGGCGCCACTACGACGGTTAACTAGATTGGACACAGAATTTATTTGGACGCAGGAGTGTGAAGAAGCATTTGAAGCCTTAAAGAGGATTGTGGGAGAGGAAATTGTGTTGAAGGGAGTGGACTACGACAAAGGAGCGGGGAAGATTAAATTGGCAATAGATTCAAGTTATTTAGCGGCAGGGGCGGTTCTGATGCAGGAGGATAAAGAAGGGTTGGATCGACCGGTGTTATACGAATCAGTTAGTTTTACGGAAAAGGAATCCGAGTATGCCCAGTCAAAACTTGAGCTCTTGGGGGTTAGGAAGATCTTGAAGAAACTGCAGATATTACTGTGGGGACAACATTTTGAGTTACAAGTGGATGCAAAAGCTCTTATACAGATGATTAATACGCCAAGTTTGCCAAGTGCCCCAATGACAAGATGGGTGGCATTTATTCAACTTTTTTCTTTTGAGTTGGTGCATAAACCAGGGAAGACATTTACAATGCCGGATGGATTATCAAGAAGACCATTGGATAAGGACGACGTAGCTAAGGACGCGGATGAAGAGGACGGATGGGTGAAACCACACCCTGGTATGGGAGCAAAATCAGTGGGAATTGTAGAAACACAGATTACTGGAGCTGGCAGGGAACAAGTGGGATTTTGGAAACATATGAAGGAGTATCTAGAAACGCTCAGGAAGGCAGAGGAATGGTCAGATACAGAATTTCAAAGGATTAAGCGGAGGTCATCAAATTACTTTATACAGGACGGACAACTGAGGAAGAGAAGTGAACCATATAGTCAAGTTATTGTGTCGGTGGAAGTCATTCAACAGAAGATAATGAAGGCCATGCACGAGGAATTAGGGCATCGTGGAGCAACAGAAACATATAGGAGGATAAAATTGCGGTATTGGTGGGAAGGAATGAAGAAGATTATTAGGAAGTGGGTTCAATCGTGTGAAAGTTGCCAGAAGCGCAGCAGGATATTACAAAAGGAGGAAGGAAAAGCAACATACAAAACCACATTATTTGAAAGGGTTAGTATGGATGCCGTTCACATCAAGGCGGGTCTATGGAAGTATTTAGTAGTGGCGAGGGATGACTTTTCGGGATGGGTGGAAACAGTAGCGTTGGCAAAACTCAGTTCAAAGAAGGTGGCAGAATGGTTCTTGGCGGAATGGATTTACAGATATGGAGTGCCCAAGGAAGTTACAGTAGACGGGGGAGCGGAATTCAAAAAGGAACTACAAACGGCAATGAAGAGGGTGGGTACTAATCTTAGGATAGTGACCCCATATTATCCAGAAGCGCAGGGAATGGTGGAAAGAGGACATAAAGAAATTAAGGACGCGTTGACAAAGATGTGCGGTGAAAATGGTAAGAAATGGAAGGAGTACCTACCTCTGGTAACATTTGCAGATAGGATTTCCACAAAAAGAACAACTGGCTACTCACCGTATGAACTTCAGTTTGGGCAACTAGCAATTTTGCCAGTGGATCACGAACTAGGCAGTTTTCTGACGGTCAATTGGTCAGAAATTCAAACAACAGCAGAATTGTTGGAGGCAAGGACACAACAACTGGCGGTCAAGGAACAGAGGATGGAAGAAGTGCGGCAAAAGATGAAGAAGGCTCGGGAAAGTTCGGTTCGGTACTGGGATAGGCGGCTGGCACATCGTCTACGGAAACCACTTGAACCAGGAGACTTAGTTTTGGTATACAATAAGGCACTAGAAACACAATGGGGAAGTTTGTTTAAAAATAAATGGAATGGACCCTATAGGATAGTCAAGCAGATAAAGAAAGGGCCATATGTATTGGCAGAATTGGACGGGACCATACTAACCAGGACTTTTGCAGCAAATCATGTGAAGAGGTTTTATCCAAGAGGAGAGTCACAGACAGAAGAAGGTGAGGAATTGACACAGGAGGAATTGGAAGAGGAAGGGGATGAACAGGAGGAATTAGAAGGGGAAGAGGAAGGGCCAGAGGAATTGGTAGAGGAAGAGGACACACAGGAGGAGGAAGAAGGAGAAAGAGAAGAGGAAGAGTAGCTAATAATACAATAACAGGAAATAAAAATAAAATAAATAAATTATTCAATCATTAAGGAGTTTGAATTGTGGTGGGAGAGTTAAGCTGTGGAAGTAAGCAACGGTACAAAATTTTAATTGGAAAGTTATTTGGTAGGCAAACAGTTTCCTTTGTTTAGCTGAGGGAATAGGGTGGGCCAATGTTACAAAAATAATTACAACCAATGTCATAAAGTTACAACCAATGTTACAACAATTACAAGTATTCATTCATTAAAAATTACGCGGATAGGATATACAACACAGAAGAGGACAATGGACGGATGGATCTTTGGAATGGGAAAAATACAGATGGAAGACGTGGACGACAGTGGAAGTGAAGTTAGACTGGGATAAAAGAATACAAGGACAATAGGACTGACAATATTAGGGGGATTCGTTGACTATGGGCATCTAGGGGAGAATATTTAGATTGGGCATTGACTAGGAAGTAAAGGATGAAATAGTTCCAGATCTTACCTTGGGGTGTTGAATCTAGATATACCTTTGTTTGTGGAATGCAACTAGTCTTTTTCTGGGGATCAACATCATTTACGGGGAATATAAGAGGATTGGATTTTAAGTGGTTTGTTAATTCGTCTAGCATTTGGATCATGGATACGTATTAGGAACGGAATCAAGGATTACAGTGCAGATTGAGCGGTATAGTTAGGAATTAGGTGTTGAAACTCGGAATTGGATATGGTTGTTAGGGAGGGGAGATGGATCAGTAATTATAATCAGGACTTTATTCAACTGGCATTCTGGTATTGGAAGACAACAACATTTTTACGAGAGGAAGCAGGATCCGGACATATGGACCTAGGATGAAAGGAAATCACTACATTAAGAGGATTCATGTGGAGGAATATTCAAGTAGTGGGCTTTTGGCATTTTTCACGAATGCTGTGGACAGCATTAAGTTGGGGGGGGATGTGGTGCTCCATTTGCGTGACAATGCCAAAAGCGCATGGTGGAAGCATTGGGATAGCATACACACAAGCAACATTCATTACAAGAGGAGGAATAGTATAATAAATGTAAGATACACTTCTACGCAGGACAATAGGATTACAGACAGCATGGCGTTATGGGGAATGGAATGGAGGACAAGGGGTACATAGGATGGAATGGGGTATAAAGGAAGGGAATAGAAGAGGTGGAAGGGATTTGGGAGAACATGTCTCAACCAGGAAGGTAGAAGGTAAGGTGGTAAGTAGTGGGAGATCATGTCTCAACCAGGTATGGAAGGAAGGATGGAAGGATGTTATTGGTACAGACAGTTATAAGGGTATACCACCTTTATAAGGGTGGTATATGGCATTATAAGGGTGGAGGAATCAGTATTTCGTGATTTGGAGGGAGGAATTAATTAGGTGAGGAGGAAGAAGGGAGGAAGGAGCAATGTGGGAGGAGAGGCTTTGACCCCCAAATATTCTGGGTGGAAGGAGTTAACAGCTGGTCATGCAGGCGTGTGGATTATGTGTCATGTTGTTTGGTTCCCATATCAATACATGATATCATGCTGTGCAATATATGCAGGCAGATAAGGTGTATAGATATGTCCCTGCAGCATTATTCCCTCATTGTTTGGCAGGCAGTGCAGTACGGATATCCAGGGGCTGTGCAACGGATTATATCCCTTAGCAACATAGGATATCATTTGGTACAGCATATGCAGGCAGATAAGGTGTATGTGTGGTTTCCTGCAGCTTAATTCCCTCCCAGGGCGAAATCTTGCAGCATAGCACACTCACAAGGAGCTCCCCTGGAGCTAAAATCCCTCACTCTTCAATATATAAGGAGGCCTCTTTCCCCCTTTTTCATTTCCCTTTTTTATCATCAGCCTACAGAGGTTTGGTCACAGTGGTTATTTATTTAGTGTTAGTGTGTTAGTGGTAGTGGTAGTGGTAGTGGTAGTGGTAGTAGTGGTAGTAGTAGTAACAGTAACAAATAGTATTATTAACAGTAACAAGTAGTAGTAGTAACAGAAGCTCTAGTATTGATTAAAGTGCCTTATCAAGAGATTGTTTAAGGAAGAGATCATTACCAACCTTCCATTAACAACCCATTATTAGTAACAATTTATATATTATAGAATTAATCCCACTGGATTATTTTTATCCATCATTGTTAGAAGTTGTAACAGATCTACGTGAATAGTGATTTGAGGTATCTAGGACTGATAGAGATTACTATATAAAAGTAAGATCTATCTTGGAATCAGCCATATCTTTATAAATATTGATTACAAGACTCTTAGTTATTTGCATAGTACCATTTAGAGGGGCAGGTCTTTCAAGCCACCCGTAAGTTGTAATAGCCTTTCAACCTATTTGCAATTTATTTCCCCCTCAGCGGATATTTCACCAAATATAACATTTAGTGTCCCACAAGAGTCCTACACCGGAAGTAGAATACCTAGGATTATTGATATCATGCAACCGGATCAGAATGGACCCCGCAAAGGTGCAAGCAGTAACCGACTGGCCCGCACCAAAGAATGTCACCGAACTTCAACGATTCATTGGATTTGCTAATTTTTACCGCCGATTCATCGACCATTTCTCAGGAAAGACCAGACCGCTCCACAACCTGACAAGAGTAGAGACCCCCTTCGTGTGGGACGCCAAGTGCAACTCCGCGTTTGAATCCCTCAAAACCGCCTTCACATCCGCTCCGATCCTGAAAATTGCGGACCCGTACAAACCGTTTGTCCTTGAATGTGATTGCTCCAATTTCGCGCTGGGCGCGGTACTGTCCCAGGTTTGCACCAAGGACCAGGAACTTCACCCAGTAGCTTACCTGTCCCGATCCCTTGTACAGGCAGAACGCTACTATGACATCTTTGACAAAGAGTTACTGGCTATTGTGGCTGCCTTCAAAGAGTGGCGGAAATACCTGGAGGGGAACCCACACCGCTTGACGGCAATTGTATACACCAATCACCGTAATTTGGAAAGCATCATGACAACCAAGCAGCTCACGAGAAGACAGGCAAGATGGGTGGAGACCATGGGATGTTTTGACTTCGAGATCATATTCCGACCAGGACGCCAATCGA
This sequence comes from Puccinia hordei, assembly GCA_007896445.1. Lineage (NCBI taxonomy): Eukaryota > Fungi > Basidiomycota > Pucciniomycetes > Pucciniales > Pucciniaceae > Puccinia > Puccinia hordei. Next base: position 394,370 of record RDRW01000246.1, on the reverse strand, counting down.
CAAAACCCGACGCCCTATCCTGCAGACCGGACCTCGCCCTAGCACCGGGAGAAAAGCTGACCTTTGGTCAGCTTTTGAAGCCAGGTAACATCACAGAGCGGACGTTTGAGGAGCTTGCGGAATGTGCGGAATTGGACAGCTGGTTTCTGGACGAATCAATTCAAATGGATGACGGGGAACATTGGTTTGAGGTGGACGTGATGGGGACTGATTTGGAAGATGCGGGAACGGACGACCTAGCGTTGTCTGACGCCGAAATCATTGCCAGGATTAGAGAACTGACCCCACATTACCCAAAATTGGCTGACTGGATTAAGCTGTTACAGAAACCGACAGGGGACCACAACAGGTATGCGGAAGCCGACGGGGTACTCTATGAAAAGGGACGGATAGTGGTACCAGCGAACTCGGCATTGCGGACGATGATCCTCAAAAGTCGACACAACACAAAGTCCGCTGGCCACCCAGGCAGATCCCGCACGTTGGCATTAGTACGGAGAAGTTTTGTGTGGAATGGAATGAAGATATTGGTCAACCAGTATGTAGACGGCTGTGATTCATGCCAAAGAGTCAAATCTAGCACTTGACGGCCGTTCAGAACATTAGAACCTCTCCCAATCCCCGCAGGCCCATGGACGGACATTAGCTATGATTTGATCACTGATCTCCCTGAATCCCGCTTGAGTGATAGCATACTAACAGTAGTAGACCGACTGACCAAGATGGCCCACTTCATCCCATGCAAGAAAACCATGAACGCGGAGCAACTAGCGGAACTGATGGCAGAACACGTATGGAAACTCCATGGAACCCCCAAGACAATTGTCTCAGACCGGGGAAGTATTTTTATCTCCCAAATCACACGTGAATTGAGCTCCCGCATGGGGATTAGACTACAGCCATCCACAGCGTACCACCCAAGGACAGATGGACAATCCGAAATCGCCAACAAAGCAGTTGAGCAATACCTGCGGCACTTTGTTTGCTACCAACAGAACGATTGGGCCCCACTCCTCCCAATGGCCGAATTTGCTTACAACAACAACAACCACACATTGACAGGAGTTTCCCCGTTCAAAGCCAACTACGGATTCAACCCGGCATATAGCGGAACCCCCTCAACAGAACAATGCATCCCCGCAGTAGAGGAACGACTCCGCAAACTTGCGGAGGTCCAAGGAGAACTCAAGCATTGCTTAGAAGAGGCGCAAGAAACAATGAAAGGCCAATTTGACAAGAAAAAAGGGAAACACCAGAATGGGACGTAGGGGACGAAGTATGGCTAGACGGACGCAACATTTCAATGACCCGCCCCAGCCCAAAATTGGAACATAGATGGCTGGGACCTTGCTCTATCTGTAAAAGAATCTCAAGATCCGCGTATAAGCTAACACTCCCTATATCCATGCGGGGGGTACACCCCGTATTTCATGTATCAATACTCCGCAAACACAGACCCGACGAAATTGCGGAACGACGGAGGGAAGACCCGGAACCAATTACAGCGGACGGCAGGGATGAGTGGGAAGTTGAAGAGGTACTGGACTGTAGAAGACAACGCGGGAAGACCCAATACCTGGTCAGCTGGAAGGGATTTGGAACAGAAGACAACTCATGGGAACCGGCGGACAACTTGAAGAATTGCGGTGAACTGGTAGCGGGATTTAATTCAAGATTTCCAAATGCGGCAACTACTCATCGGCGGAGGCAGAGAAGGAAGTGAGGAACAAAATTGATAAGAGGTGGAATTTTTTTTCTTTTTTTCTTGATTGGCGAATGAGTGGAGGATTTAGCATTAAAAAGGGGGATAATGTCATGAGCCGTATTGTGGGCCTGCCCGCACCAAAGCCCGCACCACATGTAGATAGTCTATCATGTACATGTCACAGACAGACCACTATATAGTCTGTCAGGACGAGGATCCACATCTCTTCCTCATCCTGCAATCTATATCATAGGATCCCGAAACCCCAGAAACCCCAGAGCCCCAGAGTCTTCCTCTCCACAGATCAGACCATAACACCAACCCACCTTATTTACTGGACTAGTTATCAAGTTATCTTAGAACATCCCCATCTTAGACCTTGGACTATTCCTTAGAAAGCAGTTGCTGCAAGACTACCACCTCTGGCAGTAGCCAATCAGCTCAAGTGCTTGCCAGCTGCTTAGTAACAATTTATATTGTTACACTCTCAAAAAGACAGAAAGATAGCCAAACCTATATGGTTAGCTGTTAGTCTTCTCCTGATTGACTCATTTGTATATCAAAGGGACAATTACAAAGGAGTTTTAGGTTATCCTCTGTGCATAGTTTGGACACTATAGAGAGAATAAGACTTGTGATTATTCTGATAACCTTTCAGCACAGTGATAGTACCTGGCTTTTTATAGACATTAAGCCAGTGTTTCATACACATAGCTGAAAGAATGTACAGGCAGTCAACAGGGACTAAGAGCTGATCTGTATTCTTTTGTGCTGAGTAGAAAAAGGACAGGTACACAGACTTAGAATCTGAAAATACCAGCTCTCTGGGAGGAATCAAGGGTGAGTAAAAATCTTTCTGCATACCCAAAAAGCAGCTTTTTTTTGGCTGGTTATAAGAATATAATTCCAAGATAGATTGGGAAATCACACATACTGAGTGTTTCAAAACTTCATTTCAAGTGTGCTGTTGATTCTTCATGTGGGTCTCATGTTGGCTCGCACAAGGAAATCAGTTTTTCAGGTGACTTGATATGCAATATGATCAGGATTTATGTTTTAACTTTGACACTGTCAGAATAACTTGCTTTGTTGAGGTTGTCCCACACCAAGAAAAATGTATGATTGCTTATTTACAAGTGATAAATAAAAGTTATTGAATATTGTGATCCACAGTATTCCCAATATCAGCACATTGGATAAGGACTTGGTAGCCCAGTTGGTAAAGGCAGCACTTCTAGTATAGTGTAGCTTCTGCTAAGATTGCTGGTCCAAATCCTGCCCAAGTCAATCATTTCCTGCTAAATGTCTGAAAAATGCTTTGTTAATTCTAACAAAAGTAGAATGGGGTCTCTGTACTATTTGATTTCACTAGGAATTTCACTTATAGCCAAGTGACTACACTTTTTTCCTGGTGTGTGCACCCTTTATTAGTTGCGTGCATCCTAGCTTAACTGGGATACCCTAAACCTCTGACACAGTGGGGAGTTGGAATTTGGTGGTGGTTTGATCTTTGCAGGAGAGACTTATGACTTATCTCCAAATTCCTGTGTGGGAGCATCTTAGCCATGGCTTTTTCATTTATTTTAAAAAGTGTAATTTGGCCATTGGCATTGCACACTATGAATATCATTTGTTTCAAACAACAAGTTTTTTTTAAGCTTGTAACAATTGTTTGAGCACTTGGTGTTATGAGGACCTAAGTTTCTGTGAGTACGCAGTAATCTAGACAATTTTGATCTACTATGTAGTGGTGGGGGTGTGATGTTTTTAACCTTCTCAGGTTGGTTTATAAATGGGTAACAGGTATTGAAATTGAAAGAGAGGATTTTTGTGTGAAGGGGACAACTAATAAAGGGTTTGCAATTGAAGGGGGAGGTGTAGTTGTCCTGGGTTGGAAGGGGTTGGGCTTGCCAGGATTTGAACACCGGACTCAGGAGTGAGATAATTTATCACACAGGGGCAACACCGAGCTTCCGTGGGTGATAGTTACCGCTAGTGAGCTCATGCATACACAAAATGTTCAACGGTGGCGGCAAAGTTAGACACATATTCAACAATGACCCGAACCAGTTACACGTGGAAAAGCAATACATTCTCGAACATTTTCCACTCCTGTAATCCAGGACAAAAGCCTCTCCCAACCGATCCCAAAGCCACCAGTGGTAGGATTCCCAAATTTACGCAGTTCAAGATACCACCCAAGCTGGTGGTCTTGATCTTCATTCGTACCAGGGAGGAGGCCGTCGCGAACCACTTCAGTTCGATCGATCAACCCTTTTTGAATTATGTTTTCCTGTAATTTGGCCAAATTTGATTCTCGCAGCGATCCACCCACTAATTCTCCAACTCCTGGGACCAGTAGGTCGAAACATGCGACAGTTGCCTGGTTTGGAGACGAGTCGGAGGATGTCGTAGTCTGTCTCATGTAAAACGGTTTGCATGAGACTGGAAAATCGGTTACGAAAATGGGCCCTTGAGCATAGGTTCCAGAGAGCCATTTCTCATGTTCCGAGGCCAGCGATTGACCCCAGGTGAGAGAGGGCAGTAAATCTGTCCTAGAGGAATACGCTTCCTCATTATGCGACTGGACGAGCTTGACTACTTCGGTGTACGTAATGCGAGGCCAGCTTGTTGCCGTCGAATCGTATGGCTCTTTGGGAGCTTGAAGGGATCTTAGATCTAGCAAGGAAAGCGTATCGGACTGATGAAGACTTTGAATGATAGACTTGATCAGATTTTCTAGTAGATTCATCAGGCTTTCTAGGTCTTCGATAAACGAAATTTCCGCCTCGAGCATCCAAAATTCGGCAAGGTGTCGATTGGTCTGAGACCTCTCGGCCCGGAAAACTGGTCCAAAAGAGTAGACTCGTCCTAGACTAGCCGAGAGAGCTTCCAAATGTAATTGTCCAGAAATGGTTAGGAAAGCCTGGCGACCGAAGAACCGTTGTTGATAAGGAGCGGCAGGTTCAGATGTTGTTGGCTTAGTTAGTTCTGTTGCAGATGATTTTGAGTGGCTGTCAGGCGTGACAGTAAACACTTCACCGGGACCTTCACAATCGTTGAACGTGATAATTGGTGTTTCGGAGCGAAAGAAATGCTGGGTATGCAGGAATGAAGATGCTTCTCGAATCATCGCCGATCGTATCCGCAAGATTGCACTGGTCTCATGTGTGCGAGCACGCAGGTGAGGGATCCTTCTCAGGAAAGCCGCACTGTGTGGTTTCTTTTGTAGAGGGTACTCGGTAGGCAAGCATGTTCCAATCAAGCTCACTGAACGCGCTCTAAACTCCTTGGATTGTCGAGTGCCACGACTCCAAATTAGATTTCCAGTTACTCGAATGGCGCAACCGGTTTCGAGCTCTGCCGAGTGCTTGGGATCGATGACAAGTTGTAAGTGCTGGGGTGTTGAGCCATCAATCAGTTCAACAAATGTAACAGTCTTCTGTTTCCGAATGGTCTTGATCCATCCACGAACTGTAACAAGACGGTCGCCACAGGCTGGAAGTTGGAGGATTTCTTCGAGCACAGGAAATAAAGACGATCTTGAAGCAAGCGCAATCGAAGATACAGGAGGGGTTGAAGGGTGAGTCTTGATCGAATGTGTCGAGAGAAACAAATCAGCTACAAGAATCGAGGTTGCTTGATATTTATGTTACCACTCGGAAAACTGGAGGAATAGAAAACTAACCTGTGGTGGTAGGTCAAGGATTTCGGTCAATTTCTGAAAGTCGGATGAAGTCGGCTGATTTTTGCCGTAGAATAATCCAGCGGTCCAGTTTTCTGATCTTTTGTTAGTCGTAGGAAAAGAACACAAACAGTGGAGAAAAAACCCGACTTTAGGTTTTTGCAAGCATGAAAAGAATATGAAGATAGAGATGAAGGTAAACAACAAACCCAATTCACCTGTCAATGTGATTAGCGATATCAACGAAGCTCAGTTTTTTCTTTTCTTTGGCATCCATTAAACCCTAGTTATAAAAACCATACAATGAATAAAACGTTAACTCCGTCAAGGCAGCCAAGATTGCCTACCTCAGGGAATATGCTTTGAGCGGACGTGGCTGAAATTGACCGACTTGATGCTTTTGTGATGGTACATGGGATGATGTGGAAGTTTAGTGACCTCAATGACATTCGTTGGGCGGAGTACCCGAGCATGGTTGATTGATGGTTTCTCTGTACATACATACAATGAATGATGCAAGTCGGGATAAAGTTTGACCCCGAGCCCAAATCTAGCGATATCCGCTGCGCCGGCGCAGTCGTCCGCGTCTAGTCTCACCGGCAAACCTAACCCTGTGGACCATGCCACCGGTCCTATCGGTGTACCTCTTCCAGTATTATCCCGTCAGCCACCTCCACTCTAACTTTTCCTCCAGCTTTGCACAATTTACGTGTAGGCCACCCCTAGAGTTAGAGTTTGTTCTACTTGTGACGATCAAGATGAGCGTGAGTTGACTATTCTCACCTTTTTCCGAATGGCTATCAACAGCGTCTCGGTAGAGGTTCAGACTTACATTCTCCATCCCTTCGATCGACGTCGATTCTGCTGGTAGTCCAAAGCTGCTGTTAGCCACAAATTTTTCGTCGACTTCAAGAAGCCCGCTAGCGATGGTGTGTTTGATGGTCCCGCTTTCGAGAAGTTTCTTCACGATCGAATCAAGGTAGACGGTCGAGCCGGCCAACTTGGCGAAAAGATTAAAATCCAATCTGAGGGTTAGCTCGAGAAATCTCTTGCTCTTACGAGGATCACTTTATATCCCTCAGGTTCGCTCTAACCCAAGTTTTCAAACCGTTTTCTCTAGGTGTACACAAGCTCTCGGTCTCTTCGACGATCCCATTCTCGAAGCGTTACCTGAAATACCTGACCAAAAAGTTTCTCAAGAAGCACCAAATTCGAAACTACATCCGGTGAGCACCAGGGAGAGACACTGGTTGATGTTTGTTGGTTCATGAGACTAATGAGCTTGATGGTTTTTATTTAGTGTGATTGCCTCGAGCAAGAACACTTATGAGCTTAGGTACTTCTTGGTAGACGAGCCAGAAGCTGAGGAGGAAGACGAGGCATGAATCTGAGGTTTATCCTGAGCATTTGACGGCCTAATCACTCGGGGCAGTCTTGGCGATGAATTTCTAGATTTATTTGTAACCTTCAACGGTGGTCTCGGAGTACTTGATGTTTATGATGATGTTTTTGTCAGAAATGATCATGATACAAAGTTGAATGGATTCAGACGGTGACTGAAGGAGATGAGATTGAGTTTTGAGTGAAACCATTGGGTTTGTTTTCTTTAGTCTTACAAGGGCTCTCCCGTAGCCCCATGAGACAAGACTTTATGATATCGTGTCTCTGTTCTTACACATATTTACCACCGTCGATTGCTTGAGCTCATCTGCACATAGAAGCAGTCTTTTATCGATGTCAATTTGGATATTTAACCGCCAACAAGGTACATAAATATTTACAATGTGTATTTATTTAAGATGATACTCACAAAAAGTAATTTTACAACTACAAAATAAAAGAAGAAATATAAATAAATAAATACATACATATCCAGTAAGTAAGTTGGATTGCTGTGCGCATGAATCCATCCGAAGTTTTTTGATTTCCCCTGAGCACTGAGACTGTTGATGAGAGCCGAGAAGTCAACAGACAGTTACCTCAACGGTTCGCTAAAGCCTCGCTCTGACCGGACATCCTCCCGCCTATCCACATCCTCGGTTCCCAGGAACCAAGCAAAGCTCATAACTTGGGTCGCTTGGTTACCTTCAGCTATCCGGATAATAACGCTGTGTGCCCACGTTCTCTCTCTCTCTGCCAACAACTGAACAATCCACTTTTATCCGATTGGACTGACCACGTTTTCTTAGCTTTACTGCTGGAATCAATCGAATCATCAGTTCTTCCGATCACCGTATATTTTGGGGCGAATTAAAAAAACCCAAACGACCTACATAAATGAATAACGATAAAAACTAGCCTCCTACTATCCATAGATATTTTCTTATACTTCTCCCTCAACGAACACAAGCTCTCCTTCACCCGGACTAATTTAGTCCCTCCCTCTCTCAGCGCCCTGGTAAGCCTTTGAAACTTACACATGATTTCTAATTTAATCTCTCACCTTGATCAGGATCCACTTTCCAGCTTTCTCCCACTCGAGTCTCACCCACTCAAGCCTCTTTGGCCATTCTGCCGATTGTATACTGTCGTGTAACGCAGTTATGTAAATATTTATTTATTTATGTACATGAACACTTCGACAACCGATCCATCTGCAACTGAACATCCCCCGCTTCTCTTTCCTATAAGACTCTAACATTTTTGTTTTTCATCTTTCATCTCTCCACCTTTTTTTGATATAAAGATACACACAATCAAAACCAATACCATAGATTCATATAGATATCTACATACCCGTCCTGCTGCCCATATCTTCTTCACCGCAGAAAATTAAATCCTGACCCCACAAACTCTCCGTTCCATCTTAAAACTTTTCTAATTTCAACCAGCGCCAAAGCATCGAACGAGCTCCACGATCACCATACGTCTCCTCTAACACATTCTAAGAGAGCTAGCCTTGACCTTCTACCCTCGAAAATCATCCCCAAGATGGTCGCCGAAACCGATCCTCTGCCCAAGACCTTAACATCCTCAGATGACCACAACATTACCACCCAGACTCGTCTCGCCCCTCATGCTAATGACCTCACAGAACGTCGTCGGGCCGCCTTGGCTGAAATCGATACCGCCAAGTTTGGCTGGTTTCATGTCCGCGCCGTCCTCGTATCCGGCGTCGGCTTCTTTACTGATGCCTATGACATGTAAGCTTCCTTCTCTTCTCTTTTGGACCGGGATTTTGATCCGCTGCGTGTGATCTCGCGCTTCATGCCCGTCTTCTTTTGGGGGTTTTTCTTCTTTTTTTTTTCGTCAATTTTTCTTAGTTTACTTAGTCATGCAAAGGAATGGGCTCTGATCATCCTCTATACCCTAGCTTTGCCATCAACATCGCGAGTATCATGTTAGGATACGTTCTCAAACAAGGATCGAGTCTATCCTCCAACCAAGATCTTGGGATCAAGGTAGCCACACCGATCGGCACGTTTTGTGGCCAGCTATTGTTCGGATGGTTAGCAGATGTGTATGGGCGAAAACGGATGTATGGTATTGGTTAGTTTAGGAATGAGAGATAGAATCTTCAGCCTCCAACCCAGCCCGTAAGACTGATGAAAAATTACTCAACACTTTTCTGTTCGTTATCTCGTGTAGAATTGATGATTATTATTATAGCTACTGTTGGGCAGGCTGTTGCCGGATCAGGTCCAGGGGTTTCTCTCATCGGTGTCTTGATAATGTGGAGGTGGGTCCGAAACTTGTTCAGAACTACTTAGATCTCATCATCAGTCCAACATACCCAAAAACGAAGACGACTGAGCGAGGGTGGCCTGCTTCTTTTTTTCTTTCTTTTTTAGATTTTTCTTGGGACTAGGTATCGGCGGTGATTATCCACTCTCGGCTTGTATTACCTCTGAATTTGCCGCAATTCGGATCCGAGGTCGAATGATGACTGCGGTATTTGCTTCTCAAGGTCAAACACCATCTCCCCATTTCATAAACCATCTCTCAAACAAGAATTAACATATCCCATGCCCTTTCCTCATGTGCAGGTTTTGGTCAGCTCACGGCAGCCGTAGTAGCTGTTGCTGTCGTCAAAGCCTATGAAGGCTCGATTAAGGAGGACTTGATTGCTGGCGAGTCCGTTGATTACTGCTGGAGGCTGTTGATTGGACTTGGAGCATTACCGGGAGCTGTAGCGCTCTATTTCCGATTGACGATTCCTGAGACACCGAGATATACAATGGATATCGAAAGGGACATTCAGGGTGCTGCGGGTGATGTCGATGCATTTCTTTCAACTGGTGGATATGCACACGTGAGTTTTTTTTCTCGGAATGAATCCTCTCTTGCTCCTTTTCAACGATATACACACTTAACGCATAACCTATACTTAGGATTATGAGAAAAATGCGACTCGTGCCGAAGTACCTAAAGCGTCTCGGCGTGATTTCATCCATCATTACTCACAATGGCGTAACTTCAAGATCTTATTCGGATGCGCGTGGTCATGGTTCGCTCTTGATGTCGCATTCTATGTAAAATACCATCCCCCTCACCTAACCCTCGCTTTTTGATACCTTGACATGTTAAAGATTAACATTTTACCCAATCTTCACAGGGACTTGGGTTGAATTCATCGATTGTTCTCAAAGCAATCGGCTTTGGGGCCGCCAATACGGGTACTAAAAACGAGCAGATCTATCAAACCCTCATCAATGTTTCGAGTGGGAATGTTATCCTATCCGTGGCTGGGCTGATCCCGGGGTATTGGGTTGCTTGTAGGTTTCGAATCATCGAAGACCTAAAATTCATGACTTTGCCTCACAACAAATTTTTTTCTCTCTTTAACAGTCGCATTCATTGATTGGTGGGGCAGAAAGCCAATTCAGATCATGGGATTCTCAGTTCTTACGGTATTGTTTATCGTCATGGTATGTTGATCCTCGTTTTATTTCCACCGTAGCTCCCGCCATACTTAGCTTACATGATTCAATTTACAAGGGTACTGCCTATCATCAACTGATTCAGCACACGGTCGGCCTATTCATCACCTTTTACTGCTTCGCAAACTTCTTCCAAAATTTTGGACCCAACACGTGAGTTGATCGATCTGGGGTGTTGTCGCTCACACGAACCGTCGGTCGAACTGACGAAAACCTACCAATCTTAGCACCACCTTCGTCATTCCTGGAGAATGCTTTCCCACCCGGTATAGGTCCACTTCTCACGGAATTTCAGCCGCTGCCGGCAAACTGGGCGCAATTATTGCTCAAGTTGGATTCGCTAGACTGAAGGACATTGGGGGAAAAGACCAATTCATCGACCAGTTGAGTGGCAAACCAGCAGAATTTCGAACGTTTTGATACATTGATGATCTTATCAGGTTCTCACTGATTATGAACCTATCACCTTTTTTGTCTTAGTATTTTCCAAATCTTCGCCGCTTTTATGTTTACCGGCTTGCTGTCCACCTTCTTGCTACCTGAAACCAAAGGCAAATCTCTCGAGGAACTATGTAAGTTAGACTTTACGGACTACTATCCTCACCACTGGAGAACAAACTTCGGACTGACAACCGTTTGAAATTTACACACAGCGGGAGAGGACCAAGACGACTTTGTACAATCGTGATCAATTTCTGAATTAAGCTTTTTTGGATACACATTTGGGTTTCTTGAGGACTTTGGACTGTTTGATTTTTAGAGGTGTTTTTTTAAATAAAGAAGAAGAAAAAAAGAAGAAAAACACGCACAATAGGTAAAAGAATCCTCACGGGGTGGGTGGACATGTCAAAGAGAAGACGCGCGGCGGTTTATGTACCTAGAAAAGAGAATCTGCAGTGAGACTTATAATCGTGGTCATGAGCTCAGGTTGTCGAGGATATTGTAATGCGTAATGGATGAAATGCTTGTGATGGACCAAACACGGAGTTGAGAAGAAATACATATACACCATAAAAAAGTCAACCAACATGTCAAATAACAGTATCGTCATGGTTTAAATTGAATATTTGTCTTGTTTCCAAAACTTGTCTAAACAATCTTCCTTTCAGCTTATACAAATTCTTCCACCGAGGGTGTTCAAAGGTGAAATCGTAACACTCTGGGTTGATGATTCCTTGTGTGCAATAGGTTATCTTCTTTTCAATCAATAAGGAACACCCATAGACTTGATGTTGTGAGACTTTCTTGAATTTGTGGAAATAGGTTTCTAAGAATAGGGGTATCAAAGATGACCAATCCAACCATTGTGTAATTGACTGGCTTGGGAAAATCCACCATTTTCCAACCATCTTAGTCAGTCACCTCCCCCTTTTAAAGCTCACTGGTGAGAGAAATGTGTTTGATTGATTTCTAATTGTGGATTCCTCATATTTGTACTACAAAAAAAAAATTGATCAACTACCTGTAGTTGACATGCAGAGTCTTTAAGGAAGCTGGTGGTGTTACCCCAACCTTTCTCAAAGAGTAACTGACTCAACCAAGCTTCAATGCACAGTTACTGTGTACATTGCACAGTCACTATGCAAAAATAGCTACATATGTAAACAGGTGGAGATGCAATTGCAGCTTGGTTGGAGTATGCTGCATGTCAACTGTAAGAAGTTGGGCCAGTTTTTCTTGCGGTGTTTGATACAACCTCATAGATGATTATGTAAACCACTAGATCCATGATCTTGCATATTTTTTCAGTTATCAAAGTTTTTTAGTCTCGTCAATTTTTTTAAAAAATAAAAAATAAAGTGGAAAAGATCAGAATGGATTATAATAATGTTGCATGCAAAAAGAATAAACAGATATACATGATTTATATATATATATATATATATATTGAGAATTCGAACACAAGATGGTGTGTTGAAGAGGGAATTGACTGGTCCAACACTGTCTAAGACACCATGTTTTTTTTCCCACTAAACATGAGCTATTATAGAGTAATGGAAGCCCAGATTGCCAACTCCATTGTGTCAACACTTACTACAAAAGAAAAAAAGTTAATTAGCTAATTACAATTTTTGAAAAAAAAAAAAATTAAAAAAAAACAGTGTAGCAGCCAGTTGTTGGCTTAAATAACTGTGTGGGATTTTTCTGTTATCTGAAGTGGGTTGAAATGAGCTGGAGACTTTGGTTAAAAATCATTTTACTTACCAATTGGCCAATTGATCAACTGTTCTGAGCCTGTTCCAAAGCATAAGATGGCCTGATATCCAAAGACTACTTGATTTGTGATGGTTTATTGGTTGCATTCTCCAACAAAAAACAAAATTGTGGTCGTTTGGATGTCCAAGCAAGGTCTTTCCCCCACTTCAATCAAGGACTTACTGGGTGTTTCCTTCTCTCCCCAATCATTTTGTTGATGGATCCATTTATTTGAAGAAACCCGCTGTGTAATCAAGGATCCAGATACTTATGAAGGCCGTGGACAACCAGCTAGTCTCACCCAACAGGAGGTCAACTTCATGATTGAGCTTGTCTGGAATGAGCCCTGCCTTTTTCTGAACAAAATCCGCGAACAACTGTACAATGCCTCTGGGGTGCTTCTCAGTACATCTGGTGTTCATTGCAACCTTGTTGAATGGCTCTCCATAACTTTGAAGAAACCCAAGACAAAGAATATTTGCAAGTCACTCACTGCAAAGTATTCTTATGTTGAGTGCATGGAATTCTTTCCTGCAAATTTTCTAGTATTCACTGGTAAGGTTACCTTTTTTAACTACCCCTTCTCATGGGCACAACAAGCTAATGTTATGTTTTTTATTTGTTCTTTTTTTTCAGATGAGAGCTCCTTTACAAACAAGGATTTGCTCCAATTGTTTGCAAGGTCAAAAAAAGGGACACCTTCTGCAAGGTTTGTTGTTAACCAAAACGCGGAGCACTAAGTTTACTCCCAGCAATCTTGATTAACGGACTAATGGGTCTAATGACCACATTCAAGACCTTCAATGGTTGTAAACTCAAGCATTTCTTGCAGTAAGACTTGGTGAGTACTTCTACTTTATCCCTGTGAGTCCACTTGGCTGACCATCTCTCCTGTAGCTCCCCCGCATGAATAGGTACCCAGGACCCAACTCAGTTCTTGTTTGCGACAATGCCACTTTCAATCAAGGTGATGCAGTACACCAACTGTGCAACTCAGCTGGTGTCCGGCTCCTCTTCCTCCCTCCGTACTGCCCGGAATTGAACCCAATTGAACTCTGCTTTGCATTGATCAAGCAGAACCTACAAGCCTCACAGATCTTAAATCACACGAATGATCCCAAATGGGAGGTCCTTTGAGTTGCTGGTGAGTTCATGACAGCGGAGAAGTGCTCAAAGCTCTTCTGTCACTGTGGATACTGTATTTGTGGGCACTAATCAATTGGGGCCTGTTCATTATCATTATATATCATCTCACATCAGTCTCAGCCGCTTCCAAGTCCTTTTATTCACTTCTAGCTAGAAATTATCTCTTCTTCTTCTTTCTCTATCTCCTCATTGTCACTTGTAGCTAGCAATACTTTTTTTTTCTGTCTTTGTGACAGTATTTTTTTTATCATACTAGCTACAGAAATGTGATTGTTTGATTTAAACTGAAACAATACCACAGGATTATCTTGCTAGATGAAATCTTAGCCCATTTGAAAAAAACACATTAATTTCTGTGACCTTTAAGAGAGATAAAAAAACACAGATCAGGGTATCAGATTGATCTTTTGGCTGAGACGGCTCAAAAAAAATAAATAATTGGTTAGATATTTTTATACATGCTTCACTAGGCTTGTTGGATACAATTTTGGGATTAAAATTCTCATTTTCTACAAAACAGGGTGTTTGCTGAACTTCTTGACATTTTCCCTGAGCTGGACAATGGTTCCAGGATATAAGCCCCAACGGCTCATCTCTTCCCTAGTGATGGTATTGGATTGAAAAAAACTCGGATGGGTAATATTGTTGTCAGCAAGGATCTTCAAAGTTTCTTGCTTTTTGCTCTCCTTAATCTTGATGAAGTCTATGTATTTGACCATGAGATATTTTCATCCGGCTTTAAAACTGAGGATATGTCAGATTCAAACCCAGACAATGAAGCACCTTCCCAAGGCAAGGCCAGATCTTCAATAGCTGATATCTTTCTCTTCTTGGTTGACAAAAAGCTTCTGGAACTTAAGCTCTGCAGGGGGGGAGTACAGTGAGACACCTTCAACAGGTTTCATCTGGAAAAAAACAGAAGAATATTTTTAATATTTAACAGTCTATTTCGAAATGATTAAAAGAGAAAACTCCTCACAATGGCCTGGGCCCAAACTTGGACCTTGTTTGTTGTGAGTGGTATGAAGCGGGTCGTATCTGTAGGGTCAATGAACACTGGCAGGCTGTGCTTGTATTTTACATTGGGTAAATGAACAGCATAAATCTTATTCATCACAAAATTCAGCCCATTAAAGCCCAACGCAGTTGGTTCAGTGGAGCCATCCATGGTAGTCAAAGAAGCGCTGGCATTCTGGGCAGCTGTCTGAGTCAAAACATGTGTTTTAATCCCAACAGCTGTCTTGGCCTGTTTCACTACTGCAGTCGGATTTCGCATCTGAACATCCAGGCTCACATTTGTATGATCTCTACCCAGATCAACTATAAATTTAACCCAGTGAGAAAAAGACGGCTTGTTGTTGATTGTGTAATTTTCAGCCTTCTTAAAATCTGTGGCACATTTCCCAACCATCAAAAGCTTCCAATAAATATTCGGCGATCCTGTAGTAATGACGTTCTGGATCAGGCCCCCGCTGCTCTCCAAGTGCTTGTCCACTTTGTCAGAAAAAAGTTTGTGAAGATCTGCAAGGCAGATTGATCCTGCTGCAAAATCAACCACAAAGTTCCTGGTAGATTCAACCGGGAACCACATGGATTTTCCTTGTTTCATGTAATAAAGCTTGAATGATGTGCTGAGATTCACCATCTGCGGCTGCATGCAGATCCAAAACAACATGATTTGAGGTTCTTCTATCAACCTTGTTGAAGGAAAGCATCTAAAATTACAGGCAGTTCAGCTGGTGCAGGGCCAATGCCATGGATGCAGAAGCTCTCCGCATCAGTGAAATATCCGGGGGGGGGTCATGATTGTTTGTCCCTTCCAAAGAGGTCATAGCCGATTTGAGACATTGATGCAAGCGTAGACTGATCTTGGTCTCCACTGTAAGCCTTGGGATCTATAATCCAATCTGAGAGGGTGGGTAGATGTCAGCCCCCGTCTCTTATGTGACGCGGGGTTGAATGTAAATATATGTAATAATACTATAAAGTATATTATCAATATATAATTGGTCTCACTATAGCCGGTGAGGCCAGTGGAAAAAAGCTATTCTACACTTGTTACAGTGGAAATGCTGGCACCTTTGTGTAACAAAGGAACGCGGCTGTAAGTGTAGCTCTGCGCAAATTGCCTCAACAGCTCCCTTCGAGTAGGAGAGGACTTCTAGTCACTTGAATATTTATTCTAGTGACTAGGAGGGGGAAAAAGGTTTGAAGAGAAGATGGAAAGTTGTTTTGATTATAATATAAACCCCACTCACTAATTTGTAGTAAGGTAAGCAGGTTTGTATGGTAATAACCTGGGGGGAATTCCCTTTAGAAGGAAATATCAGCCCATTTAAATATTACAAAATATGTTCCCCAATTTAATAACTCAAAGAGCTTGTATTACATGGGGTAATTCAAGATAATAGTCTCCTTGTAGGAGACATAATCAAATTTTAATATTAAGGATAAATTCATGGAGAGTTATTAATCTCTCCTTAATTTGGAATTTCTTAATATTAGTTAGTTTATTGAAATTATAAATATTATATAAAATAAGTACAAAAATTTATGAGTCTTATGGGAATTGATTGAACTTTTAAATTTAAGATAATTTACTTAGTTCAATTTATTCCCTTTTTTTATAAAAAGTCCTTAACCATTGGGCTATTTGACTTGTATTATTTTGGAGACATGTGGGCCAATTGTCTCAATGTCTGACAGTAGACAAGCTAAACAGACCTGGTAAGCTTGCTAATTGGTCTTTAGAAACGCTAAATATGGCAGGTTGGGGAAGGAAGTGGGTTTTTCAAGTGTTTGAGATAAAGAAATCTTATGGGTCAATAGACACTATTACTTTGATTTATAAGTGTTTAATATTGAAAAGGTTGAAGAGATGAATAATACAAAGATATTGTCTCATGGAAAAGAAAAATCCCTGGAGCTACAACTTGGGGTCTTTAAATATTGTAGACAACAGTTTCTAGAAATTTCTACATGAGAATAAATTGTAACAATTCTACTTTCTCTTAGATGAGAAAACTCTATCTCTTAGAAATTCTAGACCTTAACTTCCAATTGTCAAAACTTCTGGAAATCTCTCAGTACTGACTAATAATATAAAATTGCTAAAGAATATTTAACCAAAACCAGAATATACAAAGAGGGTTATACTAAAAGAATTGAAGCTTATAAGGAAATAAATATGATCATACCACAAGTACAACAGTGAGAGAATTTAGGGTACCAGATAGGCAATGATGAAGATCAATAGAGTTTTTAGATAAGACTGGAGAAGAGTGTGAAGCAAAGTTGAGTAAGGAGACATCAAGCAGAAAGAGAAAAGGAAAAGAGAAAGCCAAAAGAAAGAAATACAAACTGGAAGTGGATTAATTCAAGATGTTTTATCAGAGAGGTGAAGAGGATAGGGAGTACTGGACTGGGATCTTGAGGAGCAAAGATAAAAGGTATGAGTGTCAATGTCTTTATCCCAAGAGATGAGAAACAATCTTTTTACATTACACCGAGAGTCCTGATGAATTCCTGTCTTTGAAGATTCTTGATGAGAGTTGAGTCTTGATGAGAGATAGTGAAGATTGAGATAGATTCTTGATCTTGAGTCTAGTCGAGAATTCTCTGAATCAGATGATAAGCCCCCTGGCACTGAGTTGGAGGGTTAAACTACGGCAAATGGCTTTTCAACAACTAAGTTCTAAGAGCATCCACCATTGTGTCGCTAACTTTTCCGCAACTGCGGAGAGGTTAGCGAGTGCGATGGTTACCCTACCGAGAAACCACGCCCTCGTGACTCGGTAGGGGGGCTCTGCAGCTGGCTAACCAAGCGTCCCCACCCTCGGGGACTATCCAAGTCGCTCGGTAAGCGGGGCTGTAGGGGGATCGAGGATTGGATTGTGGGAAAGCCGGAAGGATCTTACCTTACCGAGCTCGTTAGAGGTCTCTAAATTTAGAGACCTCTAACAAGAATCTTAAAGATTCCTCAGTTAACAAGGCCTAAAGAGGCCACGAGGGTGGTCAGCGGGGGCTTCGTCTCTGTAAAGTTGGCTTACCGAGCCACTTTACAGAGACAAGGGTGGATGCTCTAATCTAATAGATTATTTTCCTCATTCATTACAAAATATGACTTACCTATTATTCTCCACCCGTTTCTGATCTTGAAAAACCCCCTTGAAGGGTTCCAAAAAATGGTGTATGCTTTCAGGAATATGTTCTTGAGCCACCCATGTGTCTTCACCCGGTGATGAATTCTTCCAACGTAATAAAAATTCAAACTTACCTTTACCTTTTTTTCTTGCGTCCAAGAGCTTATTCCAGTCCAAAATTAAACCCTCATCATAGTATTGATTTTTCAAACCAACCAATTCCTCGCAACCCAACACCTTTTCTGGGGTGACATGTTTCACTACCAGAGACACATTGAAAACTGGATGAAGCTTAGGGTAATATTGAGCTATGTCCAAGAAAACAGTGCTCCTGCCCACCATCTCCAAAACTTTGAAAGGTCCAATATAACGGTAATCCAACTTAGAGCTGATCCTACGGGATTTGATGAATTTCCACAACAGTAGCACCTGACAACCTGGGTTATACTGATTCGCCCCTCAATGCTTCGAGTCATAGTATAGGGCCTGCTTCTGTTGAGCCATTGTAATGCATTCAACCGCGCGTTCCTGAATAGCTTGTAAAGATTCAATAAAATCATCCAATGGTTTTACTCCCAACCCACTTGTAAGAATACTAAATCGCGGATGAAACCCATAAGAAAAAAAGAAAGGAGATACCCCCAAAGAGGCAGAATCAAGGTTGTTGATTGAAAATTCCGCCATATCTAACAATTCATCCCAATTGTTTTGGTGATAAGAGCAAAAATGGCAGAGGTTATCCTCCAATACCTGATTCATTCGTTTGGTCTAGCCATCAGTTTGTGGATGATAAGCCGTCGAATATCCCTTCTTGATCTGAAACGAAGTCATAAGAGCCAACCAAAACCTGCTAACAAAAACTGAACCCGCCATGCAATCTTACTATATTTGAATGGAAAACGTTTGCCACTTCTGAAGATTTATAAGTCTCTTTACAGGGAATGAAGTGAGACATCTTACTGAGTAAATCAATTACTACCATTATTGAATCAAAACCCCCAGAAGGCGGTAATTTAGTAATAAAATTGATTCCAATAACACTCCAATTTTTCTGCGGAATGGAAATTGAGTTTAGCAACCCTTCTGGGGCGCGATAAAGAAAGTATGTGTACTATTCCTGGATGAACTACCGTTGGGGATTCATGATGAATTTGTAAGACCTTAACTCTCATTGGAGAGGGAAAATAAATCCTATAGTTATGCCAAAAAAGTTCATCACAAAATTCCAAAAGCTCCTTTTCATCATCTGCTACCGTATGATAGTTCCGCTTGAGATAATTGATAAGATCAGGGTTTGGAGCCTGGAAAAAGATATTGAAGTGATCTGAACTGTTTGAAAATTTCTGGTCCCCAGCCCTGGACTCCTCTAACTCCTCTCCATCTACTGTTTCTCCTTTGGCATCTTCATTGTCCACAGCCGGAATATCATTGATTGAAGGGTGATGGAGGCATGAAGAAAGGATATTTGGTTGTTTGACCTCCTCCTGACCCAAAAGGTAATCCGGATGTTGACTAGGACCATCAGCAGGATTTGACTTACCCGGTATGTGATAAATCAAAAAATTAAAAGCATCCAAGAATCCCATCCAACAAGCCTGCTTTGGAGTTAAATCCTTGGCCATCCTAAAATATCAAAAATTAGCATGATCCAAATAAACCTTAACCGGCTCATCCGTACCCATAAGCCAAGCGTGCCACTCTTCAAAGGCTGAATAGATAGCATACATTTCCAAATCATAGATAGGCCAATTTCGTTCCCGTTCAGTTAATTTCCTAGAAAAGTAACTTACTGGATGATATCTTCCCTTATTGCCTGGCTGACTGAGGACCGCCGCAATCACATTGCCTGAACTGTCAACATGAAGGATTTGAGGAAGTTTAAAATCAAAATGTTGCAAGACCGGCACCCGTCCAAAACACTTCTTTAAAGCCAAGAAGGAAGCCTTTGGGGAATGCTTTGAAAGATTATGTAAAGTGTAATAATTTTGAGATCTTTAACTTTATTGCAGCAATATTTTAACAGCTAATAGTAGTAATAACCTTCAATAAGAGAATAAGAATATGATGAGATAACAATAAAATAATCATAAAAAAGAGAAAATAAAAAGTTTTTTATTTACCGTCTTATATTCTAGTCCTAACTGGGCTCAAGAAATACTATGTTGGAAGATTCGTCAAAGAGGGATAAATGGAAAATAACAGCGAGTCTAGGTGAAAGAAGAATAAATTGTTAATACGGTTTTTAGAAAGGAAAGATGATGAGAGGGAAATTGAGACTGTAGAGGAGAGAGAGAAATCAAATTGATAAGCACCTAGTGTTATTTCCGTGCTCCTCCTGAATCTTCTAAGTATCTTGGAAGCACAATGAACGGATAAGAATTGGCTTTTAGGGTTCTTGACAGGTAATTAAGGGAAGTCGAGGTTGTCCAGAAAATGGTATTGAATTCCTTGTCAAGTCTGGGGAACAGCTCCACCGGGGTTCTTTGAAGCTAGACTTAACTTCTTTGACTTGTTTTGTATATACACTCATGCATACTCATGATCCGAATTTACAACACCGCCAACGTTGTGGTGTGCTAAATGCGTTCAAGTATCAAAAGTACATAAAGGCATAGTTTTGTATCAAGAAGGAGGGATATTACTGGTTTTTTTATGGACAAATTGGATTCTGCCGGGTATTTAACCCATAGTCACTCTCTGAACAACCACAGGGCCAGCTGCACTTAGACAAAACCCAGGCAGGATAAAATCAGTTTTGTTTAAATTATAAGTACATAGTTAAAGCTTAATGTATAGTCACACGCAGAGTCACATGTATAGTCACACGTAGAGTCACATGTATAGTCACACATAGAGTCACATGTATAGTCACATGATTCATCACATGCTTGTCTAGGACTCACCAGCTAAAATGCCTCATGTTTCTACTCACCAGCTAAAATGCCTCATATTTTACTATATAAAGGGGAGGTTGTTCCCCCCAAGAAGGAAAAGCATGCCAGTTCTGGGAGAGGTAATTCTATTTGTAGTTGCACAACACCAAAACACACATAGCATCCAATAGTGATCTTAATCAAGTTTGCCTCTGAGCATACCTTTCATACCTCAGAGAAGAATAACAGGTAAATAAGTAGTGTTGCTCCTTTGTTGTGCTCTTAAAGCAAAGTGTTATCAGCACATTGCTCTCTTAGCTGAAGGATAAGAAAGAAGGCAATACAATTTGAATAGTCACATTGATTCATCCTCCACCCTAGAACATACATATCTTTGCTCTGCTAACAAAAATCTGATCTAAGTCTGATAAGGGATTGCTACTCATAGTTCTCTCTATCATAAAGTTTACGCCACAACAATAAATAAATTTTGTTGTAAGAATTCTGTGTAGTATAATAGAGGGGCAGGTCTTTCAAACCACCCGTAACAGTAGTATTACTTAGCAGGAATATCTTATTGTTATTTCCCCCTCACAGAACTGCCATCCGTCCCAAAGGAGTTCTCACAACGTCAGGATTACTTGATGACATAAAGTACACTGCCTTTCTTTAGTCAAAGCCGTAAATGGAGCGGCCAAATCCGAGAATTTTGGTATAAATCTACAATAAAAATTTGAAAACCCCAGAAATTGTCAAAGCTCTTGTAGCAAGGTTGGGTAAGGCCAGTCCAAAATGGAAGAGAGTTTGGAAGGATCCATTTGAATGCCTTCAGGTGAAATTTCAAAACCTAAAAATTTAACTATATTAAAAAAGAATTGGCATTCTGGCAGGGACACTTTCAAATTGTAATCCTTCAGCTTCTTCAATATCTTCTGAATATCCTCTAAGTGCTGTTTGCGCATCTTGGAGAATATTAATATGTCATTGATGTAAACAAAACAGCAAACATTGAGGTACTCATGCAGAACATGTTGGATAAACCTGTGAAATATGACCGGAGCATTGGCCAATCCAAAAGGAATGACACAATATTCAAACAGTCCCCAGGGAGTGCGGAACACTGTCTTCCATTCGTTCCTGGGAGCAACTTGGACCAAATTAAACACTGATTTAAGATCTACCTTAGAAAGATACTTGCATCCTGAAAGATTGTTCAGCAGTCAAGAAATTAAAGGTAAAGGATAGGAATCTCTTAAAGTTATGGAATTTAATAATTGATAATCCACACAAGGCCTGTCTGCCTTGCCATCCATTTTTTACAAAGAAAATAGGAGCTCCCGCAGGAGACAAACATACTCTGATTAAGCCCTTCTTTAAATTTTTATCAATATATTCTTTAAGCTGCGCTGTCTCACTAGCGCCAAGATTATACAGACCCGCGAAAGGAGGAGTTGCATTGGGCTTTAAGTTAATTTCACAATCAAACCCCGGGCGGAATGGAGGCAAACAGGTTAAAGATTTGGTCACAAAAACGCTGCTGTATTGCTTCAGAAAAGTAGGTAAGGAATGAACATCAGTTAAAAAAACTGAGTGGGGATCTTTAGGAAAAAGGATACCAGTAGGAGAGCCAATAATATTTATTCTGTTTTTGGAGAGCCAAGGGAAACCCAGTATAATATCTGCGGACGCTAAGTGAGTAACATAAAGAGAAAAATGAGAGGAATGAGAATAAGATGGTAATTGGATTGTTATTTGGCCTTGCCACGCCTGAGTGATTTGTCCCGGGCTTCCAACAGAGCCATCAAAACCCCTACGTTGAAGCTGTTGACTTGACCAAGAAAGGACTAATTGGTTTCTGAAAACAAATCTATGGTCAATAAAGCATGCCGAAGCCCCTGAATCAAACAATGCTCTAGCCTAAATGGTTTGGCCGCCAGAGGAGAGAACAACCTTTGAAATGGGGCAAGAAGATAAAAAAGGTATAAAACAACCCGACTTACTAGGATTGTCCACCTCCATTTCTTCAATAGCTTTTTGCCAACACAAATTGCCCAAGCTGAGAGGAGGTATATGATCCAACAATACTTGAGTTGAAGAAGGGTCCGCCGTTGACTGAACAGAAGATGAGCAAAGATTGTTTGAACGTTTCTCCTCCTCTGCCGCCTTAGCCAGACCTTGTGACACTTCAGGTCCCCCTTTGGCAATCCATTTCTTGAATAATTCAACCTTTTTGTTGACTTCAATATGTTTCTTATCTGGGTGGATACAGCCCCAAATCATTTGATGTTTGGAGTCAAAGGGGCCAGCACATCTTTGACAAATGTGCTTTTTGCAGCAAATGGCCCTGAAACAAACAAAGCTGAACAAATTGTCTGCTGACACCGCATCCAGATCCATGGGAAATGTGCTGTCCGGGATTCAAACTGCTGGTGGAGGGGGTGGAGTTGGCCGATGTTGAGAATGTTGAAGAGTGTCATGAGCCGCATTGCTGGCCTGCCCGCACCAAAGCCCGCACCACATGTAGATAGTCTATCACATACATTTCACAGACAGACCACTATATAGTCTGTCAGGAC
This sequence comes from Puccinia hordei, assembly GCA_007896445.1. NCBI lineage: Eukaryota > Fungi > Basidiomycota > Pucciniomycetes > Pucciniales > Pucciniaceae > Puccinia > Puccinia hordei. The sequence goes on along the minus strand of RDRW01000246.1, from coordinate 371,167 downwards.
GAGGATCCACATCTCTTCCTCATCCTGCAATCTACATTATAGGATCCCGAAACCCCAGAAACCCCAGAACCCCAGAGCCTTCCTCTCCACAGATCAGACCATAACATATTGCAGGATCTAACACTGCGGAGACAAAGGCAAGAAACCAACACCCAGACACCTGAACAAAACCAGACAGACAACCTGAACGATCCCAACTCCACCCGCACCCAAAAGATGGACGAAGTAGAGCAACTCCGACGACAGCTTGAGGAGATGACTCAAGCAAGGGAGAACGAACGATCCCGCCAAAGAGCGGCCGAAGCACAACGGGACCAACCATCCCGACCAACCGGTTCCACCCCAACCCGTGGACCAAAGATTGCATGTCCCGACAAGTTCGATGGTGAGCGCGGGACAAAGGCAGAAACGTTCGCCCGCCAAGTGGCGATTTATACATCGGTCAACAGCGCCATGTTCCCTGACGACAGGACAAAGCTGTTATTCGCCGCGTCCTACCTTAACGGACCCGCCGCCGTGTGGTCCGCCCCGTACATTGACCTAGTCACGGAAGGGGCGGACTTCTCGTACGACGGGTGGACAAAGGATTTTGGAACGATGTATTTCGACTCCAAGAAGAAAGGAAAGGCGGAACGGGCGTTACGAGCGCTACGACAGACAAGGACAGTGGCCGACTACACCCACACATTCCTTGCCCACGCTACTGCCACCGGATGGGAAGGCCCGACCCTCATCAGCCAATACCGGCAGGGCTTAAAACGGGACATTTGGACAGCACTAGTACTGGCCCGCACCACTTTCACCACTGTCAATGAGGCAGCGGGTCTAGCCATGGAGCTTGATTTGGAGATGCACGGGGCGGAAACGACCACTGGATTTGCGAAGACTCAGCCAGATCCCGACGCCATGGACACATCTGCAATCAGCGGCCGACTGTCCGAGGACAAGAAGGCCTGCATGATGCGGGAAGGATTTTGCTTCCGCTGCGGGACGCGAGGACATATCTCTCGGGAGTGTCCAAACAAGAAAGGGAAAGGACGGACACCTGCCTCAGTCTCCGCACTCGAGGACCAGATCCAACAGCTAGCCGATGGATTGGCGGCGCTTAAAACGGAGGGACAGGCGGACAAGGTGAACAAGGGACAGGCCGATAAGTCAAAAAATGGAGACGCTCGGGAATGAAGGTTGTGCCCTTCCCAAGCGTAGCCGAGTTGTAATGCAGTATTGGTGCTAGTCAGACATTACATGTAAATGAAATTGATCCCCGATGTTTCCTTTCATGCACCATCATAACTCTCAGAGCCACACCCCAAAGCCCCTGTCCCCCCCATTCCTTCCTCATAGACTCCGGAGCAACCCACGACGTTCTGAGTGAATCGTACGCATCCCAATGGGGACTCCTTGAGGCCGCTTCAGCCTCGGGGCGAACCGTCTTCGAATTTGACGGGTCCGCAAGCAGAGCAACCCATGAGATAGACCTAATGTTGAACGACGAACCCCGCCCGTCCCAATTCATCATTACACGACTGAAAGACTCGTATGATGGGATCCTAGGGATGCCCTGGATCCGCCAATATGGACACCGAATCAATTGGACAAACCGTACCCTATGGACCCCGGACATTGCGGCCGCTGCAGCAGTTTTGTCTATTCCGAAAAACACCCCAACCGGCGAGTCGGGGAAAGCTAGGAAGATTGACGAGGGGGTGTGTGTTTTGAACACAATAACGCCCCCACAATGTGAGTTTGATATCCCTATCCCCCACATCATTCCCGAAACGGCTGGCAAGCTTGTACACCCTGTAGATAGACCCCAGAACCCCACATGGAATCCCAAAACCCAACACCCCAACCACGTACCCGACGAAACCGTATCCAATCAAACTTGTGCTACTGCGGCAGTAGTATTGTCCCACCCGCCAACATCCCCGCAGAAGGTCAAAAGGCCCATGGGGAAAGCTAGGATTAGTGATGAGGGTGTGTGTGCTTGCAGCACAATAACGCCCCCGCAATGTGAGTTTGACAACCCCCCACCCCATACTTTACCGCCCGAGACAGCTGGCAAGCTTGTACGCCTTGTAGATAGATTCCCAAGCCCCGCCAAGAACCCCAAGACTCGACACTCTGACCAGGTACCCGATGAAATTGTTGCTACTGCCAAGGCAGTATTGTCCTCTCCGCCAACATCCCCGCATACGGTCTACAGGCCCATGGGGAAAGCTAGGATTAGTGATGAGGGGGTGTGTGCTTTTAGCACAATAACACCCCCGCAATGTGAGTCTGATAGATCTCCCCCGCATTTGAATCCCGAAACAGCTGGCAAGCCTCTTTTCCCCCTAGGACATACCCCTGCAGTGATCAGCACGGCCAAAACATCGTGGTCGACATTGGCCCGATTGGCAGCAAAAGGGAAAGCCACGACTGCGGAGCGGACTACGGAAGAATTAGTACCCCGGTGCTACCACCGACACCTTGACATGTTCCGGAAATCAAGCGCCATGAGACTTCCCCCGCAAAGAAAGTATGACTTCCGCGTAGATCTGATCCCAGGAGCCACCCCACAGGCCGGAGGAATCATCCCGCTATCCCCAGCAGAGAACCAGGCACTTGATATTATGATTGCCAAAGGACTAACAAGCGGGACCATTCGACGGACCACATCCCCGTGGGCGGCACCGGTACTATTCACTGGAAAGAAGGACGGAAACCTGCGACCCTGTTTTGACTACAGGAGACTTAACGCGGTAACGGTGAAGAACAAGTACCCGCTCCCACTGACAATGGACTTAGTTGACAGCCTTTTGGATGCGGACACATTCACAAAGCTCGACCTCCGCAACGCATATGGAACCCTCAGAGTTGCGGAAGGCGACGAAGATAAGCTGGCTTTCATCTGCAGGGCAGGACAATTTGCCCCGCTTACCATGCCCTTCGGTCCCACGGGAGCGCCAGGATACTTCCAATACTTCATGCAAGACATCCTCCTCGGACGGATTGGGAAAGACACCGCTGCATACCTAGATGAGATCATGATCTACACGCGGAAAGGGTCGGACCATGCGGAAGCGGTGGGCAGTATACTGGACACATTGAGCAAGCACCAATTGTGGCTGAAACCCGAAAAGTGTGAATTTTCAAGGCCGGAAGTAGAATACCTAGGATTATTGATATCATGCAACCGGATCAGAATGGACCCCGCAAAGGTTCAAGCAGTAACCGACTGGCCCGCACCAAAGAATGTCACCAAACTTCAATGATTCATTGGATTTGCTAATTTTTACCGCCGGTTCATCAACCATTTCTCAGGAAAGACCAGACCGCTCCACAACCTGACAAGAGTAGAAACCCCCTTCGTGTGGGACGCCAAGTGCAACTCCGCGTTTGAATCCCTCAAAACCGCCTTCACATCCGCTCCAATCCTGAAAATTGCGGACCCGTACAAACCGTTTGTCCTTGAATGTGATTGCTCCAATTTCGCGCTGGGCGCGGTACTGTCCCAGGTTTGCACCAAGGACCAGGAACTTCACCCAGTAGCTTACCTGTCCCAATCCCTTGTACAGGCGGAACCCAACTATGAGATCTTTGACAAAGAGTTACTGGCTATTGTGGCTGCCTTCAAAGAGTGGCGGAAATACCTGGAGGGGAACCCACACCGCTTGACGGCAATTGTATACACCAATCACCGTAATTTGGAAAGCATCATGACAACCAAGCAGCTCACGAGAAGACAGGCAAGATGGGCGGAGACCATGGGATGTTTTGACTTCGAGATCATATTCCGACCAGGACGCCAATTGACAAAACCCAACGCCCTATCCCGCAGACCGGACCTAGCCCCAGCACCGGGAGAAAAGCTGACCTTTGGTCAGCTTTTGAAGCCAGGTAACATCACAGAGCGGACGTTTGAGGAGCTTGCGGAATGTGCGGAATTGGACAGCTGGTTTCTAGACGAATCAATTCAAATGGATGATGGGGAACATTGGTTTGAGGTGGACGTGATGGGGACTGATTTGGAAGATGCGGGAACGGACGACCTAGCGTTGTCTGACGCCAAAATCATTGCCAGGATTAGAGAACTGACCCCACATGACCCAAAATTGGCTGACTGGATTAAGCTGTTACAGAAACCGACAGGGGTCCACAACACGGACTCAGCATTGCGGACGATGATCCTCAAAAGTCGACACGACACAAAGTCCGCAGGCCACCCAGGCAGATCCCGCACGTTGGCATTAGTACGGAGAAGTTTTGTGTGGAATGGAATGAAGAGATTTGTCAACCAGTACATAGACGGCTGTGATTCATGCCAAAGAGTCAAATCTAGCACTCAACGGCCGTTCGGAACATTAGAACCCCTCCCAATCCCCGCAGGCCCATGGACGGACATTAGCTATGATTTGATCACTGATCTCCCTGAATCCCGCTTGAGTGAAAGCATACTAACAGTAGTAGACCGACTGACCAAGATGGCCCACTTCATCCCATGCAAGAAAACCATGAACGCGGAGCAACTAGCGGAACTGATGGCAGAACACGTATGGAAACTCCATGGAACCCCCAAGACAATTGTCTCAGACAGGGGAAGTATTTTTATCTCCCAAATCACACGTGAATTGAGCTCCCGCATGGGGATTAGACTACAGCCATCCACAGCGTACCACCCAAGGACAGATGGACAATCCGAAATCGCCAACAAAGCAGTCAAGAAATACCTGCGGCACTTTGTTTGCTACGAACAGGACGATTGGGCCCCACTCCTCCCAATGGCCGAATTTGCTTACATCAACAACAACCACACATTGACAGGAGTTTCCCCGTTCAAAGCCAACTACGGATTCAACCCGGCATATAGCGGAACCCCCTCAACAGAACAATGCATCCCCGCAGTAGAGGAACGACTCCGCAAACTTGCGGAGGTCCAAGGAGAACTCAAGCATTGCTTAGAAGAGGCGCAAGAAACAATGAAAGGCCAATTTGACAAGAAAAAAGGGAAACACCAGAATGGGACGTAGGGGACAAAGTATGGCTAGACGGACGCAACATTTCAACAACCCGCCCCAGCCCAAAATTGGAACATAGATGGCTGGGACCTTTCTCTATCTGTAAAAGAATCTCAAGATCCGCGTATAAGCTAACACTCCCTATATCCATGCGGGGGATATGTCAGCCACTGAGTACATATCACAGTACCTGACATGTACCACGTAACTGCAAATAACATTAATTATTATTATCTCTAATAATAATTACTATTCTTATTGATTATTATTACTATTTATTTATTCTAAATAACTCCATGTAATATTAATTATTATTATCTTTAATAATAATTACTATTCTATAGTTATTATTATTATTATACCTTCATTATTATTACATTAATATTAATATTATTAAAGTGCATTAATTACATTAATTAATATAAATACTTTAATAATATATTCATTAATAACTCATGAATAATTCTGGTTAAGCTATGTACTCCTGTCATACAAGATACATAACTTGTAGGCCCTTTGCCCTCCTTTCACGTGAAATATCCAGAGTAACAGATGTCACTCTTTCCCTTCTGATTACGCCCACATTCCTTAACATTGGAATATTTCATGTATAAGATATGTACTTTAATATCTTATTAATAAAAGAAATTATTAATATTATAATAATTAATACTTATAAGATGTACCAATAATAAATGACATCATTATAAGTTAATAACCTTATTAATATTAATACCAGATCAATTAATACAAATGTCATGATGTGATCCAATCCCACTAAGGACTACTGATCAGAGATGTGTCCCATAACACAGCCTTAGTAGAAATCACATCATAAACATTAACAGATCCTCCCAAAAGGATCTGTCTTGCCCCTGAAGTTCCACAGTACCTCCCAGGTCATGGAAGCGCTCACAGTTCCCCCCTGAGGAACTCTTACAATATATAAACAGACTGTAAACAGTTGTTTATCCCCCAGAGAATATTTAGAACACCACAGCACAGTACATACCTTAGAGTTATTTACCTTGCTTAGTTCCACATTCTCCAACAATCCCCCAATTCTGGATAATCTATAGTTTAATACTGTTATTACCTCAAGAATTGGCCACAACCTACCTTCAATAAGGTAGTCACCACGAACCCAAGTGAGTACCTCCTTGGATGCCTATTAATACTTTGTATTGATTTGGATGCGCCTAATTAGAGCAATTAGAGCAAGCCTCTCAGACAAGACTTGCTGATTGAGGAAGTACCTTTTTACAGGACTTAAAACATTACCCAAACCACTTTAAACCATCAACCTAACTCAGTTACAACCCTTAACCACGGTTAGTTCCACACCCAGGCTGACAGGATACACCCCGTATTTCACGTATCAATACTCCGCAAACACAGACCCGACAAAATTGCAGAACTACGGAGGGAAGACCCGGAACCAATTACAGCGGACGGCGGGGATGAGTGGGAAGTCAAAGAGGTACTGGACTGTAGAAGACGACACGGGAAGACCCAATACCTGGTCAGCTGGAAGGGATTTGGAACAGAAGACAAATCATGGGAACCGGCGGAAAACTTGAAGAATTGCAAGGAACTGGTAGCAAGATTTAATTCAAGATTTCTGAATGCGGCAACTACTCATCGGCGGAGGCGGAGAAGGAAGTGAGGAACAAAATTGATAAGAGGTGGAATTTTTTTTCTTTTTTCTTGATTGGCGAATGAGTGGAGGATTTAGCATTAAAAGGGGGATAATGTCATGAGCCGCATTGCGGGCCTGCCCGCACCAAAGCCCGCACCACATGCAGATAGTCTATCACGTACATGTCACAGACAGACCACTATATAGTCTGTCAGGACGAGGATCCACATCTCTTCCTCATCCTGCAATCTACATTATGGGATCCCAAAACCCCAGAAACCCCAGAACCCCAGAGCCTTCCTCTCCACAGATCAGACCATAACAAAGAGTTTGTCGCTTTTGAATGGTTGGAAGATTTCCGCAATTGATGGAAGAGATTTTGTCTTGAGTATTGAAGTGTCACAGATCTAGACTCATCTCCTGATCAACTGCAGCAGCTCAAGATGCGCAAACCATGAGACAAGAAGATTTGAAACCTAATCTTGTAGATAGATAAATTACCTTTTTCACTCTCAACTGTAATTTCTCTTTTCTTCATTCAAGTTTTCAACTTCTCCCTTGTTTCTTCAACTCGCACTCATCCAAGCTCGTTTCATCTTCACAGGTCTGATCTAGCTTCTCACTATCTCAATCTTTCTCTCAAACTCATGTTTTATTTGTTATCCTTTCTTTCAGGTGTGGCTTTCTTACTCATCACTCACAGTAGTGTATCTGAGATTAACTTGACTGTGGTTCTTCATAAGGTGCATAATATCATTCATTCAAGTTTTCAACATCTCCCTTGTTTCTTCAACTCGCACTCATCCAAGCTCGTTTCATCTTCACAGGTGTGGCTTTCTTACTCATCACTCACAGTAGTGTATCTGAGATTAACTCGACTGTGGTTCTTCATAAGGTGTGGCTTTCTTACTCATCACTCACAGTAGTGTATCTGAGATTAACTCGACTGTGGTTCTTCATAAGAATCATACCCACCTTCTCCGTCTTTATTGAGCTTCAGCTGCCGAAATTGCTAGAGTTTGTTTTCCCTTTAAGGAAGTTGTGGATTTCCAATCTCCCCGCATAACCGCTATCTTGAGGATCTTGGGATTTAACGCCTGCTCATATACATTGCAACATGATTCTTCAGAAAGATTAACAGAATAACACAGAGAATTGAATAAGGCATTGAATTCTTCAATAGTTTTTGTCCCTTGGCAAAAATTGAAAAGTTTTTTCTTGGCTTCTTCTGACTCATGCTTGTCATTGAAAACGTCCTCCAAATGAGAAAGAAAAGATTTTGCCAAAATAAGATGATCGAGGACATAGGGATCCTCTACCAAGACTGATTCTGTAGGAAGGCCTTGAATTTGAGCATTTTTGTAAAGCAGAGCCATCCACCTATTGCAAGAAGGACAATTTTCCTCCACATTGCCCGTTGGATATTGGAAATGTCAGTCGATCCAATTGATCTTCGATTTTTCCAATCTAAAACAGTCAGATTTTTTGAGTAACATTTGTTTAGCAAAGAAAACGAACCGTTTGGTCTCCCTTGGATTACCAGTGAAGGTGATATTGAGCTCTGGGACATCTCTTGATACCGCTGAAGACTGATCTCCCTCTTGAATTTGGGACGAGTGAACTTGAATGGTGGTGATGGCGGCTTCTAACAATGCCTGAAGCCCGGAGAAATCCTGATGAATCTTTTTGATTTCTCTGCGAGTCGATGAATTCAAGGTTATAAAATCATTATAAAGAGACTTCATACTTTGAATGTCCTTCACATTGTTTGCCAAATCTCGAAAAATTTTCTTCATGGATTTCAATTTGGCCGTAACCCAAGTGACTTCAGAATCCTGGGTCGCATTGGATATCTTGATGGAGGCAAGTTGTTCTGGAATGTTATTGATTTGTTTTTCAATTGGACAGGTGACATCTGGAATAGGGGAGATGCCTGGGGATTTGGGGAGTGATGGAAGAGTGGACATGTTATGAATCTAAAACTGTTAAACAGATTGGGATAAAAGGGAGAGAGGGGGAAAGAAAAGGAGACAATATAATTGTAAGCCTCGTGATCTATAATACAATCCAAGAGGGTGGGTAGAAAAGCTAAACATACCTGGTAGACTCTCTAATTGGTCTTTAGACACGCGAAATGTGGCAGGTTGGGGAAGGAAGTGGGCTTTTCAAGTGTTTGAGATGAAGAAATCTTATGGGTCAATAGACACTATTACTTTGATTTATAAGTGTTTAATATCAAAAAGGTTGAAGAGACAAATAATACAAAGATATTGTCTCAAGTAAAAGAAAAATCCCTGGAGCTACAACTTGGCTTTAAATATTGTAGACAACAGTTTCTAGAAATTTCTACATGAGCATAAATTGTAACAATTATACTTTCCCTTAGATGAGAAAACTCTATCTCTTAGAAATTCTAGACCTCAACTTCCAATTGTCAGAACTTCTGGAAATCTCTCAGTACTGACTAAGTTCTAATCTAATAGATTATTTTCCTCATTTTTTACATCCACAGTAGGGTGATAAGGGTAGCTTAATATTTTTAATATTACAACACCCAATCATGACTGTTTTTGATGATGTCATTGGTTATCGCACCAATGTCAGAAACTTGGATTAAACCCAAAATTCAAACTCTAAAGTTTTGAATTTCACAAACCTGAGTCCAAGTTTTATTCAAAATATGGTAGATCAAGCGGGTCTGGGCACCCTGCCAAGTTAGGAATTTTCTTGCCCAAGCCCGCTTGGCCAACCCTAAAGTTACCTTGGCACTGGCCCAAGCTTCCTTGGCACTGGCCAAGCTTCCTTGGCACTGGCCCAAGCTTCCTTGGCACTGGCCCAAGCTTCCTTGGCACTGGCCCAAGCTTCCTTGACACTGGCCCAACTCCCGCATGGCACATACCCAAGTGAGGGTGGGTCAGGCACAAGCTTTGCTTGGCCAAGCCAAGCAAAGGTGCCACACCCGCCAAAACATTTTTTTACACATTTTTTTTTTGTATGAATTAAATAAATATGTATTTTATTTTTTATAACTAAAGGAAAAACAAGAAAAAAGAAAAAATACATAAAATATGTAATGAAAAAATAAGAAAGATTACTCAGGATGGGCCAAGAGTGGCCCAGTTACTTCTTGCATGTCAGCACAGGGGCGGTAAAGTTGCTGACAATGCAAGAAGAAATTCTTTGATTTTTCTGGGGTGATTGCTTTGGCAATCCCCTCTTTAATAGTTCCAACTAGGGCAGAGCAATTTGAAGGCTCTGTTGATCAAATGTGTGCCTTGATTGAGTGAAAGGAATATTCAATTGGGTTCAAAAACAGGGAATATGGCGGTAGGAATTCAATCTTTATTGAATTTGAGTTCTTGGGGGAGGATTTAAATTCTTCAAATCAATTGCTGCAGTGTATTGGAGCATTGTCCATGATGAAAATCAATTCATTGGGCAGTTGGGCACCAAGGCTAGAGAGGAACAGGCAGAAGTCATCTGCCCCTATCCCTTTAGCCTTGGTGTTATCAGTGTTGAGAATCTCGTGGTAAAAAAACCCATCATTGGCCAATGCCCCAATGAGGGTAATCTGCTTGCCCTTGGGCACAAGGCTCAAAACCGCAGGTTCCCCTAAAAAAAAAGATCAATTTGAAAAATTATCAAAACAAGTAAAAGTATGATCAAAACAAGTAAAATAATAACTTACCAATAGTGGCATATCCAAAGTTTCTCCCTGAGTGGAGATCAAATCCAGCCTTGTTGACAAAGACCACTTTCTGTCCAAGATCCAGACCTTGTTGGTTAACAAAATTAGTGTGTCAGTCAATGAGATTCAGCTTGTTCCATGAAGCAGGGATATTGGTGGTCATCTTCCAAGAGATTTCCATGTCATGGATGAGATTACTGATAGCTTGGGTCAATACCTTCATGTGGAACTCCTCTTGAAGGAAACAAGAGAGCTCTGGAAGCGTAGTTGTTGATTGTTGATCCAGATGGTGAAGCAGCTTGGTCTTCATTTTGTTGGTAAATTTTCCAACTTGCTTCTTGTGAGTCTTCACTTGATTTGGATCCTTGGCTTTGATCCTCTGGACTTGGTGAAAAGAAACTTTAAAGGTCTTCATTGCATTGATGGTTTTCATTCCATTTGCAACAATGTTCTTGCAGATAAGGTCTCAGACCTCAGGTTTAATAATTGTATTTGGTTTTTGTTCTTTGTGGGTCAATTGATTGTTTTGGTTAAGTCCGTTTTTCTTCTAATGCTCTGTGAGATTTTTGAGTTTGCTGTTGATCAAATTTTTTTTTATTAAGCTCTTGAAGTTTGGCTGCCAGAGCTCGGGCTTGCTCTTGATTTGCCTCAAGCTCCAAATCAACCGAGTCCATAACAGCAGAATTGGATATCTGAATTGGTAGAGATACAAAAAACATCAGTGATCTATGGAAATAACAATAAAAAAAAGTACTTACTTTCATTGATGGTATTTGACCAGATGGAGTTATTGGTCAACAGCTTGGTTTCGGCCAAGCAGGACTTGGGCATGTGCCAAGATTAGGGGGCCGCGCAAGCTGGCCTATCAAGCCCCCTGGGCACATACCCAAGCCCTCTTGGCGCAGCGTCAAGCGGGACTTGGGTTTGTGCCCAGACACGCTTGATCTACCATACAATATATATCAACAGGCAAACTTACTATGGTCAGACTAAACAAGGCTTTGTAGTTTTAAAATGTTGTACCCTTTTCAATTTGTCCAGAAATTGTCATGTCAGGTAATTTGAGTTTGGACCAAATCATCTGGACAGTCTGTGCAACCAGCAATGATAGCCTATTTCCAAGTTTGATGTAAGCCATGACTTGGGTCCATTATTTTAAATTTCAATTTATTTAGCCACAATGTGAGCCATGATGTTGTCCATTTTGTTAGTTAGGGGTTGAATTGAAACACCACGGGTCATTGCCTGGTGCTACTGTCAGGAAAATTATAAAATCAACACGTCCTGGTGAAGTTTTTTTTCCATTCTTCCAAGAAGGCGGAATGGAAGTGGCAATTTCAAAACAAATACCAGACCAAGTGTACATTGGTGCAGATTTACACACATGAGGAAGACGGACAAGGCATTCATTTAGCAGTGCACAAAGACAAGACAACAGAGACAACAATTTACTGGGAGGGGGTAGACGTCGGCTGTAGGCTTCATAGGAAAACAAACTATTTCGACAACATCCATCAATTTACAAACATCAGAAACGAGAAATAAGAAAAACGTATATTACGACGAAAGAAGGAGAAGTTTCAGTAATCTCTTAGGTGTGTTGTATCACCAATTTGTCTAACAACGGGTGTCAGATTTATGGTTTGTTAGTTGTCTCCACACGCTCAAAGGAGTTTAGTGATCACACCTAAACCTTTTGTTTTACCTCTGATTTAATTGAATTGGATGTGGTGGGTGCAGCCGAACGCAGATACATTCGTGATTTGTTTTTTGTTGTTATTGAAGAATTATGAGAATGAAAAGACACGCAAAACATTAATCAGTATTGATGTATCGTTTCTCAATGTCTGATCGTTCATAACAGGTAGATAATTGGGGTTCTTTAGGAGGCATGAAACTCAACTCTCTGAACAGAAGTTTTTGGCCAATTTTGACGAACTCCGGTTGCTTCATGAATTCGAACTTGATCTTAGCTCGGTCCCCAGTCCTCAATACTTTACTTTTCTCGATAGATAGGATTTTGACCTGTTTTCGGACACAATCCAATCGTCTCGCATCGGGTTGTTAGTTGGTGATCGGAGTGTCGGTGAGCCGTCAATCGGTTAATTGTCAATTTCAAGCAGGACTCGTCATATCCTCCTCGTGAAATAATAAGTTAAGAATCAAGTATTACTCACAGTTTGTCTTACACTTCCAACATGAAGCATGGCTTGATAGTTGGGCTGGATCTGGTGACCAGAAGTAAGATGATCAGATAACTTTAGCCAAAAAAAATGCTTAAACTTGATTTGAATGGTAACTGACGGTACTGTTGTGGTATAGTATTAATACTTGACCTTCAAAGACTCTAGTAGCTTTGGGAGGACTTTCAAGATTTTTAGAAAGGATGACCATTCCTTTCCGAACTCCAGATCTTTTGATTCGCTTAAGATTAAGGCTAACGCTTTGACCGGCATGAGCATGGTCAACGTGAACCCGCTTCCGTTGAATAGATTTTATGATGGTGAGTTGAAAGTGTCCAAGGCTATCCGGTCCTAGCCACACCTCTTGTCCTGTGGCCAAATGACCTGACACTATCACACCTGAAACTACCGTCCCAACGAATGGCACTGAAAACGCATCGGACCTTGATGAATCGAGAAATTGCTGACATCAATGCTTACGAAGCTTGAAAATCGCTGCACGTCCAGGAGGAAACTTACACAGTGAACTCTAAAGGATCATCAGTGGGATATTGCGCCTCAAGGCCAGCAGGAAGACTGTTCAAGAATACCTTCAGCGGAGCTATGCCCTACGAGACAAAGAAAACAACATTTACATGAAGCAAGCTTGTTCAATAAGGACGCATGAGAGTGGTGGATTGGTGGGTATGTTTGCTAACATTTCCGGTAACATTACTGATCATGAAGATCGGACACGCCTTCTCTTTGATAAAAGTTTGAGCCAACTCGCAACTCATTCCCTCATTCTTGACGAACACGGGAACCTTCCTACAAAAAAAAAATCATAATGGAAAACCAAAGCTTGGCAGAGTTCCTCGAGCAAAGCAAGAAGTCCAAAGAGCCGAAAGAACCATCGTTAAAGTAAACAAGACTCACCGACAGCCAGGACTCTTGAGGATTTTGACAAGTTGCTTAACGGTTTGTTCCAATACGTTTGCTGGTGTCATGTCAACTTTAGTGATCACAGCAACGACTGGGATGGACAATGCCAAAGCGACCGATAAATGCTCCTTGCTCATCCCGATGAGCCCAGCGTTGGCACCGATGATTAAGAGCACAAAGTCGGGTGAACAGCCGGTCAAGCCGAAGATAGTTGTCTGTAACGACCAAAACAAAACCATATCAGCAAGATGTCGACTTGATATGTTGTTTGGCCACAAGGCAAAACCTACTTTGAGATAACGCTCGTGCCCGGCCAAATCAATGAAGCTAACCACTTTGGCTGCCTTTTTACATATATCATCCCAGCTCAGTTGCTGCTTTCTTAATCCAACTTGATTTGAAACGACCAGATCACTAGCTGCACCCTCAGGGCGAACCTCCCTACCTTTGGCGTCAACTACAAGACCCGAGCAGGTTTTTTTTCATGAGATAACATACAAGTGTAAAAAGTGGAAAAAAAAACCAAAGCAATTGATGGGTAACTGACATCCCATGATTTCCATGCCCACCGATGATGTACGACCACTATCCAGCTCATGTTTATGTCGAAACAAAGATACCCGGGCCCGACCCCGGCCATCGTCTAATTTTCCTTTGGTAAGTACACCCAAAGTAGTACTTTTTCCAGAATCGACTATCAAAAGCAATATACCACATCAAGGACGGAATTTGACCTTCAGGGGAAAGTATGGTGGTATATACTCTTTGGACAACTGAGAATATCGCAGACGTACCGTTTCCTACACAGGCTACGCGTAGCTCTACAATGTCATGCACACTTTCGGGGGTGCTCCTGATCATGCTGGAAAGACATACATTACAGATAAGTACCAAGAACACCGACGGTCTAGTAATCGAACCGTGAAAGATTATTTGGTAGGGCCAAAGGTACTAACAGTCTTATGGAGCTAGGATTCCAACGCTCCAGAATAGTCTCGTCATTTACAGCCAACTTATCAACAAGGCCTTCATTTTCGGGTGAAGATTCATGGACTAGTGCAGCTTGAAGCCCATCCCAGAGAGTAAAAACCTCGGCTCCAATAGAATTCGAAATCTCTTGGAATCCTTGAATGATTTCCGTCTTCTCATTTGGTGCCAGGGAAATGGTTTGGTCTGGGTTGACCGAAGGCAGCTGATATTCAGATTGAAAAAGGACGCCAAGTGATGAATGATGGAGGTTGTGTACTCCAAGGTAAATAATCAACTCATGGTCGGTTACCAGCCTTTTCTCAAGGTAAGTTGAGAGCGACTTGACCAGGAAGCTTGATCGATTGAGTAATCGCGACTTTCATCACAATCAACGAGCATAGATAAAAAAAGTTAGCATCATGAGGAGCTCTTGGGGACAGTTAAAATCCAGTGCGGTTCTTTCACGGGATTTGTTGACTCTTGGGGCCGTACCTTGAGGGTAACGCCAGGTTCAACTTGGTTAACCATTTCTAATTCAACCAAAAGAGAATCAGCTGTAACATGCAGCGAATCCTCTAACTGAGAGGCCAATGCATGCGCATGATTGTCTGGAGGTAGTGTAGTGACTGATGGGTGATGATTCTTGCGAGCAATCTCATCGATTTCTTTTTGAAAATTAATGATAGGATTCGACTTGCTGTCATTCCGATCGTGTGGTTGATCGGAGGGAGGATCCGTTTGATGATGGAGAGTAGCTGATTCCATGGTGTTGTTGAAGCTATCAGGGTAAACATCGTCGCCAACCTGGTCAGTTTCAAAGCCACATGAGTCGAGTTAACCTGGGAGTTCATTCACAATCTTGATACTTAAGAACGATCTGTTTTTGAGTTTCCTTCAGCGATAAGACAGCCCTCTATACGCCGAAAGATTATTATTGGATGCAGTTACGACTTCCAGTCAACACATGGACCGAGTGTGGGACCTACATCCATAAAATTTAGTCGGACGTGAAACTGGTGACGCATACATTCGATCGGCAGGCAGGAAAAAGTGATACTAACTGTCCAGCTTATAACCACTTCGCCACAGCGCGGTTTTTAACGATTGTTGGTCCAAGTCTTTCCAAGTAAGGCCTTGACGGACTTCAGGTTCACCAGTGTAATATCTGCTCAGAGTCAGACCAAGAAAAAAGTGTCGATTGGCCTGTCCTGATGGATTGGGTTAAATATCTGATCTCCTCGAGGCTTCAGCGGGGTGGGATGCAAGGGAGATACATACATTAACAGGTCGGCTGGGTTTAAACCGAACCACAGTACATCAGAAATACCCCATAGGTCATTCCGCCAAACACCGTTACATAACCACACAGATTCTGGATTCTTACATAACCACACAGATTCTGGATTCCCAGCATAATTATAAACCAATTCCCAAGCTCATCTCAGACATGTATCAAACTTTACAATTGGTGATTGGAAGTGAAGATTGAGGAGCAAATTGAAAAACAACCTATTCATCGGCAAAAAGCTTGGCTTCTTGGTTGGAATTTCGGGTCATAAATCCAATCAGATTTGCCAACTTTGTATGCTCAAGTTGGACCCATGTATTCGTACGTGCCTGATATATGCACGATGCCCGTGCAACCCGGTGAGCTTGACCATCATGTTTTTGTTTTTGTTTTCTTGTCTTTGATGCCAGAATTGGTTCCTGTCATTTTTACCCCGAGTCCTTATAATTCACTGCTGCACCTAGATACTTGATGTTGGATGCAGACAAGTCTGGAAATTCCTTCAGGACAAGCTGCCATGTGACCAACCCAATGTAAAAAAGGGGATTGAGTTGATTGAAGCAAGTGAGGTGAGTCTCAAAGATCACTTCAAAGATGTTTCAAAACTAAGTTTGAGTGAAAGGAGTTTGAGGATAACTTCAATGATGAAGCTATATGGACTCTAGGATGACCAGTGATCAGCCAAGATGATAGTTAGCTGAATGCTCAGTAGGAAACATAAAACAATGCTACATTAAGTAACTGAGGAAAAAGAGAAATGGATGAAAAAGTCCAAGAGCATTTATAATCAAGAAAAACTACTTCTATTTGATGGATAATTATGAAGAGGTGTCAAAGACTAATGACAGAGTATGTACTCAAGGTTAGAGTTACAAAGATGCTCTCAAAGATGATCAGTAACATGAGCAGTAATGATGATTGAAGATAAGCTATATGTTGAAGGTGTAATCCCTGTAGAAGGGAAAATGATCAGCAGTGCCCTCACTGCTGAGGTTCCTGCTGCCAAGCATGCTCAGCTTCCTGCTGCCAAGCATGCTCAGCTTGCTGTTGACAAGCATGCTCAGCTTTACATTTCTACAGCTGCTCAACACAGTGCAGAAAGCAATAAGAAAAGAAATGCACCAGAGGACTGGAGCATTCCTGCAATGAGGAGAAAAGTATAGCTACTTTTCTTCCTTTCCTTTTTGATGAATACTTTCCAATAAGAAAGTACGCTGAGGATTAATTACTCAGCAGCAATTGTTTACTATAAATACTGGGCTCTCTTTGTCCCTTTTGTTACTTACTCACTCATTCATACTCTTACTCTTATACTCACTCATTCATACTCTTACTCTTATACTCACTCATTCATACTCTTACTCTTATACTCACTTATTCATCATCATCATCATATTACTCAATACACACATCTCACAAGATCTGGTAGCCTTAGCTCAACAGACTTGAATATAAATAAACAGAAATATATAAATTCATCACATAATATTAACACTATAGAATGAAAAGCACATGTTGATTGAAGATGAGTTGTAATGTGAAATGTCTTTGAGTTGAAGGTGAGATTTCCCAGATGAGAGGGTTAAGTGCAAGGCTATTGGAAAAGGATAAGTGCCAAGCTGAAAGTCAAGGTGCATTTGAGCTTATCTGAAAAAGAGTTATTGGATAGTTTTGAAGCTGAGTCAAATCACCAGTGTCAGAATTCTGATCTCATCTTCTGCTCACATCCATTTCTAGTATGGCCAAGTTGCCACTGTCCTGCTTCCTGTTATTTCCATTTCATGTTAGATGCCCTGTCTGGCCAAGTGACTATTTCCTGTCTTGTCCTGTTCCATCTCAAGTGAGATGTTCAGTTCCTGTTCCATCTCAAGTGAGATGTTCAGTTCCTGTTCCATCTCAAGTGAGATGTCCAGTTCCAGTTCCTGTCCCCATTACTCATCCCTGTTCCTGTTCCTGTCATCTGTTTCTGTCGCCTGTTCCTGTTCCCACAACCTGTTCCTGTTCCCATCATGTGCGCCTGTACCTCTAAAGTGGTAACAAAACACAAGCAAAATTGGGGTATGCACTCAATTGTATTACTATGTGTAATATAAAGAGAAAACAATTGAGGGAAGTGAGAAAGATAAAAGGGGAAAATAGTAAATAAGGGAAAAAGATATAGATTTATATTTTTTTATTGAACAGTCTTAATTTCTTATAGGATAAGATGGCTGTGAAGATAGCAGTGCTTTACAATTTTCCTCCTCTAGATAAGTACCAAGAGGGACTGATGTAGAATATAACTGACACCAGCTCTATTTTTTAATAGACAAAAAGTCTTAAGAGTTTGAATGAATTGTGAGCAAGCAAGCAGACAGTGGCGGCAACAAGAGTGAACAGAACAAACCTAAAAGGTTTGTGAATGTTGAGTGAGCAGAGCAAATGAAGTTTGAAACAGAGTTGAAAGATGAACACATTACAAGAAGAGGAAACTTATTTAAATGTAATCAACTAGGTTTCAGTGGATTCTGCGCAATACAGACTGTAACTATAACTATATTATGCTACTACAACTTTGAGATGTAAAATATGCTAATATTTTTAAGTCAAAAGACTAAGGTTGTTGAAAGAGAAACATATGTGTATTTTATTTGGGAAAACCACAGAAAAGCCAAGAGATATTTTGATGATTGATTTTGATGTTTCAAGAGGTCAAGAAAGACAAGAGGGATGGAAGGGTGGAAGGGAAGATGAATAGAGTCAAAGAATCTAGAGATGACTATATTAGTGCAGAATAGACAGAAGGGGTTCTTTAGGGAAGAGGTAACTTACAGGAGAATAAAAGACCTAGAAGAAGTTTATTTTTATTGATAATGAAAAAGACCAGAACTAGAAAAGAGAACAATTATTAAGAAGGAAAAACAACAGGTCATAAGATTTGAAAGAATAAGAAAGTAAAGCATACCCAATGAGAATAATATTAATCTCTGACAGACAACAGTATTTATGGTGGACAATATGACAAAGGACACAGGACTGAGAGTGTAAATCAACATGGATTAGTATTTTGAGAGAGTCATGAGATGAAGAACAAAAGAAAGGAAGAATAAGATCTGGATTTGTTTTGTTCACTTCTCACCAAGTTGGAATAATGACAAGACATCATAGGTTAGACGTGTTAACGTTAATTGATGAGTTGAGGTGGTGAGTTGTTGACAACAATGGGAGTTTGATTTGAGGTTACAAGATAGGGAATGATAGAAGGAGAGAGGAGAGGATGGAAATATGTGATGATGGAAGGAAAAAGGAAAGGATGGAGATAATTGGAAGGAGATAGAGATAATGGGAAGGAGATGGTGGATAATGGGAATGACAAGTGGAAAGGAGGAATGATAAGTGGATGAGAGGATCCTTGAGCAGGGTCCAGGGTTTATGAGTGATGAGCAAGCTGTTAATGTGTCCGCTGCAGCAAAGAGCTTCAAGAGAGAGCATTAAGTTTCACGTAAGAGCGTTGAGTTTCAACAGAGAAGAACAATGACACTGGTTAGTGGGAAATTTGTTCTTAGTAAGGGCTCTGAATCCTAAGGGCTGACTAAGGCCTGAAATTTCTGGTTTCTGGTTGTCCAATATTCGAAATCTGGAGGGACTGTTGTTCCCAGAACCGGTCACAGTGAAAATTTTTCCAAAGTTGGAAGAATCAAGAAAAATTTTGTGGGTGAGCTGAGGCGCATACATTCTTGAGAACTAGTAGTGGAATAAAGTAAAAGACACAGAAGGAGAGGTCTAGAGCAGAAACTGATTAGAGAAACTAATTTTTGTATTTAATAAGGATTCAGAAACTAAACTCTGAATTTCCTTATTGTCAATAGTGTGGAAGTTATTAGAGGTTTATTGTCACTTAAGCAGTCTTTTGGCCAGCTATGATGGCTCTAAGGCTGACACATCACCTGTTCCTGTTCCTGTTCCTCTTACCTAATCATGTCACCTGTTCCTGTTCCTGTTCCTGTCACCTGTTCCTGTTCCTGTCACCTGTTCCTGTTCCTGTCACCTGTTCCTGTTCCTGTTCCTGTCACCTGTTCCTGTTCCTGTCACCTGTTCCTGTTCCTGTCACCTGTCACCTGTTCCTGTTCCTGTCACCTGTTCCTGGCACCTGTCACCTGTTCCTGTCACCTGTTCCTGTTCCTGTCACCTGTTCATGTCACCTGTTCCTGTTCCTGTTCCTGTCACCTGTTCCTGTTCCTGTCACCTGTTCCTTTTCCCAGCCCCTTTCCTCTTCATATCACCAGTTCTGTCTATGTACCATTCCTGCTGTTTTCTCTCTAGCCCCCCTCTGGATCTTGTTGAGGAGGCTCTCTAGTCGGGTACATAAGTCAGCCCTCATATTTCAAATAGATATTATCTTGTTAAAGTGATACTAATAATTTGATTGTGTTTCTGTATTTGTAAGACTGTTGAGAAAGGCTACAATTATTTGTTTCATGATAATGATTGTATATACAATGAGATGGTGATACATAAATTGATGATGATAAGATGGGATAAAGAATTAGAACAACAAGCTTGGCTGAATATACACTCCTATTTATACTAGTGCCGACCACTTTTGGGTGTGCACAAGTTGTTGAAACTCAACGTCCTACTCGTGACATTTCATGTACTTCAATAACTGCAGCACATCTCAATTTTGATCTCGACTGCTTCATGCCTTTTCCCATCAACTGAGATTCCTTGAGCACTCATTCCATTCCATTCCCCCTCATCCTCATTAACCTCTTCCACCATCTAATCTTCTACCATCTAATACTTCCATCTCTCTCCTATCTCACTACCATCTCCCATCTCCCACTTCTCCCATCTCACTACCATCTCCCATCTACCACTTCTCTCATCTTTCCTCGATCCTCTTTTTTCCTTCCTTCTCACTTGACTCTCACACCTTCTCAACACCCTATCTAAACCAACTCAACTCTCAACTCCTCTTCAACTCGTGGATGTCTTGTCTCTTCTCAACTTGGTGAGAAATAAATCACACATTTATTCTTTTGCTGATTATCTCATCTAACATTTTTACTCTCAGTCCTGTGTAATCTATTCACCAGTCCTGTCCACTACTCTACTCTTAGTTGTCTGTTAGAACATCAACATCATCTACCGGGTATGCTTTCTCATTTCATTTCTCTTCTCATTTATTAATTATTCTAATCTAGTGTATTTTCAGTTATCTGGTCTTTGTGTATTAGCAATAAAACTTCAGGGGTTCTTTACGATTAACAGTCAAAAACGCGACGAACCATTGCATGTCCAAACCTATTGTACCTCAACAACAAGACCAGAAACCCGCTACGACAACTACATTCTCCAAAATGGACAAACTTAAGGACACCGTAATTAAATATTCCATAGAAGGAATTCCTCTTCTTTTGATGGACAATTACACGGACTGGAAACGACGAGTCGTAAATTTTCTCGATCTTATTGAACTCAAGGACTCCATTTTATCAGACACAGGAAAATTATCCGACTCCAATAACAAATTGGTCAAGTCAATCTTTATTGCTAAGCTCAATACAGCTGTACAAGCCAACATTATCAATTTGTCAAACAAGGATAATGCAAAACTTATTTGGGATTCAATCACCAAATTCTTTGCCTCTAATCAGTCATCAAACAAGGCGCAAGTTTTCAAATCCTTCTGCCGGGATCCATTTACTCCAGACAATATTCCGGGATTTATTACCAGTATGAAAACCTTTGATACAAAGCTTATTGAAGTTGTTTGGGTACTTCCTTCCAATGCAATAGGTCATCTGGTGATGGAAAAATTTCCAGCAAATCTCGACAACATGGCCGACGGGATGACTCACAGTGGAAAAGAAATTACTCTTGACACGGTCGTTGAACATCTTAAAATTAGATCTTGGGGAAGTGGATCCAGAAGCAATCCTATCACTCTACTCACCGACAACTCAAAGAAATGTCAAAGAGATGGTCATAATCCTGGGGCGTTGATAAACGCACGCCAAGCGCGCACGCCAACGCCAACCCGCACGCCAATTTTTTTTGGCGTGCGGGGCCTACACGCCATTTTTTTTTGGCGTGTAGGGTCTACACGCCAATTTTATTTGGCGTGTGAGACCTGCACGCCAAAAATGGCGTGTGGTTCCCACACGCCATTTTTTTTTGGCGTGTGGGCCCCGCACGCCAAATAAAATTGGCGTGTGGGCCCCGCACGCCAATTGTTTGGCGTGCGCTCTCACACGCCAAACAATTGGCGTGTGGGAGCGCACGCCAAATAATTGGCGTGCGGGGCCCACACGCCAATTGTTTGGCGTGCGGGTCCCCCCTCGCTCACATAATCGAGTGGTAGGGACCACTCAATTACGTGAGCGAGGCCGGCTGACGAGGTTATACAACCTCGTCAGCCGGGAGGACTTCCTCCCGGCCGGCGAGGCTATACAACCTCGTCGGCCAGGAGGAAGTCCTCCTGGCTGACGAGGTTGTATAACCTCGTCAGCCGGGAGGACTTCCTCCCGGCTGACGAGGTTATACAACCTCGTCAGCCAGGAGGAAGTCCTCCTGGCCGACGAGGTTGTATAGCCTCGTCGGCCGGGAGGACTTCCTCCTGGCCGACGAGGTTATACAACCTCGTCGGCCAGGAGGAAGTCCTCCTGGCTGACGAGGTTGTATAACCTCGTCAGCCGGGAGGAAGTCCTCCTGGCCGACGAGGCTATACAACCTCGTCGGCCAGGAGGACTTCCTCCTGGCTGACGAGGTTGTATAACCTCGCCGGCCGGGAGGAAGTCCTCCCGGCTGACGAGGTTATACAACCTCGTCAGCCAGGAGGACTTCCTCCTGGCCGACGAGGTTGTATAGCCTCGCCGGCCGGGAGGAAGTCCTCCCGGCTGACGAGGTTGTATAACCTCGTCAGCCGGCCTCGCTCACGTAATTGAGTGGTCCCTCCCACTCGATTATGTGAGCGAGGGGGGACCCGCACGGCCGGCCTCGCTCACGTAATCGAGTGGTCCCTCCCACTCGATTATGTGAGCGAGGGGGGACCCGCACGCCAAACAATTGGCGTGCGGGGCCCACACGCCAATTTTATTTGGCGTGCGGGGCCCACACGCCAATTTTATTTGGCGTGCGGGGCCCACACGCCAAAAAAAAATGGCGTGTGGGAACCACACGCCATTTTTGGCGTGTGGGTCTCACACGCCCTTTTTTTTTGGCGTGTAAACCCTACACGCCAAAAAAAAATGGCGTGTAGGCCCCGCACGCCAAAAAAAATTGGCGTGCGGGTTGGCGTTGGCGTGCGCCGTTGGTGTGCGTTTATCAACGCCCATAATCCTGCAGCTCCGCATTCTGAGGAAAATTGCTGGATGATACATCCTGAACTCTGACCCGCTCAATTTCAAAGATTCTCCAAACCAAAGAGCAAATCAACTGTCAGTAGCTTTCACTCATCACTATCTCAATCACCCTTCTTCTTTGTTCTAGACTCTGGAGCCTCTGCTCACATGATGTAAAACTCTCATCTGTTTCATACACTAGAGCACAAAGACTTAGGATCTGTACAAACAAGTTCTGCACAAGCCAATCTGAAAATAGAAGGAATCGGATCAGTAAAATTAAAAAACAAGTTCGGTGAATTCTTTCTCAACAACATACTTTATATTCCCAATCTTGTTGTAAATCTCCTCTCAGTTCGATGTCTAGCACTCCAAGATTATGTTGTCAACTTCCACATAAATTTCTTTGAAATATATAAATACAACGAATTAAAAATGAAAGGAAATTATGTGGGAAATCTACTGAGTCTTTATTTTGAGAACATAGAGCACTCAAGTCATTTATCAAACACTGAATTCTTACACAAGTCTCTAGGTCACGTCAGTTATCATCAATTAAGAAAAAAACTCGGGATTCCTTTAA
Organism: Puccinia hordei; assembly: GCA_007896445.1. Lineage (NCBI taxonomy): Eukaryota > Fungi > Basidiomycota > Pucciniomycetes > Pucciniales > Pucciniaceae > Puccinia > Puccinia hordei. The sequence goes on along the minus strand of RDRW01000246.1, from coordinate 347,571 downwards.
GAATTGTCAATGACTGTGAATCATGTGCGGTGGCAAAAGTCACAAGAGCTTCTTTTAAATCAATTCATAAGGCAGCTTCTCAACCTTTTGAAGAACTTCATATGGATCTCATTGGTCCAATCTGGCCGGCATCAAGATGGGGACATTGATACATTTTAACAATCGTTGATAGCTGTACAAGATTCTGTGCTGCCATACCCATCAAGTTGAAAAGCGACGTACCAGAATCTTTATCTTACCTGGTGGATTTTGAAGCCAAACGATTTGGACATTATCCGACAATCTTTCATTCTGATAGAGGATCTGAATTCCTCAATACAAGTCTTGAGGAGTATTGCAAGACTCATTGCATCAAACAAAGAACCTCTGATCCGTATACACAACAGTGGGCCGCTATGCTACACTACACTATTTGACCTCTAACTGTTAGCGTAGCGGTTATTTTTTTTGCCAGAAAATTTGTAGTGTTAGCTGACGCTACACTCCGCTAAACTAACAGTTAGCGTAGCAAGAAAATTTTCAGCCAATTTTTTTGTAGTGTTAGCTTTGGAAAATAACTGCTAGGCTAACACTACCAGCATAGTTGCCTAGGATGGAGTCATCCCAGTTAAACTGGGATGCAACCAACCAATTTAAACTTGGTAGATATCAACTGATGAAATATAAACCCAAGGGACCCCCCTTGGTTTTGTATTTCATTGGTTGAGGTCAACCTAATTTAAATTGGTTGTTTGCATCCTAGTTTAACTGGGATGAACTCAACCTAGGCAATTATGCTGGCAGTGTAACAAGTAGCGTAATTTTTTTTCTGCTAACACATATTGGAGTTCCCATTAGCGTAGCGGCATCAGATCTACGCTACGCTACGCTAAATGTTAGCTGTTAGCTGAATTTTTTCCCGCTAAATGTTAGCTGTTAGCTGATTTTTTTCCCACTAAATGTTAGCTGTTAGCTGAATTTTTTCCTGCTAAATATTAGCTGTTAGCTTAATTTTTTCCCACTACACTATGCTCAAATAGTGCAAAGTGTTGGCCCACAGCCAGCTGAGTGAACAGTCTGAACATAATTTTTTTGGGTGGATTACATCCCTGCTCGTTTTACCAATAGTTGTGGTGATGTGCTTGGGCAAAGAAAATGATGTGGGAATGTTGAAAGTTTTTCCCTTGCACAAATTGCCTTGCATTGAGGCTGTGATTATTTTAAATTAATATGTTCATGTATCCTGTTGAAGAATTTCTTTTCCAGCTTTACTTGCTTCCTTTGAGTTAAATAAGCATTTCTTCTCATTCTCTGATGGGCATTCTGATTACTGTTCTGGGCAATTTCCATATGATTAAAATGTGTTATTCAATTGAAATTTGTCCAGGCAGTAACCATATTTCCCAAAGCAATGAAAGAAATGCATATCCAAACATTGGAAAGAGAAAAGATGGAAAAGAAACAAACACTTTTTTTTTGAAAAAAAAAACAAATAACGATAGAAATTAAAAAAAAAAAAAAACACAAATAAGCTGTTTTGATTGATGTAGTTGCACAATTACAGGAGTTAAAACAGCATTTTGATTGATTTACTTGTGAAAGTTGAGATTTTTGATTGCTTGACTTGCACAAGTACAGGATCTATAATTGGGCAGAGTGGACCAGCTTTGACCTCAGACAGTGGAATTTATCACTCCTGCTATACTATAAGTAACTGAAACATGCCTAATCAGTGTAACCCTCATTGGTGAGTAGGATTTGTAATGAGGGTGACATTGATTAGGTATGTTGCAGTTACTTATCATATAGCAGGAGTGATAAATTCCACTGTCTGAGGTCAAAGCTGGTCCACTCTGCCCAATTATAGATCCTGTACTTGTGCAAGTCAAGCAATCAAAAATCTCAACTTTCACAAGTAAATCAATCAAAATGCTGTTTTAACTCCTGTAATTGTGCAACTACATCAATCAAAACAGCTTATTTGTGTTTTTTTTTTTTTTTAATTTCTATCGTTATTTGTTTTTTTTTTCAAAAAAAAAGTGTTTGTTTCTTTTCCATCTTTTCTCTTTCCAATGTTTGGATATGCATTTCTTTCATTGCTTTGGGAAATATGGTTACTGCCTGGACAAATTTCAATTGAATAACACATTTTACTCATATGGAAATTGCCCAGAACAGTAATCAGAATGCCCATCAGAGAATGAGAAGAAATGCTTATTTAACTCAAAGGAAGCAAGTAAAGCTGGAAAAGAAATGCTTCAACAGGATTCATGAACATATTAATTTGAAAGAATCAATTCCTCAAGAAAAGAAATGATTGCTATACTCCCACAAGTATAGCACTAAACTAACAGTTACTGTAGCGCTAAACTAACAGTTAGTGCACTGCAAAAGGGCACTACGCTAACAGTTAGTGTAGCTGAAAAGAATTCTACGCTAACAGTTAGTGTAGCTGAAAAGAGTGCTACGCTAACAGTTAGCGTAGCTGAAAAGAGCGCTACGCTAACAGTTAGCGTAGCTGAAAAGAGCGCTACGCTAACAGTCAGAGTAGCTGAAAAGAGAGCTACGCTAACAGTCAGAGTAGCTGAAAAGAACACTACACTTACAGTTAGCGTAGTGTTTGTTCCAGCTAAAACCGCTAACAATCAGCTAACAGGACATTTCTGTAGCGTTAACTTTTTTTTTTGATGTCGCTAACGCTATGCTACCCGCTATTTCCTTTTTTAACAAATTTGTTTTAGCGTTAGCTGAAAAAATCTTCAGCTAACAGTAACTTTGTGTTAGCGTAGCGACAAAAGCTAAAATTACGCTACGCTACAGCTATTGTTAGTGTAGCGGGCCCACTGTTGGTATACACCTCAACAAAACAGATTAGCAGAGAGATTCAATCGAACAATCCTGGAATCAATGCAAACTATATTACAAGATTCAGGGATTGATAAGAGGTTATGGAACAAGATCGCTAAAGTCAGCTCACTCACTCTCAATCAAATACCTGCTCATTGCACAAAGAAGTCACCTTTTGAATTATTCAAGAATCGAGTCCTCCCCATCAGCTACTTCTATCCAATAGGAAATCGGGTTTCATTCCTCATTCAAACATCTCAGTCTTTCTCCAAGTTAAATCCAAAAGGAGAACTTGGAATTCTCATTGGATACACTGAAGATCTAAGGTTGTATTGAATTCTGTCTGACAATGGAAGGGTTGTTGAAACAAAAAACACTCATTTTCTTGAACATTCTCCTCCGACTACAAAGAATACTGACTGGTATCTTGATGTAGAAGGTAAACATGTATCAGACAGCAATGAACAATCTGCAACAAATATCTTGAATGAAGAGACACTACAAATTAATCGATCTGAATCTGTTGATGAAATTGAAGAAGAAGGCAGCATTCCTATTGTTTCTGAACCAACAACAAGAAATCTTTGTGAAAGAACAACTCTTGTTAAGCCAATCAAGTACTTGTATCTTACGACTGATCTGACTTCCTATAAGAAAGCAGTGGTGTCAGTAGACAAGGAAAGTTGGATTGAAGCGGCAAATGAAGAATTGTCAAATATTGAACACCATGAGGTGTGGGATTATTTCTTTGATACTCCTGAAGCATATCTTCATACCTTGTGGATCTTCAAAACAAAGCCGGCTACCTTGTCCTCAAAAGAGAGAAAGAAGGCTCAATTATGTATACAAGGTTTCTCGCAAATAGAAGGTCTAGATTATGGTGATACGTTCGCTCCAACAGGAAAGTTCACGACCTTACTAATGATATTAATGTTTGCGGTGGATAAGAAATTATCAATTTGTCAATTCAATGTCAAGAGTGCTTTCTTGTATGCACCGCTTGAGGAAAAATTGCACATAAAAACTCCTGAAGGATCGACTCAAACTTCTCCGTTTTTAAGACTGAAGAAATTGCTGTATGGACTAAAGCAAGCACCGGCGAATTGGTACCATACCTTGACTAGCTGGTTTGAAGAAATAAATTTCAAACAATCCACATCCGACCCATGTCTGTTTATACATGAAGAAAAGAATTCGTATGTTTTCTTTCATGTTGATGATTTAATAGTGGTTAGAAATGTTGACACCTTTGAATCATTGTTTTTGAAGCAATTTCCAAACTCGTCGGCTCATGATCTGGATACTCTTTTAGGAATGGATGTTGTTTACTCTGACGAAATGATTTCACTTAGTCAAGAGAAGCTCATTGATAAAGGTCTGAACATGCTGGGCATGAACAATTGTAAACCACTAAATACTCCTCTCTCTGTTGCAATGCAGCTGAAACCGCTACACCTGAAGAAAAAGATGAATTCAAGAAATTGAAGATTAATTATTGCACCTACACGGGTATTCTGAACTACCTCTCTTGTCAAACTTTTCCAGATCTTGCGCCTGCAGTCTCGATTCTCTCTAGTTTTAACAATGATCCAGGAATAACTCACTGGAAGGAAGTCTTGCATGTTTGGAGATACGTTAGCGGAACCCAAGAATTACATCTAACGTTGAGGCCAAATCGAAATGACAGCTCAAAGTCAATTCAACATTATACCAACGCTACGTGGGCTGATGATTTAGAGACTTGTTTGTCAAGAAGCGGATCTATTTGTTTCTGGAAAGCCTGTCCGGTGGCATGGAATAGCAAGAAACAAAAGAACATTACTCTCTCATCAACTGAAGCTGAATTGAATGCACTCTCAGACGGGGTTCAAGAAAACCAATGGATAAAATTTCTAGCGGAAGAACTGAATCCATCAACTTTTCATGTTGATAATTAAGGACTTGTTGAAAAAATTGATCATTTTGGCTCGAATTCAAAAACAAAACATCTAGACATCAAGGCAAAATGGATATGTGATTTGAAGAAAGAAAATGAAATAACTGTGACTCTAATTCCTTCTGAAGAAATGATAGCAGATTGTCTCACGAAAGCAAGCAGTTCAGAATCTCTAAATTGACTCAAATAAAAATGTTTCTTAGTTCATTTCTCATCAAGTTGCAGGGGGTGTTGAAACTCAACGTCCTACTTGTGACATTTCATGTACTTTAATAACTGCGGCACATCTCAATTTTGATCTCGACTGCTTCATGCCTTTTCCCATCGACTGAGATTCCTTGAGCACTCATTCCATTCCATTCCCCCTCATCCTCATTAACCTCTTCCACCATCTAATCTTCTACCATCTAATACTTCCATCTCTCTCCTATCTCACTACCATCTCCCATCTCCCACTTCTCCCATCTCACTACCATCTCCCATCTACCACTTCTCTCATCTTTCCTCGATCCTCTTTTTTCCTTCCTTCTCACTTGACTCTCACACCTTCTCAACACCCTATCTAAACCAACTCAACTCTCAACTCCTCTTCAACTCGTGGATGTCTTGTCTCTTCTCAACTTGGTGAGAAATAAATCACACATCTATTCTTTTGCTGATTATCTCATCTAACATTTTTACTCTCAGTCCTGTGTAATCTATTCACCAGTCCTGTCCACTACTCTACTCTTAGTTTTCTGTTAGAACACCAACATCATCTACCGGGTATGCTTTCTCATTTCATTTCTCTTCTCATTTATTAATTATTCTAATCTAGTGTATTTTCAGTTATCTGGTCTTCGTTTATTAGCAATAAAACTTCAGGGGTTCTTTACAAGTCTGTATTGGCCTCCTTTCCTATCAAATAATCAGAAAATTCTTGATTTTTCCATGTGATTCACTCTTCTCACTTTGTAATTTACAAATTTCACTTGTTGCCTCTGACACACAGTGCACTCTTCTAACTGGGATTTTCCTTTACTCATGTTAAGTTGTACTGCTGCTCTCAACTTGTGCACTATTTCCTGTGCATTTGAGTCTATGAGCTCAGTCAGCTCCCTACTGGAGTGTTTATTCCTTTCAATTGCTGTTCTTCTGTTGATTTGCTTTTGTAAAGAGCTTAATTCCATTTGGACATGTTGCACATGTTTTGATGCCTATAGTTTAGATATTCTGGGACCATTTATATCTAGGTTGGATGCTTTAATGACACTTGTCTCTTGTGAAATTCTCTTTGCAATCCCCTGAAATGATCAAGTCAAGAGCACACAGATATTTGCAGATGCCCCTTTCTCAACATATCTAGCATGAGTAAAGAATTCATGAATTATTTCTAGGAGACTAAAAACCAGAACTAGGATAAAGACAAATAATTATCAGAGAGAAGATTACAAGAAAAGATAGAGAAAGGAAGAAGAAGCATACCACTGATCAAAGATTAGGATTGAATAATAGACTATTGATATTTAGTAGTATTTGGAGAAGAATAAAGGAGGAGATCTGGAAAATAAGGAATAGAGAAGAGAAAAAAAGCATGAAGGTGAGAAGAAATTAGTTATTTTTGCAACAAACAGGAAATGGATAAAGAGTAAAAGGTTTATTGCAATAGGGAAAACACAAGTAATATATTATTTTAATCAATCAGGTCACAGGATTGGAAGTGGAGAATGGCATGATAACTCTCAAGGTGAAAAAGAATGGTAAGGGAGTTGGAGCAAGTGGGAAAAGAAGTTAGGATGATGTCAAGTTGTTAGATGGTCATGATGATTAGTTACTTTACACTTGAAATCCCCTTGAGAAGTAGTGTTACAACACTGTCTGTTTGCTGTGGTTTGACAGAATTAGACCATCTCCACTGCAGGTGTTATCCCACAGTGCCAAGTTCCTGGAAATTGTAACTGCCATGCATGTATAGCACCCCAATCAAAACCATCTCCACACCGCAAGCAGCTATAAATAGTAACCGTGCTGGTGAAAGCTGGCTCCCTGGGTCCCCACTACTTCTCAGCCATTGCAGTTCTCACAAATAAAGGTATATGATCAAAATTCTAGAAAATAAATCACAATGGAGACAGACGAACCTCAAGCCAAAACACACAATCACCCAACCAATGCACTCCTCCCATAGATTCTAGTCAGGCGTAAGAACCTTGTTTCCTCCTTGAACTCAACAAGAAACATGCTAATCAAAGCTTCATGTTTGATCAATGAAAGCCCAAAAGAACTGTTTGGAACTCATGGTGGATCCAAACCCAGCAAGAAACCAAATGTTGCTTGCAATTTTGAGGTTAAACACCACTCAAAAGCATGGATAATTTCTGCAACACTATTGTTGACATCTACACAGAAGAATACCTTTTCCACCCAGCCATAGCCAATCTTGAATGGCTGCTTTATTTTGGAGCCAAGAGGGGCTTTCTGGGTATGCTCAGCTCCGTCAATTGTATGCATTGGCAGTGGAAGAATTGCCCCTCATCTTGGGCTGGTAAATTCCAAGGAAAAGAAAAGTTTTTTCTTAAATTGGTAACTGTATAAATATCATCAAAATGCTGATTCAAATGAATCAATTTGAAATTCCAGACCCCAACTGTCATTCTTGAGGCTGTTGCCTTTCATGATTTGTGGATCTGGCACGCCTACTTTGGGCTTCCAGGTTCACATAATGATATCAATGTACTTGACCAATCCCCCTCTTCAAGAATCTCTTAAATGGAGAAGCTCCAAAGTGCTCCTACACAATCAACAATCACACCTATAATCACCAAGGATACTACCTGGCAGATGGTATCTATCCTGACTGGGTGACCCTTGTGAAAACCTTTTCTGAACCTTGTGGTTTAGAGCAGAAGCATTTCATAAAAATGCAAGAAGGTTGCTGTAAGGTAGTTGAACAAGCATTTGGCTTCCTTCAAGCTCAATTTGCTATTTTATCACACCCTGCTTGAGGTTGGAAGCATCACAACCTTGGCGAAATCATGAAAGCATGCATCATCCTCCACAACATGATTGTGGAGGATGAGTGAGACTCATATGTCAATTATGCCTACAATCTTGTTGAATTATCAATATTCTCCAGCGCGCTCTGACTCTGCGCCACGCTCTATGTGCTCCCTTTTCCGTGTTGCGCTCAGTTACTCAATGAGAAGGGCAAGAACTATTGGTTAGGGTTGATAGCTCTAGGATTAAAAACAGGAAAGTATCACCTGCTTCAAAAATCACCCTCGACAAGATTCACGGTTCATCAACACCTTTTCACTCGACAGCCTTGACTCACAATTGACATCAAGACCTCAAGAACTATCAAGATCTCAAAACTTCAAGACAATACTGTAAAGTCTCATGATTAACTCAGAACCTCATCATCATCTAATCAATCTCTTCTTTATTTCTCTCAGACTTCTTCAAGAACATAAAAGATTTTTATCTAAAGATTTTATTACTAAAGAGCTGACACACTGAGAGAAATAAATTAGAGATGAGAAGACAACTTAGAAGGAATGAGAAAGAAATGAAAGACCAACATTGAGCTGAGGAGTTGATAGATTAGACAATCTATGGAAAGGTGAATGAAGAGAACAGGACAAGTAGGAATGCAGGACTGTATTTTGGGAGTTAGTTGAATGATGAAGAATGAGTTATGAGCAAAGAGAATCTCACCAGGCAGGACAATATAAAATTGTAGTAATGAGGAGAGAAAGAAGAGAAGAGAAAGATCGAGAAACACGAGAGAGAGGAGAAGAAAAGGAAGTGGAGTAGGGAATGGGTGATTGAGTTGAGGAAGTGAAGTGTTGTAGAATGTTGAGTTGATTGAGTGTTGATTGTTTGTAAGAGATGAGTGAAGATGAGTCGAGTGAAGGAAGGGAATGAAGAAGTGATAATATGAGGATGAGGAGATGATTCGATGAATGAGGAAGAGAGAGATAACAGTGATTGAACTTGGGACGTGTGACAGTGATGTGATTTTTACACACCCCGTGACTGGAGAGATTTGATATCGGGAATGATGAATCGCGGATCGATGGTCTTGATAAGATTGAGGATGGATGATTTAGGAGCAGCCTTGGTTAAAGCATCGGCTAACATGTCGAAAGTACGGATTAAGGTGATTTTGATGTTCTTGTTCTTGAGTTCTTGACGGATTCCCTTGGTCTTGAGATCGATATGTCTTGTTTTCGGATTCGAGCCGAATTTCTTGACCTTGTCATCTAAGCCTTTATTATCAATGTGATGGTGATTTGCATATCGATCTACAATTTGAGAATCAGTCATCATTAAACTTTCATTGAGTTCTTGATTATCGATGTAGTGTGTCGCAGAATCGATTTGAATGTTCCAAATGTCAGAGAGTAATGCCTTGAGCCAGCTTCCTTTGTGATAGGAGTCGACTAGAGGGTTGAGTTCAGCTTCAGTGGAAGAATAGGTGACGTTGTGTTGTCGACTGCTGTTCCAAGAGATGATGGATCCAAAAAGATAACACAAATACCCCAATTGAGAAGTCCTTGTTTGAGGATCGTCACCCCATGACGCATCACTGTAGATTTCGAGTAATTGATCGGGATGTCGAATTTCAAGAGTCAATTTCATGTCTTTGGTGTGTCGAAGATATTGCCAAGCTTTCTTGAGTTCACGCCAATGAGTGAGACCGGGTTTGATGGAGTATCGAGCTAAGCTTGAGACAGCAAAACTAATGTCAGGTCTTGTGTAACCGGCTATGTAGTTTAACAAGCCTATTGCAGATCGATAATTAATATTTTCTTTCTTGAAGAGTGAATGATCTTCATCAGATGCTTCGTTCAACTTGAGGTTTGGAGTGAGTGGAGTGCTAGAGGGTTTGCAGTTCTGCAGACCGAGTTCTTCTAAACCATGCTTGATGTGATTTGGTAATGAAAGAAGAATCTTCGTTCCCGACCGTTCGAACTTCATTCCGAGAATCGTATTTGGTTCGTTGCATGTAGAGTTGGAGAAACGTTGAGTGAATTTCTGTTTGAATTGATTTCCCGAGCCGACTAGAATCAAGTCGTCGACGTGAAAGAAGATTCGAGAAATGTTGTCATGGCAAAGGTAAAGACAGGGATCGCAAGTAGATTCGTAGAATCCAATTGATTCTAGCCAAGAAACAAGCGTTTTCGTACCAGTTCTTTGGGGCTTGTTTTAAGCCATAGAGGGCCTTCTTGAGTTTGAGAAATGGAGCATCGCGATTGACTCCTTTGGGCGTATTGATGAAAACTTCTTCGGTCAGTGGAGCATGAAGGAAAGCTCCCTGAACGTCGAATTGTGTTATATCGAGATTTTGATGGAGAGTGTATAGCAGAGTCATCCTGAGAGTGGATACTTTGCCTGTAGGAGCAAAAGTTTGTTCGTAATCTGTTCCTTGAATTTGATCAAATCCTTGAACACATAATCTAGCTTTATGTTTGAGAGGGTCGCCATGAGTGTTGTCTTTGATCTTGAAGACCCATGTGGTTGATAGCGGATTGGGCGGTTCCTCGTAGTAATTCTCCCACACCTCATGATTTTCAATTGATTTGATTTCTTTTTCAATTGCTGCTTTCCACATTTTCTCGTCTGAGCATCGAATGGCCGATTCGAATGAGTTAGGTTCGTAATAGTGGATGGAAGCCGAATCTTTCTGGAGGTTTGATTTGAGACCTATCCCTAAGAGTTCGAGTCGCTTGCTGTTCTGTTGAAGTGTCTTTCAATTGAGGAGTCAGTGTTCTGCAAATCTCTTCGTTCGAGTCACTTGAGTCGTTGGACTCGACTTCAGAATTTCCATTTCCCTCCAAGTCCAATGACTTGACGCTCGATTCGTCGACAAGATCTTGCGGATCATTATTTTGATCTTCTGCAACTTCAACTCAAATCGATGGTCCATCTTCCGTGACAAACTCACTGTCGTTGCAGGACGGAAAGGTTGACTTGTTCTTCAAGAATTTTACATGCTTGCTTTCAGCGATTGATCCATCCTTTAAGAGGACTTGATAAGATTGCAGCGGTACATTGAAGCCCACCAAAGTACCCTCTTGACCTTTAGACTCGAACTTTCGACCTTTGTTTCTATTCACATTGAGAATAACGACACCCGTGCCTATAGGTTTCAAGAACGACACCGGTAGATTCCGACCATGGAGTTTTTCCCAGGGATTCTCAGCTTCGCCCTTACAAGGGATTTGATTTAGGGCTAGGCAACATGATTTTACAATTTCATGCCAGTAAGCCTTTGCAATCTTGGTTGATTCAAATGTTGCCCTCATCGATTCAACAATCGTTTGATTCGCTCGTTCCGCTCTACCATTGTGTTCAGGATGGTAGGGTTCGGATATCAGCCTTTTTATGTGATTTTGATCCAGATATCGAACTAACCTCGCCCCAATGAACTCTCCTCCCCCATCTGAACAGATCAGACTAGGTAGGTAACCTAGTCTCTTCTTCTCGCCTTCGAGGAGTTTGATGAGGACGTCTGTCGTATCGTCTTTCTTAACCAACGGAATACCTGCCAAGTATCCAGAGTAATTATCGACGATGGTAAGGATGAAACGGTTCTTGAGTTTCGACTCAGGAGAGATGGGACCGATTAAGTCCAGATGTAGTCGTTCGAATACTTTCGACGCCAGCTTGGATTCTCCCTTGAAGGGTTGTTTCGTCATTTTTGATAAAACGCAAGATTTGCATTCAAAATTTTCTCGCTCTGATTTCGAGATCAATGGCGGAATGAATGATTGCAGGCGATGAATGGAAGCGTGACCGAACTTTTCATGGATGGTTTGAAGTGATTCGTCGCTCGAGTCGGAGAAGTGCGAGTAATTTGATGAACTTCTGACTTTCTCAGGATTGTTCACAAGATACATGTTGTTCTTGATTCGTCCACCAAAAATCTTGATCCCTTCTCTTTCAACTCCAAATTTCCCCCTCTCTGCTCTCACAATGCAGTTCTTCTCATCCAGTAGACCCGGACTGATTAAATTGATAACTATATCCGGGAAGTAGAGACAGTTGTTCAGCGAGACGATCGTCTTTCCCCATTGAAGAGTGACTCGTCCGTGTCCCTTGATTGGGAGGTTGGCATCTTCTTTTCCGGTGCGTAAAGAATCTAGTCGTTCGAGAGTTAATTGATCAAAGTAACGTTTGTCATTGAATACGTGACACGATGACCCGCTATCGAGAATGATCTTTGATTTTTCGTCGCCCTTCTCAATCCATAGCGTGATCAACGAGATGAAATAACTGGATTGTTTTCCGGCTTTCCACTTGGCTTGAGCCTCTTGCCACCAGTCTGGCGCTTTGTCCGGATGAAGATGCCAGCACGATTCAGACGAGTGATTCCCGTCTTGTTTTGGGTTGTGATACCCTGCCGTACACCGTTTGATCCCCGATGGTTTTGAGGACTCCAACCGTTCTTCTCTTTGAGCTTGTTTTTGTTTGTTTTTAGTGAATAATGTCGCTTGGGTTGAAGTTACTGAATCTTTCACTTCGGCTCGAGCTTCATTGTTGAATTGAATGAGGTGATTACACACAAATTCGACCGTCAGATCCTTATCTGAGTGCATCACTTGTCGTTTGAGCATGTGAAGGTTTTCCGGGAATTTGAAGAGTATCAAGTAGGCCAGAATATCTTGAGGCAAATCAATTCCTACGTCTACTAGCCTCTTTATCGAGACCTTGATGTCTGTGACGAAGGATTCAAGAGCATCTTCTCTGAACCTGACATAAAGAAACTCGTTGAACATTCGCGCTCTATTTGACGATTGAGATGAGGCAAATCGTTCCTTTATCGCCATCCAGAGTAGTTTCGCCGAGCCTCTGTTGTCTGCCGTGACGATGTTGTTATGCGTCACACTGTCCATTTTTGAAATGATTAGAAGTTTCAATTCTGCATTTGTTTCACTTGCTAGAGTTGAAGTTTCCGATTCTAAGTCTTGTAGGACCCCTCGTAACTCTAGCAAGGCCGTCATTTTGTCTTTCCATATCGAATGATTGTCCTCAGTTAGCTGTGGAGTCGTATCCAGCGCCGACTTCAACATCGCTTGCCGAAAGCCGTCATTTAGAGCTGCATTTGACATCCTCCAGCGTAACGAGTTATTGACGATCCTTCCAGCGTTGCGTCAGCTCTTCGTTCGGATTCGTCGGTCGTAGGCTTTTAACCGTAAAAGATTTTTATCTAAAGATTTTATTACTAAAGAGCTGACACACTGAGAGAAATGAATTAGAGATGAGAAGACAACTTAGAAGGAATGAGAAAGAAATGAAAGACCAACATTGAGCTGAGGAGTTGATAGATTAGACAATCTATGGAAAGGTGAATGAAGAGAACAGGACAAGTAGGAATGCAGGACTGTATTTTGGGAGTTAGTTGAATGATGAAGAATGAGTTATGAGCAAAGAGAATCTCACCAGGCAGGAAAATATAAAATTGTAGTAATGAGGAGAGAAAGAAGAGAAGAGAAAGATCGAGAAACACGAGAGAGAGGAGAAGAAAAGGAAGTGGAGTAGGGAATGGGTGATTGAGTTGAGGAAGTGAAGTGTTGTAGAATGTTGAGTTGATTGAGTGTTGATTGTTTGTAAGAGATGAGTGAAGATGAGTCGAGTGAAGGAAGGGAATGAAGAAGTGATAATATGAGGATGAGGAGATGATTCGATGAATGAGGAAGAGAGAGATAACAGTGATTGAACTTGGGACGTGTGACAGTGATGTGATTTTTACAGAACATAGTATAGGTTAATTTATTATCAATATCACCTCAAAGACTCCTCAACTTTGTTTGTTTCCTTTTTCTTTTCTTCTTCTTTGTTTGATGAGTAAATCACTAATTTTTACTTCATTTTTATAGTCTGCTTGTTATCTTCTCCTCTTCATTGCTTTAAAAGTCCTCACTTCTTTTCACTCATATTACATCTCATTAGTGGTAAATTTCTTTCCTTCTTTTATTTTCATTATTCCTTTCTGTGTTGTTGATTCTGATCATATTTTTCTATCAGTCTGGTTTTGGTTTATAGCAATAAAATTATAAGATTCTTTTAATCTCAATCCTTCAGCAGTTGTTACTCCTGTAGAGGTTTATCGACAAGGAGGAATGTCTTTTCAAAAATTTATTGATAACTAACATGCCATGAAGAATCTCAAAACACACCTTCAATTTCAAAACAATCTCATTGCTCATCAATGGGAAGTCAAAGGGAGACAGGAGCAAGAATCACCAACAGAAGCCAATTGAGTTGTTTATTCATTTCTTTCATTGGTAGTATCATAGCAACATGCAATAAAATCAAGTTGGATAAAAAAACATTGAGTGAGAGTAAAAACATGATTGACTGAACTGAGTGAAAACAATGATCAACTGAGTGAGTGCAAGAGACAAAAAATAACAAGAAAGTAATGAGGAGAGAAATTGGCTAGCTAGCTTGTTTTTTAAGAGCTTCAAGGATCATCTTCTTCTTCAAGGAAAAAAAATATTGGCTTTCTTCATTGAAGTTTTGAGTAGCTTGAGTCATGATGGCTACTTGCAAGTTAGTTGCTCCTTATTTGGCCATAATTTTCAATGAATCCGCCTCCCAATCAAAGATGTTGCTTTGGCATTTAGTTTCATTTGCAATGCTTTTGTGAGCGGATGAAATTTTGGTTCTCCATTCAGTGTCTTTTTTGGCCAGATCATGGAGCAACTTGGTCTTCTTACCAGTTGGTTGGCCAGCTGTTCAGCTATTGGTTGACGGATCCTCAAAATCAGAAACCACATCAGATGTTAGAACAGTTGACAGTGGAGCCTTTCTGCTAGGGCTTTGAGCTCTGTTTTTCTTAGCTTTCTCTTTTTTATTGATATTGTCAATGTATTTGTTCCACTTTGGAACTTTGGCAAGGATTTTGTAACATTGGAGGCGCTTAAAAGAAGCCTTCCAATCTTCAGAGTCAAGTTGGAGTGCCCTATTCAAGAAATCTTTGGCCAAGGCACCACTTTGATTGAAAGATTCAACTTGATTCACAAAACCTCAGGACTTGTTGATGGATCTTGGAAGGACCCCCCAACACAACTTCAGGCTTCTGAACAATTGAACTGGTTTCGGGACCTCAACCAAGTAGCAGGTGAGGTGGCAACGTGCTGCCAGAAGGTTGTTCCTTCTTGGTTGGTTCCAACCTTGTAATCTTCTGATATGACAATGCAGGTGCAACAGAGCTCAAAGTACTCGTGCTCTTGATAGTTGGATGTTTTTTGCTTTTCAGTGAGTTGGTTATTGTTGCCATTGATATCCCCTAAACAAATCAAAAATCAAAAATGAAAGGATTCATTTTTTGAGGGTACCTACGATCTTCATTGGCTTTGGCTTGAGAATTTTTATCATCCATTGTAGTTGTTGGGTGTCTTTTGATGGAGTTGTATTGGTATTTGTGGGATGGTGTGTTTGGGGGTTTGTGGAGTGGGGTGCTATATGTAACATAGCACGTCTCAATCTGTGACATCCAGGCGTGCTTCAGTCGGGGACCCGTGGGAGACATGTGTTCTGCTCGGGTGTGATGCAGTCGACCAATGCCGGTTGCGAAACAACACTCCTTGAAAACCACCCAGGAAGGAACAGTCAGCGTCAGATATTATATTGCAGACACATAGGGCTTGGAAACTACCAAAACAGTCAACGAGATGTCCGGACAACCTCAGTCAGAAGCAGAGCAAAACATCCAAGTCAGTCAATGTTCAGATCTATGTCTATACGTCCTTCTCTTTGGCTGCTTCTGGTTGTCTTGCGTGCGGAACTCGTCAGAGGCTAATGAGATCGCTGCCACGGTCTTTTTATCACTATTCACAGATATGGAAGATCAAGAAGTGTGATTTCGAAACCTTTCTCTAGCAATTGATGGGCTTGGATGTATAAAATGATGTTTTTTTTGTAAAGGGTTACTAAAGCTATCCTCGTTTTCCCTTTATTCAGTGGTTAAAAGTCTCGAGGCCGCTCGAGGAGCGGGAACTAGTATGATCAGCTTGATCTTACCACCCAAATCTCAAATAAGTCAAGCGGCTAATATGTTGGCTCAAGAATATGGTACAGCGTTAGTCCATCATGCTGAGCTCCTTGGCTCGGGGGGGCACACCAACAGCCCTGCCAGAACTGTGGGAATGCACCCTAACTTTCACTAAATCTACCTAGGAAAAGGCCTCAAAGCTGATGAGAACCTTACCATTTTGAACGGGATATTTTTCCTACCTAAATGCAGCTCAAACATCAAATCCCGGGTGAATCGGTTATCTGTTTTGGCTGCGATTACATCTACCCAACAAAGACTCAAGCTCTATAATCGGATCCCCCCAAATGGTCTGATTGTCTATTGTGGAACAATCCTGACGGATGAAGGCAAAGAAAAAAAAGTGAACTTTGACTTTGAACCTTTCAAGCCAATCAACACATCACTCTATCTGTGTGACAACAAGTTCCACACTGAAGCACTATCCGAACTATTGGAATCCGATGCCAAGTTTGGGTTCATAGTCATGGACGGAAACGGCTCCCTGTTCGGCACTCTTGCCGGCAATACTCGAGAAGTCCTTCATAAGTTTACAGTAGACTTGCCCAAGAAACACGGCCGTGGTGGTCAATCTGCGCTCCGTTTCGCCCGACTCCGAGAAGAAAAAAGACACAACTACGTCCGTAAGGTGGCCGAATTCGCTGTCCAACATTTCATCACGAATGATAAAGTCAATGTTCAAGGGATCGTGATGGCCGGTAGTGCGGATTTCAAAACAGATTTAAACCAGAGTGACATGTTCGACCCTCGGTTAGCTGCTAAAGTCATCAAAGTAGTTGATGTTAGTTATGGCGGTGAAAACGGATTCAATCAAGCGATTGAACTAGCTGCTGAAAGTTTATCGCAGGTCAAATTTATCCAAGAGAAAAAGTTGAGTGACAAAAATGCCTATTTTGCTCAGGTCTCTTCCCTTCTCCAAGATGCCGGACTGACCCAACTGTTTTTTACGGCTTTTCATTCAGATTGATCCAGAAATATTTTGACGAAATTGCACTTGATACGGGAAAGTATTGTTTTGGGGTTGAAGATACCCTCCGAGGTTTAGAACTGGGAGCAGTCGAGACACTAATTGTCTGGGAGAATCTTGATATCACACGTCATACTTTGCGATCCTCAACAGGAGAAACAATTATCATTCACACAAACGCGCCCCCACCAACGGCCTCGAACAACACAAGTGCGGGTCAATCTGGAGGAAACAGTGGGGGAGCCTCGCTAGCATTGGCTCATTTACCCGAAAAGGAGCGAGAGAAATTTATCGACAAGGCTACCGGCTTGGAGATGGAACAAGCTGCTGAACCCCAATCTTTACTCGAATGGTTGGCTGAAAAGTATCAAGAGTTCGGGGCGGCCTTAGAGTTCGTCACAAATCGAAGTACCGAAGGTTCCCAATTCGTGCGCGGTTTCGGTGGGATCGGCGGGGTCCTGAGATACAAAGTCGACTTTGGTTTGATTGCTGATGCCTTTGAGGATGTCAGTTTTATCCCTTCTCTTTGCATCTTTCATCATCATCTCTACAGCTGATTTCTAACCTACGCTGTAACTGGACTAGGGCGAGGAGGGCGAATTCATGACGGACTCGGACGAATAGATCGATCTGATTTCTCTCTTTCTGTCCTCTTCGTTACCTCATATTTGATATCACGCGAGAAGCGTCACATACTAGTTTTTGGGCGTATTGTGTATATTCCGCCAATCTTTACTTGTCATGTTTATCTTGTCTTTTTCTGTTTTCATCAACTCCCTTGCATTTTCTTTTTGGATTCTAACACTTGCCCTTCTCATTGAAAGTCTTATGTATCTAGGATGTTTCTTTATGAGTCCATGCACCCACACTCACTAAATAACAGATGCACCCGCATATGGTTGATAGACTCTCAGAGGAAAGAGCAAAATAAAGAGAGTTTTCAACAGTTTGTTTAAATGTATACCTTACCTTTGCAAGAAGCAGGATGGAAGTAGCAAGTAAGGCTCTGTTCATCTTCATAAATATTGCTCTTGAACACATGAGTAGAAATAATTATTCACTTGTCTACAAAAGTACAAAGGCCCCTTTACTCCTTGTGTTGCTTGGAGTCAAGTGATCATAGATTTTCCCTGTTGATTTAAGACAATACAGGTGTTCCTTGACTTTGCTGTTTGAATCACAAAACAGGAAGAGAAGATGTACATCATTATCACATCATCCAACTCATTCTTTGAGATTTGTCTTGCCAAGTGTATGTCCAAATGTTCAACTTTGAGAATCTGACACAACCCCTGCCAATTATTTAGGTGTCAATTCCAATCAATTTAAAACACATGCTGTTGGTGACCTACCCCAACAGGAATCACACAAGTACTTTCTACACTTTGTATAAACCCATCAACAGCTTTCAGAACCAATGAAAGATTTTCTAAGATTACTGGACTTGAAGATTCCCTTCAAGGTGGCCAGAGGAAGAATGTTTTTTATTAGGGAATGTGGCTAAAAAGTTGCTGAATCTGGTTATTTTGATGATTGTGAATATAAATGGTATACTGAATCTGAATTCAAGAGAGATGGAAGGCCCATTGATTATCCTTTCACATGAGCAATAAAATTTCAACCCATCAAAAATGTGTGCACCCCAATGGAAGGTGATTTCTTGAGAGTAACATGATGTACAAGGAACAGGAAACAGTCAATGTGGTTTGGCTTTTCAGAGTTGAGGGGAGCTGTTTCATCTGGTCTGGCTGTCTTTGAGCACACCTTATACCTGCTGAGCTGTTTTGAATAACTGTTTGGTTGATTGTGCATTTACATACATAGATGCCTGGAACATATTCAATTGCTACAGTGTAAGAAGGCACTATTGCTCAAGTGGTGCAGTCCAACTAGACAAACCATCTTAGTCAGGATTATTATTAGCCTTTGTTTGCATCCCCATAACCCCATGATACACTCAGACATTGGCCAATGGCTGTCAAAATTAGTCAACCTCCTTCACCATCCAATTGGTTCAAGTCCTGTGGATCTACAATTTATTAGCAATCAACTACTAGGAAGCCAAAAATGACTATTCCCAACTAGCTCAACTATTCAATCTATCCTTCAATTTGATCACAGTTAAATTGGGACACACTTACCCTATTTGAACTTGGTTGATCTCAACTGATGAAATATAAAGCCAAGAGACTCCTTGGGTTTATATTTCATTGGTTGGGATCAACCTATTTTAAATTATTTCATCCTAGTTTAGCTGGGATGAATTAAAACTAGGCAATTATGCTTGCAGTATTAAATGTAATAGCCTCAATCCAGAAAACCTTTCTGATAGTGTTTTTAATTACCTCGCTGTTACATATAATACTTTAAAATAGGAGTTTCAGAAGCATCTCTTTGAGATTGAATAAACGGGCTATACAAAATACTAACACTGCAAAAAAAAAAAACTGACTCAACTGCCTGCAGTTGACATGTGGAAACTCTAAGGAAGCTGGCGGTGTTACTCTAACCTTTCTCAAAGGGTAAATCAACCAAGCCTCAATGCACAGTGACTGTGCCCAAACAACTAAGGTAGGTGTGAAATGGCTAACGGAGTAGGGCACTTGGAAGTGGTAAAGAGTTTGCCTTCACCTTACTGATTCCAATCACCCTTACTATGACCCACTCATCCTTTCATTGCCTCATGGTACGGCTTCTACCGCTCCCCCAGACCTGAAGTGCAACAATCTTTTGGGTGATTCATGACCAATCTTGGGCCTGCAGGACTATGGTTCCTGGATGTCTCCTCTAGTTTATAATAAATACATGAAATCTGTTTCTGATTTGACTCTGCAATGCATGTCATATTTTTTTTAATTAAAAAACCGAACCTGGAGCCACAAAACAAACCGAACCCAATTTCACAATTTCGACCGAATCGAGAGCGATTTACGCCACCAGCTACTTATTCCATCCAAGATGGCGTGCTATAGTAGAATGAACAAAATTCTGGGACCGACGTGCTAGAGTGAATAGAATTCTGGGAGATCTCAGTCGCAACCAGAACAGGAAAGGATGGGCGCACACATAAATTGGAGCACTTAGTGCTTACCGATCAAAACCTCTACTTCATTGATGAGATAATTTCATCTTTTCGGACCCATGGGCGCGGGTTGGACCATCCAGTTGTCTGACGAGAGGTGGCTACCCCTGCCTCCGGACTTCGCGGAATTCGTTGGATTGATCGTTTTTCGGCGTGAATATCCCGAGGAGCCTCTGGAACAAAATCTCGGGCAGTCTTAACCCATGGCCGTGGGGCGGAGGCTTGGGGGCGGATCGAAAGGAATCTTTTTCCCAAACCTTTGGGTTCGCCTGTGATGAAGATCACAGCATGAAGTATGCGATAAAGGGACGGAGAGGAAAATTCGTTAGCATTCATAACCATAAGGCTCCATTTCGATTAACTTGTTGGCTGTCAAATCCAGAATGTAAAGACATGGACCGACTTTCGAGCAGAGCACTTTGGATAGGGTATCCTGCCACGGTGAATGCCACAACCAAAGTCAAAGAAAACAGAGTTCGGATTAAGTGGAGCATATCGCTTGAGGTATGTTTTAGTGAGACGAATCGGGGAGGATTAACAGGTCCAAGAAAGTCTATCTGGGTAAAGGAGAATCAGGGACTTGAGGAGTTGATGATGGTGGTTTCTGTTGCAGAAATATACTGCGAATCTAAGATATCACAAGCTGGCACGAGCTCAGCCTGAAATGCTACTGAGATAATTGCTGCTCGAGATAAATAAATAAATTTGTTACAATCTACGTTTGTGGAATTGGCGAGGCAAATCGTCAAGCTTCGAATTTCTCTCTGCAAAATCTTGTTGGGATGAAGTAATGCCGCAGCGAAAAAAAGTCAACTGAGGACGGTGTGGTGAAGAAACCGTCCCCAGCTGACGGATCAACAGATACCTTTATAGACCAAGTCCCACTGGCAGCATTCAAGCTCCTGCTCTCCTTTCCCCAACCCAACGGATCTAGATTGATACACACATCCTCCGCTACACGCATACTCAAACATTGATTTACATACACAGGGGATCCCAATCACCTAAT
This sequence comes from Puccinia hordei, assembly GCA_007896445.1. Classification (NCBI taxonomy): domain Eukaryota; kingdom Fungi; phylum Basidiomycota; class Pucciniomycetes; order Pucciniales; family Pucciniaceae; genus Puccinia; species Puccinia hordei. The sequence continues at coordinate 326,707 of RDRW01000246.1, read as the reverse complement.
ATCTTTATCTGCAAGGTATTCTGCAGTCTGGCTGTCGCCATCGTTTTTTTTAAGTCGATATTGATTCAGCAGGTGAGCGTCGCGTGAGCTCGCGTGAGGGTGTTCAAGACAAGATCTGGAATGTTACTTTATGTATGCGTTGGAGCGTTGAACTTCGCTTGAAGTCTTTTGCTTGCAACGGACACCGCAACGAAAACATACAGATTGGCAAACTTTGGCCACGGCTCCAAGGCTTAATCGAGTAATGCAAAAGGGTTTTTTTTCATAAAACTATTACGAAATCATTCAATGATCTCAGACCCATAAATTTGTTCAACAATCCAGTTCTAGTCTGGAAGAGACTATCTACATCAAGCGTACATAAGCCAAAATGCTATTTTAAGTAATTTTGGTTGTAGTTTGTCTACACGCTTTAAAAAATCAGTTTTAATGGAACCTACTTAGCTCCCTCTTTTCCTTTGAAACCCTATGAATAAAAATCATTTTATAAAAATCATGAAATAAGAATAGAAACCGGAAAAACCACCGTTGATAATAGCTTGTTACTACGTAGAGCTAGGATTCATCTGTGCAGTCTTTCTCTTCCGGCCCATCCTTGGTAAAACTGAGATCCTCCACATCTTCACCGTCGGCTTCTTTGACCGGATCTAGAAAAAAAAAGTTCCGAGAAAGAAAACCGGTTAGATTAATGAACTGATGCATTCTTTTCTTGCATAGATCTGAACTGACCTGTAATTTTTTTATCTTTACTAGAGTTGGAGCTGGATTCTTTGGGGTTAGATTCCTTCCCATCCGAGAGGGATGTTGAATTCTTACTTCCCTCTGAGGCTTTGCCAGAATCTGACTTCGTATCACTCGAGTCGGAAGATTTCTTCGAGCTCTTAGCGGCATCGGAAGCCGAAGTGTCGGATGAATCGGAACCCCCTGAAGAAGAATCGATTGGGGATGAGTTTTTTTTCTCATCGGTACCTGAATCTGAGGCGTCGGATGGCTTGGAAGATCCTGCCGATGAATCCATTGATGTGGAGTTTGTGTTCGTATCCACAGCTGTATCCGCCGTCGATCCAGTCGAATTGTTATCTTTCTCGGTTGAATCAGATTTTGAACCGTTGACACTCTTGTCTCCTGAAGGGCTTGTCTGGGTTAAGTTGTCTGTTGATGCCTTGTCGGGGTCGCCGGTCCCAGTTAGACCTCCGGTGGCGCCAGTATTACTAATTCTGCTGGTGGCGTCTGCTTCGGTATCTATGCGCAAAAACGGTCAGAGCTAATCTCCAAGAGAATACGTCACGCAGGGAGGCGAGTTAGCCGAGCTATTAAACTTACCACAGCCTAAGGAAGTTCCTTTCTTCAACAAAAGAGCTGTAAAATTTCAATAAACGAAAACAATTAGAACCGATTATTGCCATCGAGTGAGCCTTAATGTATTGAAATCAACTCACGCATCGCAAAACATTTCAAAGTTTGGGCGCAAGGACCACCCACGTATTTGCCTCCTACGCATTGAGAAAAGCCCCCAGCAATACATGCGGAATCGCCCGTCTTACATGGTGAGTTAGGATTCATGCTAGAGAACTTCGCATTGAGCTTTTGAGCTTCTTTGCCGTTCTCAAGTAAAACACTCTGATCGATCCCACGACGTTGAAGATGGATAGGGTCTATAGGTACTACACTAGGCTCTATGAAACGAGAATGAACTTGCGATATGAAACTTAGAATGATCAGAAGGATAGTCGGATGGCACATTTCGAATCGTAGGTTCTCTGAAGGAAGTGGCTTGGAGTAGCAAGGGTAAAGTACGTGGTTTAGAGCAATGATTTTATGAATGGAATGGTTTACAAGAACCTCGAAAGCGAGGCAAATTCTTTTCTTTATGAGAACCTAAAGTGCCAGTGGGAGTCAAGCGATGTAGAAGGCGACTGGGTGACTCTGGGTCCAACGACGAGTGCGGCTTATAAGTGGACAACTTGTTGGCTAAGCTAACCCGTACATCAACGAGGCTAGAGACGCTGGGTTCGCGACACACAACTAGTACCGGAGAGTAATCTGTTCCTCAATTGCCTCCGGCATCAATGGGAATAGTCATATTAAAGTCGGCACTGAGAGGAAATAATATTGCATAGTACCCACAAACAGCTCCTTTTGTTACTTGGACATAGACTATCAGCTAACTCAACGTTTTGGCGAATCTTTTAACGCCTATGTTGAGAGGTAAAAGGAAAAGCGAGTGCCCAAACAAATGCTGACTGTGCTGGCCATGGACCGAGCCGGAACTCTGGCTACACGCATACCAACGGATGTGACTCAGTCAACGACTGATTTTCTGCGCTGGAATTTTACATATGCATAATAAAAACGAATGGAAGCCGATGATTGTATTCGCCCTTGTAGATTTGGTTGGAAGGGTACAATGAAAGGAAAGACAAATAATGTTGTCGATTGATAAACGAGGATACCGAATACCTGTCAACCGTTGCCCATAGGAACCATTCAGCTGAGAACAAGATGAACCCATTACTTGAACAGCTTGTATACCAAGTAGAGTACATGATAGTCAGAACAAGACAAACAGGTAGAACTCGTGGGTATCAAGGCTAACAAAGATTTGAACTTTGAGGGTCGTTTGTCAGTGACATCATTTGTTCTGTTCTTGCAGCCCATATCAGGATGGAGGCACGCTGGCCTTTCAACCACTCCGCTCAAGGAGGAAGGTCACCACGGGTGCACTTTGGTGTCCACACAAACAAATGTCCTGACAAATTTACATCATGACAATCACAACGAGTCTGTTTGGAATCGGGATGCCTGAATTTTCGTGAGACGACGCCATGGCATTGCCGTCCCAGGGTTAAGATGATTATTATAAGGGCTTTGCCTGGTGTACAGCAAGACGCCTTCCCCGTGAGAGCTTCCTGTTGCTGATTATAAGATACTTCTGCTTATGTTTTTGTTTGTGATTTTGGGTGATGTTTTGAATGAGTTGTGGCAATAGAGTGTGATGTAATGATGAACGAGGTTTTAGGTGGATGTGTGCCAATTATCATGCTGAGGAACCTGGATTGGACAATTGGACTTTGCAATGGAACCAGATTGATTGTGGAAAACTTCAGTCCTTCAGTAATTTTTGCAAAAGTGGCTTCAGGAAACAGAATTGGTGAATTGGTTGCCATACCTTGCATCCCATTCACATCTGACCCTGAAGAGACTGGAATCCCCTTCAAGCTAATACACACCCAGTTTCCTGTGGATCTTACTTTTTTCTCACAATCAGCAAGTCTCAGGGTCAGACCATTGAAATGCAATTGACTGGTTTGATGAAATCCAGCATTTTAAAAACATTTTAGTCCTTTACCTACTGGTGAAAAAAATTGTTTTTGGATAATTACCTGGTTTTGAGGGTGGATTTGGCCACATTTGATACCCCAATATGTTAATTATCAGTGCAAATAAACAGCAGAAAACAAAATTGATTTTTTAATCAATTTGCATACCTGGTTTTTCTTCTTTTGTTTTTGGCATTTCTAAGTAATTTTGAATTGTTTTTGTACTGAAAAAAATAGGGCCTCAATTTGGGGCCTCTGTGGCCCATTTTGATGGCATCTTGAAACATTTACACAGGTGAGCAGAAACATGTGATACATGCAGAATAACTGTTTGTGCATAAACTACAAGCACAAAAATTTATGGGAAAAAGGAACTGTACATAAACTGTGAACCCTGGAATTATAAGGAAAATTATCTCATTAGAAAATAAAATATAAGTGTTGCATGGGGGACTTGATAGAGAAAAGATTGGTGGCTGTAGAAGTTTTTTTAAAGAGTCAAAAAAGTACAAAAACTTCAGGATATTGTCAATCTCACATTTTATATTTGCCCTTAAATTAAGGCTTATAGATTTTGGGAGTAAGCCCTAAGAGTAGTTTATGATGACAGGATGGGCTTCTTCCCAATGATTGGTTTTTACTTCATGTGAGGGTTTCCTCACAAAAAATGGCTTCAGGGAATAGAGTGTCACCAAAACCTATGTGTATAAGTTATGGTACAACTGTACTAACACCACTTTTCACTGCCAGCATAATTGCCTAGGATGAAGTCATCCCAGTTAAACTGGGATGTACTCAACCAATTTAAACTTGGTTGAACTCAACTGATGAAATATAAATCCAAGGGACCCCCCTTGGTTTTATATTTCATTGGTTGAGGTCAACCTACTTTAAATTGGTTGTTTGCATCCTAGTTTAACTGGGATGAACTCAACCTAGGCAATTATTCTGGCAGTTTTTCAGGAGTCAGCACTGCAACCAAGGCTCCTTTGGAGAAAGTTCTCCCAATGAGTGGGTTAATTAGTATTTGTGCCTCCTCCCAATGTGCATGTTTGAATTCTTGGCAGGGATTCCTCCCTGAAAATGGCTTTGGCATGTTAAGTGTCACCAAACCATGCATTGTGGTGACACTGTAATAAAGCCCCTTTGTGGAAGTAAGCCCCCCCCAACAGCATGATATTGGAGAAAGTACTCCCAATGGGTTATGCTCACTGTGTGCAGTTGGATGTATTACAACATCCAAACATACATGCATACATTTTGGCAACACAATTTTAAATTAACAAAAAATAATTTGAGGGCCTTTGGAACATACTTGATTCCAAGGATTAATCCTTCTAGCTAAATGTGGTGCAAAATTATAATATCAAGAGTCAAAATTATTGGAAAGAATTCCTGGGGATCATGTTGAAGAATTACAGGTAATTTTGGCATAAAAATAGAGGAGGAAATAGTAATAATTACATTAATATAATTAATATAATTGCAACCAGATGATAAATAAGCATTATTATAATCCCTCTAATTTATTGGTACCTGGAAAAACTCACCAGGAGATAATATCCAATACCTTCCTCTGGAGTTCCACACCAGATTTCATTGCAAGGGTTCTTTTGAAAGGTTCCCAATGTTGGTTGTATCTAATGCATGTGTCTGCTGTGGAAATTAAGCTGAATTATTCCCAAAGTATGATATGTGTATTGTTAATTATTTATCTAGGACTCTTGTGGAACTGAAATCCATTTCTTACTGAAGTGTATGACATAATTCATTTTTAATCTCATCATGACTTGAGCTAATCCAGAGAAATTAAAAAAAAAATATTCAGCCTAAGAAAATAACATTTGTTTGTACTTGAAAAAATGCCAGTGTGTCACGCAAATGTACATGTGGAAATTTGGGGGGAGTTGATAAATCAAAATGCAGGCCCTTGGTGGCACACCCACACCAGGGGAACAACTTCCCCAGGATGCAACACACACACCCCTCCTGGGTATCCTATATGTATGTGCAGGGCTGCACACCTTGACCGGAGGAAATCCCTCTGGTTGGAGGCCACACAGCCTTGTCAACCAGAGGGACTTCCTCTGGTTGACAAGGTTGTATTTCCTTGTGGACAAGGCTGTTTGGCATCCAACCGGAGGGATTCCCTCCGGTTGAGGCATGCAACCCTGCACGTCCATCCTACCCATCCTATGTGTATAGTATGGGTGTGCGGGGCTGCACACCCATGATATATGTATAGGATGGGCGTGCGGGGATGCACACCCATGATATATGTATAGGATGGGCGTGCGGGGATGCACACCCATCCTATATGTATAGGATGGGCGTGCAGGGCTGCACACCCTTCCTATGTGTATCTACACATATAGGATGGGTGTGCAGGGCTGCACACCCTTCCTATCCCTCTGGTCAACAAGGCAATACAAACTTGTCAACAGGAGGGATTCCCTCTTGTCAAAAAGGCAATACAACCTCATCAACCAGAGGAAGTCCCTCTGGTTGATGAGGCTATACAACCTTGTCAACCGGAGTGAGTCCATCTGGTTGATGAGGCTATACAAATTCTTCAAACAGAGGGATTTCCTGCATTCAAAGAGGGTATAAAACCTCTTTGACTGGAGGGATTTCCCCTGGTCGGAGAGATTGTATAGCCTTGTTGATATAAGGGACTCCCTCTGGTTGGCAAGGTTGTATAGCCTTGTTGACTGGAGGAACTCTGTCTGGTTGACAATGTTGTATTGCCTCATTGAATGGAGGTAATCCCTCCGCTGACAATTTTTTGTGGCCTCTGACCAGAGGGACTTCCTCCAGTTGAGGTATGTAGCCCCACTGTTTTCCTCATTGGTTATTATATGTATCAACATTCCTTTCTGGTTTTTTTCATGTTGACCTTGATCTGAATATATTTCATCAATTTCTATGAAAGACATGTTTTATGGAATCTGAAAGCTGGTGCCAGAAATTTTCCCCTGGTGACTAGGGCCTGTAGACAGTTTTGGTTTAAATCCCAGGATGAGAATAGTGGAACATATCAAGAGAAAGATTATTTTACTTACTAGTAATATTACCTTAGCTTATTCAGGGTTTTCAGGGGAGAACCTGGACAGATGGAAGTGCTTGGAAAGAATTTTGGTAAGGCTGGATGAACACTAGAATTTTCTGGAGAATTTCAGGGCTAAAAGAATAACTATTAAGGGCCTTACTGGGTAACTTAACAAGAGTATATTATTTTAAAGTGTGTGTAAGAGTATAATAGGTATTATAAAGCATGAGGATCCTTTTTTGGGTGTATGAATTTCTTGTTGAATAGAGTTGGTACATATGTGTTCCAAAGGTCAAGTTGTGGGTGCCTTGGCAAATTTTTGGCCAAAGCTAAAGAGGCTTGAGCCTTGGGTATCTTTCACTCAAGGAACTATGTGTTATTTTTCTAATGTTATATTTATTATTAAGATAATATTGTGTCTTTGTTATAAATGTATCATTTTTATGTATCAATAATAATGGCTTAAGTCTTGTTACAATGCAACTCTATGGACTCAGACGGATACAGTGCAGTAAATTGAATTTCTGTCAGACTTAAAATGCACATTAGCTTAACTACAAGGTTTGTGATACTTAACCAAGGTGGAAATCTGAATCTCATCTTCAACAACTACAATAATCAGCTCTCAGATCTAGGTACAACCACTTCCTTGTGGCTATCCATTAATCCTTCTTGGGAGTAGCTCAAATGAACCTTGAATTTCAGCTTGGCGCTTAACCCTTTAACTCCGCCTTGCACTTACACTTTTCAGCGGGAAAACATTACCCTCAGACTTGAAGCATTTCACTTAACCTTGATCATTGTGTATTTAATTTTCACATATGTATCTTTGATTTATTTTTTAAATCTAACACTTGATACTTACCTAATAATTAGTCTTTGACTCATTTTATTTTTCTAATAATTCCAACAGAAGTAGCATTCTTTATTATAAATACTCTTTTAATTTTCCATCCATTTATCTTTTCCTCAGTTAAGTAATATATACTATCACTGCCAACATAATTGCCTAGGTTGAGTTTATCCCAGTTAAACCAGGATGCAAAAAACCAATTTAAAGTAGGTTGACCTCAACCAATGAAATATAAAACCAAGGGGGGTCCCTTGGATTTATATTTCATCAGTTGATTTCAACCAAGTTTAAATTGGTTGAGTGCATCCCAGTTTAACTGGGATGACTTCATCCTAGGCAATTATGCTGGCAGTGTATTGTTTTATGTGTACTACTGAGAATTCAATCAGATGTTGTGCTGATTGCATTCTGATTCATCCTTGAGTACACCCCTAGCCTCAAATCCATATTGGAGTTTATCCTTCAGCTCATCTTTGATTCAAAGTTATCCTTGAAACAATTTTCAAATATTATCCTTGTGACTTATCCCTTTGTCCCTATTGCACTTCAATAAACCAAATCCCCCTTTTTAACTTAGTTTGGCTGCATGAAAATTATGTGTAAATGTGCCACAGAATAAATTATAAGCCACAGTATTCATTTATATTTTTTTTTACATATAATGTAGCTTAAATATTGCTTTCCTGTTATTTACATATCATATTACAACTGTCAGCCTTAGAGCCAGCACAGCTGGCCAAAAGCCTGCTATTTGTTTTTCTGCAAGATAATAAATCATTTATATCTTTTGAACCTGAAGATATAAATGAATTATGAATTCACTTTTGGAATATTCATAAAAAATAAACCTTAGTTTCTCTAATCAGATTCTCTGTTACTCTTTCCCTTCATGGTTTTTTGATGCATGCTCCTGCACGCCACATCCAACCATTTTTTCCAATTTTTTCAAAGAAAAACATTATTCTGAAACATTCCAACTTATGAAAATTCTCACAAAGAGGCTGGCTCTGAGATTTCAGCCTCTCCTCAGACAATCAACCACCAAACACAATGAATTTTGGACTATCAAGTGAAAGGACCTCTGCACCCTGCGGCTCATCAACCTACTGGAGGTCCCCTACTTCAAGGCTTGGCTTTCCCACTAAAAGTGAAATTGCCAGTTCTTTGCAAGTCACCTACCAGTTAACTGATTACACTTCCTTTCACTTCATTCTCCTTCTTTCCTTGGTCAGCTTAGGTGCTTGACTCTCTCACCCTTTTGTCCACTGGCCTTCACGGCCTGATAAAAAATCAACTCAATAAACAAGGTATATCATCCATTGGATTTTCTGTGGGCTTTCCCAAACAAAACCCACATAGGTTTCTCCTTAAACAGCCTTAGCAACGGTGGGCCGTTACGCTACGCTACGCTACGCTCTTTGACCGCTAAGTGTTAGCGTAGCAGGGTTTTTTTTTCCCAGAAAATTTGTAGCGTTAGCTGAAATTTCACTCCGCTACACTAACAGTTAGCGTAGCAACAAATTTTTCAGTCCATTTTTTTGTAGCATTAGCTGGGAAAATTCACTGCGTGTGGTGTTAGCGCCAGAAACATTACGCTAACAAGTAGCGTAATGTTTCTGGCGCTAACAGATTTTGAAGTTCTCAGTAGCGTAGCGGCATCATCGCTACGCTACGCTAAATGTTAGCTTTTAGCTGATATTTTCCCGCTAAATATTAGCTGTTAGCTGATATGTTTCCTGCTAGATGTTAGCTGTTAGCTGAAGTTTCTCCCATTACACTATGCTCAAATAGCGAGGTTTTTTTTGCTTGCTAACTGTTAGTTTCACAAGTTAACATGGCTGCTGTATAAAAGCTGTGTTTATGGCTTCAGAAGGTAAATTCCTGCTGCATTAGAGCTCTTAGAAGACAAATCCGTCTTCTTCCTTGTGTTTGAATTTGAACCAGGACCACAATTTTAGATCCAGAAAAGTGAAAAATCAGAAAAGAATTTTTTTGGTGGATTACATATTGGTTTATTTTACCAATAGTTGGTGTGAGGTGGTTGGGCAAATAAAAGGATGGCTCAAGATGGCTTGTTGTGCGGCTTTGATGCTATTAAATCAGTATCTCAATGACTCTGATGATTAAAATCAGGTTTCCAGAACAATATTGTCCCAAGATCCATCACTTCACATCAAAGGCATTTCAATAAAAATAGATTAGACATCAACATAAGGACATGATCCTAAATTTTGAGGCCAAATGAAGTTTATTTTATAGTTAACAGGGGGGGATGGCCAAATGGACAGCTCAGAAAGCCACAGTGCATTGTGTTTTTTATGAGCCAAAAGCCACATGGAAAAACAATTTGTTTTTGAAAATAAATAAAAAAAAATAAAAAAATAAAAAAAAGAAAAGAAAAACTTAGAGATTCAAAATAGATGAATCAGAAATAAGCTGTTTTGATTGCTGTACTTGCTCAAGTACAGGAGTTAAAGCAGAAGTTTGATTGGTTTACTTGTGCAAGTACAGATTTTTGATTGCTTTACTTGTGCAAGTACAGGATCCTAATTGAGCAGAGTGGACCAGATTTGACCCAAGACAGGGGAATTTATCACTCCCGCTATACTATAAGTAACTGCAACATACCTCATCAGTGTCACCCTCTTTGGTGAGTAGGATTTGTGATGAGGTTGACACCAGTTAGGTATTTTGCACTCACTTTTAATATAGCAGGAGTGATAAATTCCCCTGTCTTGGGTAAAAGCTTGTCCACTCTGCTCAATTAGGTTCCTGTACTTGCACAAGTAAAGCAATCAAAAATCTGTACTTGCACAAGTAAACCAATCCAACTGCTGCTTTAACTCCTGTACTTGAGCAAGTACAGCAATCAAAACAGCTTATTTCTGATTCATCTATTTTTAATCTCATAGTTTTTCTTTTCTTTTTTTTTTTTTTTTTTTTTTTTTTTTTTCAAAAACAAATTGTTTTTCCATGTGGCTTTTGGCTCATAAAAAACACAATCCACTGTGGCTTTCTGAGCTTTCCATTTGGCCATCCCCCCCTGTTAACTATAAAATAAACTTTATTTGGCCTCAAAATTTAGGATCATGTCCTTAGACCATCTCCACTGCGGTTTCTACATTGCGCTTCTAAATTTGACAAATTCAATGCTGCGGCGCATTTTTAGAAGCCCACTCTAGAGATGCTACACACCGCAAGCTGCTGAAAGCAGCTACTCTGGTTGTGAAACTTTATTCCCCGATTACCCTAAAATCACCTTGGCAAACACATTCTATCTTCAAGTACAATGCAGAATATTTCAAACACCAACATCAACATCAGTTCCAAATCCACCAAATCTCTCTTGCCTCAGCTTTTGGTCAGAAGACAACAACTCGTTGCAAGTTCAAACACCAGAAAAAATTTACTACTTGAAGCAGCAGTTTTACTAATGGAAAACAATGATAATATTGAAGAACGGCTCCCTTCTCATGGCGGATCAAAGCCAGGAAAAATGCCCAATATACCCCGGAACTTCCAGCACAGCTATGATCAGCTTTACCACCATTACTTCTTTGAATCACCTCTGTACGACGGAAACCTATTCCGATGTTGCTTCCGAATGTCTAGAGCACTATTCATGCAGATTTACCACGAAGTTCAGAATTACGACCAATATTTCCAGCGGAAGGCCGATGCATTAGGCAAGATTGGGATACATCCTCTGGTCAAGGTCACAGCCGCCCTTTGGATGCTCGCGTATGGTGCTGCTGGCGATTGTAACGACAAATATTTGCAGCTGTCAGAAACAAGCTCTCTCCAGAGCATGGATCACTTTTGCAATGCAATTGTGTCTATCTATGAAGAAGAATACCTCCGCCAGCCAAATGCCAATGACGTGGAGCGCCTTCTTGAAATTGATGCAAGCAGAGGATTCCCAGGCATGCTTGGATCAGTTGATTGCATGCACTGGCGGTGGAAGAATTGCCCGTCTGCTTGGGCCGGACAATTCCAAGGGAAAGAGAAGGTCAGATTTTTATCCTATTTCACATTTCTAATGACTTTAAGTTTAACTGATCAATATCTTGTTTTCAGGTACCAACTGTTATACTCGAGGCAGTGGCAAGCCGTGACCTATGGATCTGGCATGCCTACTTTGGGCTGCCAGGATTGCATAACGACATCAATGTGTTAGATCGGTCTCCACTGTTTAAGAATCTCTTGAACGGTGAGAGTCCGACATGTAACTTCGAAATCAATGGTCACCATTATCAACACGGCTACTACCTCGCCAATGGGATCTACCCCGACTGGGCAGTTTTCGTGAAAACTCTCTTGGAGCCTCAAGGATTAAAACAAAAGCATTTCGTTAAAATGCAACAAGGACGGCATAAAGATGTGGAGCGAGCGTTCGGGGTTCTCCAAGCACACTTTGCAGTAGTATCTCGACCGGCGCGTGGATGGAAGCATCATAATCTGAAGAAGATTATGAAGGCTTGTATCATCCTCCACAACATGATTGTGGAGGAGGAACGCGACCTTTACTCCAAATACGTCCATGATGAAAACCCCTCAGCAATTATTACTCCGATTGAAATTGAACGCAAAGGGTCAATTTCCTTTGCCCAATTCATCAAAAATTATCATTTGATGAAAGACCTTGATATACACCTTCAACTCCGACAAGATCTTGTTCAACACCAGTGGGAAATTAAAGGGAGACAAGAAGGACTGGATGAAAATCTTGACTAGAAATAATCTTCTTTACAATTATTATTTTTTGATTTATTTTCATTTTTTCATTCAAGTGTCATCTACTCGTGTATGTGGTTAAAGCATAAGGATTACAAACATATCTAAAAGCTAGACACAGATGCTGGGATGTGAGTGTTAGGAAGTAGTCATAGGAGAGAAAGGGCCCACTGAGCGCGACTGTTATTAAAAGGGATGCTGCTGGCTACAAACAAGAGAGTAAGAATCTAATCTTCCCCAAAGCCACAAAACGAGACCATTGTAATGAATCAACGAGTAAGGGAACAGGGCCGATGTCTTTGAAGTGACAGCGGCCTAATTGTCTGGTGAATATTGAACTGATCTGCAATTCTACGTCTTGCAGCAATAGAAACCAGCTTGGTAGAGGGGCGACACCAGCAGGCAATGGCCACTTAAGCTACTCACTGAACATGACCGTCATCGTTGTTCAAAGATCATTTAAACAATTTTTAAACAAAGAAAATATTTATTTTATGAAAAAAGAAATGAAAAAAGAAAAGATACAAGAGGAAAAAATGAAACAAAGCATATAATTTATTTAGACTAGCTAGATGACCATGAACTGGTACTGTTTTGGAGGTGAGATAAGATTTCTTTTTTTTTTAAAGCAAAAAACTCCCTTGACTCGTTGTCAAGAGCAGACAGGTCCTGATTCATGATTGCAACTTGAGAGTTAGTTGCACCAGTCTGAGAAATGAGTTGCAATGATTGAGCTTCCATATTAAAGATGTTGTTCAGGCGTTTCGTCTCGGAGGCGACTTCAGAATGTGCAAGTGCAATCTTCTCCTTCCAAGTGTTGTCGTCATGTGCCGATAGATGTTGAAGGAGCTTCGCTTTTTTCTTCCCAATCGGTCGGTTGAGGATTAACTGGTTGGCTGCACTTGTGTCAATATTGGATGCGGCTTCAGATGTAGCAGTTGTTGACATTGGTGCCTTGCTGCTTGGACTTATAGCTCTTTTCCTCCGGGCTGAATCTTGATTTTTTTTGTTGTTGTTGTCGATGTAAGTACACCATTTGGGCACTTTGATCAGGATATTGTAGCATTGAAGGTGTTTGAACACCACTTTCTGGTCTTCAGAAAATAGTTGCAGCACTCGATTGAGGCAATCCTCGGCCGTTGCACCGCTTTGGTTGAGTTGATTGACTTGGTTAACACATGCTCAAAACTTGTTGATTGTCTTCTGCAATACTCCCCAGCATGCCTTCAAGCTACCAAACGTTTTAGTAGATTCTGGAACCTCCTTGTTGAAATTTTGAGCAACCCGACTCCAAAAAGTGCTGCCTTCTTGGTTTGTACCAACCATCGGATCCTCTGATATTGCAACCCAAGATTGGCAAAGTTGAATGTCTTCACTCTCTTGATAATTCAATGCTTTCTTTTTGACAACCTCTTCGTTCAGTTGCGATTCGGTGAGCTCATGATGAGAACCTGGCGGAACAATATCAATAAATGGGATGTCCACTTGGTAATTTTTTCATTCAAATCAGCTGGATCAATTACATAAACAAAATGAACTCACAGGTTTCATCATTCAAGGCTGGATTGAACGGGATTTCTGACATTTCAGCTGGTTGGGTGGTGCTTTGGTGGTGTGGTGTATAGATGAAAGGAAAATTTATTGGGGATTGTGTGCTTGAAGGATCACAAGAAATTGATGTGATACCTCAAGATGAGAGCTGCTATAGTGTTTCTATATGTAGAAACTGTATAGCAGCTGAGGCCGGATTTTTTGTGTTTCAGCAGCCGCGGTGGCGCTGCTATATTTGACATAGTCGCGCGGTTTAGCAGCTGCGGTGGAGATGGTCTTATGTTGATGTCTAATCTATTTTTATTGAAATGCCTTTGATGTGAAGTGATGGATCTTGGGACAATATTGTTCTGGAATCCTGATTTTAATCATCAGAGTCATTGAGATACTGATTTAAAAGCATCAAATCCTCAATAAAAGACATGATTGCTATACTCCTGCAAGTATAGCACTAAACTAACAGTTAGTGTAGTGCTAAGCTAACAGTTAGCTCACCGCAACAGGGCACTATGCTAACAGTTAGCATAGCTGAGCAGGGTGCTACGCTAACATGTAGCGTAGCTGAAAAGAGCGCTACGCTAACAGTTAGTGTAGCTGACAAGAGCGCTACGCTAACAGTTAGCGTAGCGTTTGTTCCAGCTAACACCGCTAAAAATCAGCTAACAGGTAATTCCTGTAGTGTTAACTTTTTTTTTTTGAAGTTGCTAACGCTACGCTACCTGCTATTTTTTTTTGACAAAATTTTTGTAGCGTTAGCAGAAAAAAAAATCAGCTAACAGTAACTTTGTGTTAGCGTAGCAACAAAAGCTAACATTACGCTACGCTACAGCTATTGTTAGCGTAGCAGGCCCACCGTTGACCTTCGTCTCACATTTAAAAAATTGAGCTGGTGCTTGGGCATATCCAACACCAGACCCTCTGTGATACTTATCCAGAGGAGGCTAAGTGTAAAACACTGCTATCTCAACATCCATCCCCAAGAGAGGAAAGTAAGACTGTCTTCAACAACACATAAAAAAATAAAAGAACTTCTTCTTTACCTTCTTCTCTCCTCAATTGTTTTCTTCCTTTCCCCCCTCCTGAAACCAATCCCCATTTTCCCTTGTGATCTATTTTCACTTTAGAGGCGCAGGCTCACAACAACCCAGTACAACTTATTACATATGTAACATATGTAATGAGCGTAGTGGGGGTTTTTTATAACTTAATTGGCCTTGGTTTCCACGGGCTACACTGAGTTTTGCTCCTGGGCTCTGTGCACTTTCATGGGGGCTTTGTATTTCCCAATTTCTGCTTTCAGATAGTCACATGGGCTTCTAGGCTGCATAGCCTTCAGCATGCAGTCTTGGAGATGCCCACACCTCATTACACTCAGAGCATCCAAAATTGTTGCAGTAGCTTTTCTTTGACTTCAGAGAGGTTACAGAGCTTGGTGGGCTAGCCTAACAAGATTGCACACAGTTGTAGCTGGGTACAGGGCCTCTGCAGCTACCAAGGCAAGCCTCCCCACACTTGGGGAACTCGTCAAATCACTGAGTAGATGGGCGAGACTTGAGGATCTTGGTTAAAACTTACTTTACCAAGCTCTGTAGAGGTTCTTAGAGTCCTCTACCAAGAATCTTAAGGATTCTCCAGTTAGAGTCCTAAAGAGGTCACAATTTGAATTAGTGTGTCTGGGGTCCATCTCTATGAAGTTTGCTTACAAAGCCACTTTAAAGAGACAACTATGGATGCTCTAACTCCTCAGATTTACACAGAAACTCATTTTTGTGACTGAAAATCAGTTTCAAGCGTATACATGAGATATTTCTGTGGGAATTTTAGGTTTCATGTCCTTCTTATTTAGATATAGCGGTTAAAGGATTGTATTTCACTTAATAATCAGATGAACAACTTAATAATAATATAAAGGTCAATAATTGAATGAACATAGTAGAGTTATTGAGAAAAGTAGAATTAATACCTTAATACTAACACTACAGTTTGTGTTCAATAATATAATGAAATTCTGGAATTGTCACTTGCTGAGAATATTGATGGAATCAGTTGAGTATGTTGGTCAGGACTTGAGGTTTATTGGAGAAGGGTTGTAGTAGTGTTGTGTTTCTTGAAGTTGCTGAAAATGATGAGTTTGAATTATTATCTCCTTTTCCATGATCAATTTTCAATGAGAAGGCAAGTTCAAACATCAATCTTCAGAATTGAAGTATTCACACTCTGGATCCTAGGTTCTAACCCTCTTGCGCTCAGGTTGTGATTCAATTGAGAAATCTTCTGTTGCACAGTTGTTAATAACTCCAACAATTTCAGCATACAGGTACTTGGTTATTTTTGAGATGTACCTGTTAAATGTTTAACCTTGGTTTAAATAATCAAGGAGTAGTAAATAGGGGTACCTGTAAGTGAGGAACCCCAGTTTGTAGATTCCGAATTTCTTATAATATTCCAAGTTTTTCTTTTCTATTATCTTGATTTACTTATTTTATTGTTCATTTTTATTTTCACAATATTTCTACTTATGACAGGCTTTCTCGGCCATAGTATCAAGCTGATAGGCCTTTATGCAACACATCATTTTTCTGCACTTACACATAGTTTTACAGGGCTCCACAGCTGTGCAATGAATGCAGTTTTCCATTTTTACACCCATGTTTTGTAAAATGTTCCCAGGCTTTTTTTTTTTTTTCAAGATTTCAAATTCCTCTCTTAAATTATATTAAAAATGGCTTGAATGTAATGGTGAAAATACTTTGCCATCAATCTAACTATTTAAAGCTTCAAAGCTCTGGCTAACTTGAACTTATTATTAAATTCATGTGGGCTATTCCCAAAAATTATGGGGACAACTGAATTCCATTTCTCACATAAGAGATGTTGCAAACGCATGGGGTTTTGATAAATTGACTTCTATGCCAGGGGAATCCCCTCCTTTGGGGATTAGCACCCCCACTGGATCAGCATACAGGTCACACACCCATGTACCAGCATGTGACACCTGTCAAATGATGGGCTTGCAGCCGCACTCCCCTGTAAGGGAAAGGGTGTGTGATTGGCACACCCTCTCATTGTATACCATACATATATAAATAGAAAGGGTGTGCCAAATGCACACCCATTTCTATTGGGGGTATCAAATATGACCAAAACAAACATTTGGTCAGAAATTTTAAACCATGCTGAGATTTCATCTAACCCCTTTTGGAACCCACAGATGAATTCTTGCATTTTTGGATAATTGACAGGTTTCAAAATTGTATTTGGACATATTTGATACCCCCTTATGTTGGAAAGAGATTTAAATCATAAAAGTAACCCAGGAAAAATTCTACAAAAAACTGGGTGTAAACACAGCAAAAATCTTTTACTATGCAGCCCCAGGGCCCTGAACAACTGTGTGTAAGCAGGGACAACCTGTGATTTTTTATTAAGGCACTAAAATAAAATACAATAAAATAGGAGGTACCAAATAGGGGGGATCAAATATGACCAAATCCATCATTATCTAATCAACTGGTTTTGAAAATACACCATTTTTAAAAACCATGGATATATATATAAAATGTTTCAGAATTCTCAAAAGTTGAAATTAGTGGAAAAACCTAATTCACTGGGTTTAATAGGGGGTATCAAATATGACCAAATCCACAATTAAAACCAGTGAATTAGGATTTTCCACAAAACTTCACTTTTGAGAATTCTGCACCATTTTATATTGATATCCATGGTTTTTAAAAATGGCAGATTTTCAAAAGCAGTTGATTAGATAATGGTGGATTTGGTCATATTTGATACCCCCTAATATGGCCAAATCCACTTTTGAAACCAGTCAATTATGCAGAAATAAAAATCAAAAAATTGGTGGGTTCCACAAGGGTTTAGATGAAGGACCAGCATGTTTTAAAAATTGTGGTTTTTTGAAAACCAGTCAATTACATAATGGGTGGTTTGGTCATATTTGATACCCCCTTTTAGGTGGTATTAAATATGGAAAAATTCAGTGTTATGTAACTGAGTGATTTGGAACATTCTAGCATTTTTAAACCTTTTCAAACCTTTCACTTCCAGAAGAATGTCCTAGGTTGAAGTCATCCTAGATGAACTAGGATGCACATAGCCAATATAAAACTGGTTAATCTCAACTGATGAAATTTAAATCTAAGGGACACCCCTTAGATTTATATTTCATCAGCTGATATCAACCAAGTTTGAATGGATTGAGTGCACCCCAGCTTGACTAGGATGACTTAAATATAGGCAGCTATTGTGGAATTGTTCAACTACCTCATTATAAAAGTCATTGATGATTTTTTTTTCTCTTGGCTAATTCACTGGTTTCAAATTGTGTATTTGGCATATTTTATACCCCCTATGAATTCTTTTTATGGCAAGTTGGCTCTGCCATAGGAGCTGGATGATAAAAGTTCAAATTTAATTCTTTGCAAATTGGTTAATATTTTTACTGTTTCAAAGGTTCATGGTGGACTTTTTCTTCCCAACCTTGAATTTCAATTTGTTTTGTGGTAAAATATAATTATAACTGGAGTATAAATAGGCCCACATGAAACCAAAAAAAATCTTCCTTAGATAGTTTTCTATTGCTACAAGCTAGCACTATGAAAAAAACAAACAAAAAAACAAACAAACAAACAAACAAACAAACAAACAAACAAACAAACAAACAAACAAACAAACAAACAAACAAACAAACAAACAAACAAACAAACAAACAAACAAACAAACAAACAAACAAACAAACAAACAAACAAACAAACAAACAAACAAACAAACAAACAAACAAACAAACAAACAAACAAACAAACAAACAAACAAACAAACAAACAAACAAACAAACAAACAACAAACAAACAAACAAACAAACAAACAAACAAACAAACAAACAAACAAACAAACAAACAAACAAACAAACAAACAAACAAACAAACAAACAAACAAACAAACAAACAAACAAACAAACAAACAAACAAACAAACAAACAAACAAACAAACAAACAAACAAACAAACAAACAAACAAACAAACAAACAAACAAACAAGAAAATCTTGCCAGTTGACATGAAAAATTACAAAGGTGCCTTTATACTTTTGCATGTCAACTGTCAGAATTTGGTTGAAATTAATTAGTGGCCTTTCAGCAGGTTTATACTTCAATATTCTTCACTGAAGCAGTGCAGTGGCAAGACCTTGCAAGAAGGCTTTATAACACAGTGCAGCTGCCTTTTTGGCATAGCATGAGCAACAATTTTCCAAAACCCATTGGAGAATAATTTCAATTTTATTTCTAATGATAGAGCAGGTGTCCCACTACTGATTATAATTAGAGTTCCAGTTTTTTCTAAAGTTCTTCTAGCCATCCAGCAACCACAAAATTTGGAAAATAATAAGAATGTGCCACCCAATTCTTCCCCCTCTGCCTTGTGTTCATCTTTTGGCTGCAAGCATCCATCCAATAAATATTGAATTCTTAAATGTTGAAAGTGCTTGCTTGAGAGCTCAACCACTTGAAACCTCTTGGAGTTATGGGGTAGGATCACAGTCTACCTAAAAGATACCGCCACCAGGAAAATACTGAGGGGGAGAGGTGGCAGGTTAGCTCAGGCTTATTCCAGCCTTTATTTCAGCCATACACTCAGAACACAGTGGTGGAAATACCTGAGTTTAAAAAAACCCATTGCAAGACAAGTGGAGTCACTATGAAGGAAATTCAATAGTACACAGGCACTCTTGCACTTTTGTATGTCAGCTGCCTCAAGTTTCTTGAGTCTCACAACATACTACTCATCTTTGCACTACTGACATCAATTTTTTGCCTGGTGCAGGCTGCAGGTGCTTTACATGGTAGAGCACCCACAACAGCCAATTCACATCATGTCCAGCCATGTTTACAGGGAGTAAGGCTGGAGAGTTTCACAGCATTGTTTTTGCAAATTGGAGTGGTCCCACAAAGCAAGGTTTCTAGGAACTTATGGAATGGAGCCTAATGAAGATTAAGTTTAGAGGATCACATACCTAGCCTCTTGTGATCCAACCGTGGCAGAAAACTACGGCTACACTTTTCTTTTGCCAGCATGTAACATGCAGGGCTGTTTTGGTAGGAGAGTATGTGTTCAACTTCAAGCTTCGCGGAAGTTTTTGCATGTGCAGAGTTTTGAATGCTCTGTTGTTTGACATGAAAAGGTATTTCTACGAACTTGTTCAGATAATCATTTCATAGATTCGAGTTCGGATCTTATAAGCTAGACCTTCAGCAAAATCACAATGATGACGAGAGATTGGATTTCAAATACAGAACCGCGTGACAAGATATGCCAAGTTACGACAAGAAATGTATTGGCTGGTGGGAACGACATTCGATAGAGAGTAGATCTGAAATATGACATGTCTTTCTTCAGCCTGTTAGGATTACATTTCACTGTACAATACATTGTTACCATGCAGATTGGACGCAGTGCGGATGATCTTTATCGTTCAGAATCAACACTTTCGTCGGCGTATTATTATGCAACCCTACAAAGAAAACAATTTCAGTTTAATTTCCCAACAGTAGAAAATGATAGACTCAACTTGTCAAGCGCAGATAAAGCTAGCTCGACTCCTAAGAAGGTGGCAGCATTGGCCGGGACAGCTCTCCACATAGCTGGACCAAGGCCTTTGAATAAAGCTTTAGGCCCATCTGCTTTCACCGTCTGCTTCGCACAATCGATAAACCCAGAATAAGCCCCTTCTGGTGCGGACTGAAGCCGAGATTTGATGACCTAATTTGATTGATTATGAAAACACTAATTAGATTCCTTGCTGTTATTTTTATTAACTAGATTTAGAATCGAGTCAAGGTGGGATGATAAGAGAGCTCGGATTGTCAAATCACATCAGGGGGGATGGCGATCGACCACATGGCAATTCCAGCAAAGCCTAAATCAAGGAAGTATCAGATGATCGGTTTATCTCAGCCGGTTTAGCAATGTGAAAGTGTTTGAATATTTGATAATGCTGTACCTCCTGATGCGCAGATGGCAGTCAAATTGAGTTTCGTAGGATCAGAACCGGCTGGAGTCAGTGCTTTCTTCGCCGCTTCGTAGGCAACAAAGTACCTAACACACAAGAGCGAAGTGGGAGAGAAAACGTGAGTCGATATTCTACTGGAGAAACCAGGTTATCGCTAATAAGCAAATTGCTTACGCAGCGCTACCTGGTGCATCACGGACTACCGTGGCCAGTGAGCCCCGAAAGATGCTTTTGACCCCACCTTCTTTATAAATCTGCTTTATACAATCGATTGCACCCGAATACTTTTGTTGACCAGCACTTTGACCGTCAACCTGAAAGTTTGTAGGATTGTTTAGATTCGAAAATCCGCAGTGATCTTGGGATCAAGGGCTTCTTACCTGTAATAAGACTTTTATTCTCTCGATCGGAGCAGCTATTAGGGTAGTTGGTAGAGCGCTAAATCCACCAGCAACAGCGTACTCGGAGTATGACAGCTCCTTAGAAGATCGAGTAGGAGTAAACGAATATACCAAATTCTTTCCCATAGCATATCCCTTTAGACAATCATGTGAATTAAGATCAACTCCAGGGATACACTTTTCCAAAAGAAATTATGGTTCCTCGAAGAGATTTGGTTGGACGTACCCAAAAAGAAACGGCAAACATGGGTGTAACCCCCGCTAGAGGACTACTCATCCCCCTATAGAACCTGTCAGTATTACAGTAGGAGGCGGGATAGGTTCGATTCTTCTTTCAGCATCAAGTTAATTTGAAAAAAGGAAATTCAGACTTGGCCAAATGAGAAAACAAATCGATCGAACCCTGAGACCCCGTCTTTGGCAAATGTCCTTCGAACCACATCCATTGTTCCAGCATACTGCCCAGGTTGTGCAGTCTGAAGTCTAGTCTTGGTCAAATCAAACGGCTGACCTGCAAACGGAAGGGTTTCGAACTTGTCAAAATTCCCAAAATGAAGTCTTCGGCGGAGACGATGAAGTAGACCGCCGTAACATAACTGGGACGAGGGGCAGGATCTAGTAGTACTAACCGACCAAGACCGCACAAATACCACCGAAGCCACCTGTGGCGGATGCCGACAAATATGTCCAACCGGATTATCAATAACTATGACACAAGACCTACAGCGTTTACGAAAACATGAACAAGAGCTGACCTGAGAGAAAGCTTTTCCATGCTTGGGTGGGCTTAGCGATCCCCTGATTACCATCGATAGTTTGAGAGGGGGATTTGTTCAATGCCGATTGATCGATCTTCATATCCACCGGGTTTAATGAAGTGCTAGCTCCGGTGTTGGAAGCCAACTTAAATACCTCTGGTATATTGAACTGGAAGCATATCGACTCAACACCAGGGCATAACCCCCAATTTTGGGGTTTGGGGGAGGGACTTATACAAAAAGGGGCTTGATGAGAAGGGTGTATAAATTTGTATTTTTGGAAAGATAAGGTGAAATTAAATCAAAAGCAAAGATTGAATATTAAAATTAAACAAAAGCAAACAAAAAAATAACAAAAAAGGATGAGGATCTAAAAAAAACAAATATAACTATTGCCTCTGAACATTTGAAAGAACTTCTTTGCAAACAATATTTGATGTTTCATTTGAAGGAAGCCCAATTTCAGGTTGAGGGACTACTACCTTTGTAGTATGGCAGGACTAACTTTGTGACAATTGAGTATTATCAGCTGAAAATTCAACCTCATTCATCAAGAGAACTACTGTTGAAACTTCTGCGCTCTCTGCTGCGCTCTTGGCTTTGAATACGCGCTATCAGTCAATTATTGAATCTCATTAGGTCAAACCTAATCTCACTTTGTTCCCTTGCTTCAGATCACTTCCTTCCACCGCTCAACAACACTTCCTTCCCTTGCTTTCACCCGGCCCGCTTCACATCTCTTCCTTCACTTGCTCTCCTTCCCTGATCATCAACTGGCAAACATCTTCATCAAGACTCACAAACACACTTGGATCAGCTTTAACTCTTCTAGCTGCCAACTTGGTGAGAAATGCACCTTCAAGCATCTCACTTCACTTCTATACTTTATCCTATCATTCATCATTAAATAATTCATTGTCTCATTCTCAGTATTGCCACTTCAGATCTCTTAAAAGCTTATTATTTCAATTGTCATCTAAACTCCTCATTAACCTCAACAATAGGGTTTGTCAATAGTTTTCTATATTATCAAAAACCTCGATCAACTGCTAATTTCTATTTACTCTCAGTTCTACATACTCCTTGTGTCCATCAATTCCAAGTTATTGAAACTTCTCATATCTCTATCTTAAGCTTCAGGGTTTGTTTAATTCTTAATTCTTATGATTATTATCATTTTCATTCTACCACTTGTTTCTTAGATTTTCAATCATATTACAGTTTCTGGTCTTTGTCTTTAAGCAATAAAATTAGGTCATAGGTCAAATACCTACTCCCAGAATAATTGGTTGGGTTGAAGTCATCCAGCCTGTTAAACTAGCAAGCACACAACCAATTTGAAACAGTTGGATCTCAGCCAATGAAATACAAACCCAAGGGGGGTTTTATGTTTCATCATTTGAGATCAAAAACAATTGTATTGGTTGATTTCATCCCGGTTTAACTGGTATAGCCTCAGCCCATGTTGGGGGGGGGGGGGTGGCAATGTGAGGGGTTTACAATTGCTCACCCCTAGTGCACACCCACACCAGGCAAACACCAGCCCAAGATGGAGTTCTTTTGCCTGCACAGCTGCTCAAAAGGCTGTTCTTGGTCCTCACACTACATGCCAAGGTTTGGCCCACTAAAAAATACCAACTGTTTGTTATGCACACCAAAGTTATGGCTAATGGGAGGATGAAATCTCCAATACACCATATTTTTGTGTATCAATTGGTGTGCTGCACACTAGATGTCAGAGGCCTCCAACTTGGAGGTCTCTGATGTCAGAGGGCATTCTCTGCCCTGGCCATCCAGAGGGTGTATGCACTCTCTTGTGGCCAGTACTGGTCCTAGATAGTGTATATACACTCTCTGGTGGTTGGTACCGGTAGAAGAACATGGAGTGTATGCACTCTCTGGTGCTCAGTACTGGTAGGAAACAACAGAGTGTATCTCTGACAGTCAGGCCACCAGAGAGTGTATACATTCTCTGGCAGCCAGTACTTCTAGGCTACCAGAGAGCGCATACATAGCTCTGGCCATCCAGAGGGAAAAGGTCTCCCTCTGGTGTCAGAGACCTTCAACTTGGACGTATTTGGCACTATGTAAAACAATCAAGAAATGCAGCAATTTCACATGCAAAAGTAAAAAGGGGCCTTTTTAACATCAGCAGTGTATCCATTGGTGTACCACATGTCAGTCTTAGAGAAAATAAATCTGTACTAAAATTACTCCTAAGCCAACAACTATTGCCCTAACACTTAAAATACACAAAAGACAAACCTTACAATGGGAAATAATACTATGTGACATATGTAATAACAAATAACCCATAAAGGATAAAACACATACCTTATGTGTACCATATAGGATAATTACCTTATCCCTGGAAAGATAAGGATTGTCATCTAGATAAGACATAACCCATATATGATACTGTACACATAGTCAAACAGTAAAAATGAATGGTTTCTGCATTTAAGAGAAGTGTATATTCCAGATTAAGAATTAAAAGCCACCTGTTTCAATACTAAGCTTCAAACTTCATGTGCTAGACTGATTACAAAGTACATGGTATATTGAGTAGCTGCATACCTATCAAGCCCACAATTTTATTCAAAATGAAGGTTGGAAACTACATGTGTGCTTGTACAGAAAATAAAGCACCCAGCCTGAGCCAAGTACTTTATAGAGATTACTTTGAGCTGAAGGGAAAGAAGGCATATATAAACATACCCATTTACTACCTTTTTGGGTTTTCACCCAGATTTCCAAGCCATCACCAAGAATTAGATTCTTAGTACTGCCTTAATAAGTCCTTGGAGTAACCTTCTAGCTAGTAGCTTGTTTATCCTTAACATTTCTTACATTATTATTCCACCCACCATTTCCCTTAAACAAAGGAAGAAAATTTGTCCTCTTTCTTGGTTTTAAAACCCCTCTTGCCCTTAAATCAAATTTTTGAAGACCTAGTAGAGTTACCACCACCCTGATAAATATATAAATATACATACCAGCTTAAAACCTCAATCAACGGTGGGCCCGCTACGCTAACAATAGCTGTAGTGTAGTGTAATGTTAGCTTTTGTCGCTACGCTAACACAAAGTTACTGTTAGCGGTTTTTTTTTTCAGCTAACGCTACAAAAATTTTGTCAAAAAAAAAATAGCGGTAGTGACTTCAAAAAAAAAAAAGTTAATGCTACAGGAATTACCTGTTAGCTGGAACAAACGCTACGCTAACTGTTAGTGTAGCGCTCTTGTCAGCTACACTAACTGTTAGCATAGCGCTCTTGTCAGCTACACGAACTGTTAGTGTAGCGCTCTTGTCAGCTACACTAACTGTTAGTGTAGCGCTCTTGTCAGCTACACTAACTGTTAGTGTACCGCTCTTGTCAGCTACACTAACTGTTAGTGTACCGCTCTTTTCAGCTATGCTAACTCATAGTGCCCTGTTGCGGTGAGCTACCTGTTAGCTTAGCACTACACTAACTGTTAGTTTAGTGCTATACTTGCAGGAGTATAGCACTCATGTCTTTTATTGAGGATTTGAAGCTATTAAATTAGTATTTCAATGAATCTGATGATTAAAATAAGGATTCCAGAACGGTGTCGTCCCGAGATCCATCACTTCACATCAAAGGCATTGCAATAAAAATAGATTAGACATCAACATAAGGACATGATCCTAAATTTTGAGGCCAAATGAAGTTTATTTTATAGTTAACAGGGGGGGATGGCCAAGTGGACAGCTCAGAAAGCCACAGTGGATTGTAATTTTTATGAGCCAAAATCCACATGGAGGACGATTTGTTTTTGAAAAAAAAAAAAAAAAAAAAAAAAAGACGAAGAAAAAAAAAAAAAAAAAAAAAAAAGAAAAGAAAAGAAAAGAAACTCAAAGAGAGAGATTAAAAATAGATGAATCAGAAATAATCTGTTTTGATTGCTGTACTTGCTCAAGTACAGGAGTTAAAGCAGCATTTTGATTGGTTTACTTGTACAAGTACAGATTTTTGATCGCTTTACTTGTGCAAGTACAGGAACCTAATTGAGCAGAGTGGACAAGCTTTGACCCAAGACAGGGGAATTTATCACTCCTGCTATATTAAAAGTGAGTGCAAAATACCTAATTGGTGTCAACCTCATCACAAATCCTACTCACCAATGAGGGTGACACTGATGAGGTATGTTGCAGTTACTTATAGTATAGCGGGAGTGATAAATTCCCCTGTCTTGGGTCAAATCTGGTCCACTCTGCTCAATTAGGATCCTGTACTTGCACAAGTAAAGCAATCAAAAATCTGTACTTGCACAAGTAAACCAATCAAACTTCTGCTTTAACTCCTGTACTTGAGCAAGTACAGCAATCAAAACAGCTTATTTCTGATTCATCTATTTTGAATCTCTAAGTTTTTCTTTTCTTTTTTTTTTTTTTTTTTATTTTATTTTATTTATTTTCAAAAACAAATTGTTTTTCCATGTGGCTTTTGGCTCATAAAAAACACAATGCACTGTGGCTTTCTGAGCTGTCCATTTGGCCATCCCCCCCTGTTAACTATAAAATAAACTTCATTTGGCCTCAAAATTTAGGATCATGTCCTTATGTTGATGTCTAATCTATTTTTATTGAAATGCCTTTGATGTGAAGTGATGGATCTTGGGACAATATTGTTCTGGAAACCTGATTTTAATCATCAGAGTCATTGAGATGCTGATTTAATAGCATCAAAGCCGCACAACAAGCCATCTTGTGCCATCCTTTTATTTGCCCAACCACCTCACACCAACTATTGGTAAAATAAACCAATATGTAATCCCCCAAAAACATTCTTTTCTGATTTTTCACTTTTCTGGATAGCAAATTTTGGTCCTGGTTTGAATTCAAACACAAGAAAGAAGATGGATTTCTCTTCTAAGAGCTTTTAATGCAGCAGGATTTTACCTGCTGAAGCCATAAACACAGCTGTTAAACAGTAGCCATGTTAACTTGTGAAACTAACAGTTAGCAAGCAAAAAAAAACCCACTATTTGAGCATAGTGTAATGGGAGAAACTTCAGCTAACAGCTAACATCTAGCAGGAAAAATATCAGCTAACAGCTAATATTTAGCGGAAAAAATATCAGCTAACAGCTAACATTTAGCGTAGCATAGTGATGATGCCGCTATGCTACTGAGAACTTCAAAATCTGTTAGCGCCAGAAACATTACACTACTTGTTAGCGTAGCGGTGAATTTTCCCCGCTAACACTACAAAAAAAAGGACGGAAAAATTTGTTGCTACGCTAACTGTTAGTGTAGCGGAGTGAAATTTCAGCTAACGCTATCAATTTTCTGGGAAAAAAAAACCGCTACGCTAACACTTAGCGGTCAAATAGTGTAGCGGCCCACTGTTGCCTCAATATAAGAAGATTGTCCCCTCTCTTGCTTGACCCACTTTGACTCCATAGCTACAAACCCTGCCCCACATTATACATAACATATGTATACTTTATACCACTCACAACCCTCTTCCATTCCTCCCACCTTGTAGGTGTAGCAGCAAAGCTCATCAGTACTAGTCATCTAAGAATAAATACAAATCAGCCACACCTTTATTTTATTCTTAGTGTTACCCTCATTCCCCCTCAGCATTAGACAGGAAGGCAGCTTTACATCAGCACCTTTGGTATAGCTTACTTCAATACTAGTGTAGTCATCCATTTCCCTTCCAAGCTCTATTCTGTCCCTTGAGTAGTTCCACAACGTCAAATGCAATACACCCGCGTCCTACATTCAAGCCATCAACTCCCCCAACTCCATGTTCTGGAAGAAAGAAATTGAAAAATAAATCTCAAACATGTAAAAGCATGACGTTTGGATCATTGTTAAGAAGAACAGCAATAAAAAACAAATAAACTGCAAATGGGTGTTTAAAGTTAAGAAAGACCAGCTCAACATACCCATCAAGTACAAAGCACAACTTTGTGCAAAATGATTTCAGCAGACTAAAGGAACGAACTACTGGGAAACTTATGCTCCAACGGGGAAACTGGTTTCTCTGCAAATGCTCATTATCTTTGCTCTCAAAAGAGGACTGCTCTTTCACCAAATAGATATAAAAAGCACCTTTCTCAATGCCCCGCTCAAAGAAGATATTTTTCTCAATCCACCTCCAGGAGTCAATGTTCCCAACAATCACATACTCAAACTGAAGAAGGCAATGTATGGGCTCAAGCAAGCACCCAATACGTGGCACAGGACCCTCACCAAATGGCACTTTCAAATTGGCTTCAAGCGCTGTGACACTGAACCATGTGTATTCTGGCAAAAAGGGACATTCCTTTATCTCCACATTGACGATCTAGCAATTCTCAGTAAGGATCCAGAAGTTTTCAAGGATGAAGTGAAAACCAGATTCAAAATCAATAATTTAGGAGAATCACGCCTACTTCTTGGAATTAATTTTGTTCAAGAAACTGGCTCAGTCACCCTGAATCAAAGTCACTACATAGAAACCCAGCTGGAACAATTCAACTTTCAACATCTCTTCCCAGCCTCGACTCCCCTGAAGCCAAATACCCATCTAGTCAAGGCCTCAAAATCAGAAAGAGATGAGTATTTGGACTCAGGGTTCAATTATTGCTTGCTTGTGGGTGCTCTTAACTACCTCAGTGTCACTACCCGGCCAGACATCACATTTGCAGTGAGCTCGTTATCTCAATTCCTCAATGAACCCGGCATTACTCATTGGAACACCGGAATCCAAGTGCTCAGATACCTCAAGGGCACCAAAGACATCAGACTTAAGCTTAAATGTTCTTCAGATCAAGACAATCATCTTGAAGGCCACGCAGACGCCAATTGGGCCTCCTGTCCAGAATTGCGGCGCTCAGTCTCTGGAAATCTAATCCTCCTGAATGGAAATGAACTCTCATGGAAATCTAAGAAACAACCTACTCTCTCATTATTGTCAACCTAAGCCAAGTATAAATCACTGGGCAAAATAACCAAAGAGATCATGTGGGTCAAAACTCTCCTGAAAACAGATCTTCAACATCAAAATTCCTGGACCAACACCCATCTTTGAAAACAACCAAGGAGAAATTGCTCTTGCAAACAACAAATCAAATAATTCAAACTATAAAACCAAACACATGTCACTACACCATCATTTCATTTGTTGGGAAATCAAAATCAAATCAATCATTCTCAAATTTGTTCCGTCTTGTCTTATGCTCGCCAACTTTCTCACAAAGGCAGTTGGAAAGACTTCCATGCAATGTGCCCTACGGCCTGTGCTCATCTCCTAAGGGTCAATGAGCATGGGGGTGTGTCAGATTTCTCAGATTTTGGAAGCTTGCCCCGCGCGCAGCACGCAGCCATCACCAGCAACAAAACTCGGGCCTCACTTCCATCTGAATCTTTTACTCATCTCAAGTGGAACCAACAAGTCCCAAGTCAACAACCGTCGAATTGTGCAAGTATCATCTGCAACGTTTCTCATAGACGGTCTTGAGATCATCAGCATCAGAATCAAGAGTTTTGGTAACTTCATGACTTCCTTTCTTTTTCTCTTTCTTTCTCAATGTTGTTCTTCTCTTTTAATAACTTCTTATTCTAGTCTCTTATCTGATAGTGTTAGAGTGCAGTGTGGTGTCTAGTAGTTTCTTAAGTCTTCTTATTATCTCTAGTCATCCGGTCCTTCAGGTATAACTCTTTCATTGTCTTTCTCTCTTATATGTTTTCCTGATTATGTTTGTCTGATTCTGAAATATAAATCTTTAGTTTTTGCCTCTTATTCAAACAAGTCTCACCATTTCCCTTTACCTACACAGCAGAGTTCTTTCTCTCCTGTCTAGATTGCAATTCACCCTACTTTGGTACTAGAACCCTCCAGAGGCTCTTAGCCTGGTTCCTCTGTGCCACAATCCTGACCGCTCCTTCCATAAAGAACCAGTGAAGGGACTCACACTATCAGACAGTTCTCAAATTCTCGCGGGTATTGCCATATTACTTGAAGACATTCAACACAAGATCCCAATAAACATTTTTTGCAACAACCCAGCTGCAATCCTAGTTGCAAGCAACAACGGATGAAGGAATAAAATGAAATGCCTCCTTAGGGTGTTCTACTTTACCAATGATTTTGCAAGGGAAAATAACATTAAATTGATGTGGACACCAACAGCGGATCAGGCGGCGGATATTTTCACAAAACGGCTAGGACCAAAGAGGATAGAAATAGCGGCGAGGAAATTGGGGCTAGGATGGTGGGAGTGTTAGAGTTATGGACATAGGAAGATTACAAACATATAAATCAATAGCACATAATCTAAACCATAAACCATAGTATAGATTATCCGCAGTAGAACCATAATAGCTGCGGCGCATACTTGTATATAGTTATCTTCTTGCCGGTTCTCTTCTCTCTCAACCGGGTTGGAACCGATACCGTGGCGTGCACGAGCTTACCGTGACGCATCTCTTTTCGTCAGATTTGCATCTCTTTACATATTTTTCTATTTTTTTTACTTTTTTGATTGTTTTTTGAGTCTACGACCCCAAGTCAGAAAATTTTTCTTCTTTATTAGACTGAACATACCATAGAATTCCGGATGTTGTAATAATTAATCCGCCGAGCTAAGAGATCCCGCGCTGAGGTCAAAATCTATCATTGTCGGAGAATTCTGCCGAGATTCACTGTAGTTGTCGTCTGGAAGATGGGAATTGAACTGGGATTTCTTTTCAACTTTGCTGCTTCCAGCAGATGAATTAGGAGTTAAAGTTTCTGATTGATAAGACAGACATGTCAGAATGTTTCAGCGGACCTCATGGAAAGGGAGAATCGCTAACCCGTAGGGGTTGTCTTTGAACCAAAGTGTTCCTTGTTATATTTTTCTGAATCAAACATTGATAAGGAACCTTTTCTGTCGTTACTGGCTCCATTCCACCCGTCGGTGACTAACAAATGTGACCAATTACAATTCCAATCAGGAACATCAGGATTCTTCTTGAGGATCAAGAACAGACCACCAAGAAAGGTGGACAAGCATATAGAATCAGGCATATTTACCATCAGCTTTCAATCTTTGAAACGCGGAACCCGGTGAATTTTTCAACACCGCTTTGTTTCCATTGAAGGAATGCAGATCTTCGCCCATATCAATATTCAAATTGAACCTCGTGGCTTTTGGCCGATGTACCATGTTTTTACCATAACTATTCTCGCCTGAATGGAATATTGATGAAATGCTTCCAATCAATGAGTACCAATCCTAACTTTTTCCCCCCTTATCACCTCATTTTTGGGTATTTTCTTACAAACATCAATGGAAGTGGGACGGTCTTCATTTACCATCAGTTTTCCACATTTTTAACACTGAACTCACTGAGTCCCGCCCTTCAGTTGAAGGCCGGCTGCAGGAAAGAGTCAAGGCAGGTGGGTCTTTGTCCATACGGACATCCAACTTGGTTCTTTTTGAAGATTTCTGATGGAACTGGCCGTCCACATGGCCTTCACCGATAGGTTGATGGTCAAGAAACAGCTGGGTACTGATTTTAAAATCACCACTCGATCCAATTCCATGTGGGGTATCTATTACATCAGGCAAGAAAACACCAGCATCGTTTTTGAAATTTGTTAGTTATCTTTTTCCCCTTTCTTTCCAAGGTTACAAGACTGACGCAAGAAGTTTTTTGCCAGCCAAAATTCGCCACTTCTGTGTGATCCAGCTATTTCACTGGCTGAAGGAGGTGATAGAGATATGGACTGGCGTTTCCTTTGGAAGTCTTGGCATAATACACCCTGCCTTGGATGCACTAGATCTGGTTCGTTACACAAAGCAATGCGTGATGAAATTTTTGGAAAACTGGCCAAGAGGAAGCCAACTTGAGTTTGCGAGATGATAAGTATTAATTTTAAGAGGCTGCGCATCTTCTCAGAACTGTAGTCAAATGTAGGAAGGCGAAGGCCGTTACGTTGTTTGGTTGCCAAAGCTTTATAGTGAAGTTTAGAGGCGCTATAGTAGAGCCCGGCTGGCATGCTGTAATATATCCTGCGTGGTCATGGCTCACAAACAGCCAGCTCCTTTCCGGAAACTGGCTGCTAATCTGCCGCGGGGACGTCGAGTGTTTAGACCATGGGCTTGGTTTGTACACACAAGCAAACCTTTCTCAGATATAGTATCGGAAGACTTCCCGTCGTGATCTGGTCGCACATGCAGAATGAGTTGATGTAGAACTTCAAGGGCAGTATTTATTTGGGAAAATCTGGACGTTTCAGGTCTGAGTGAATTCAACTTTATTGATTAGGCAAATATGACGAAAAGAATTGCTTTGCTGTTGGCCCATGCACGTCTCCGTATCGGATCCATACTTGGTGAAGAGCAAAAACGGAACCGGTACCGGTACCGGAACGGCGTGAGGAACTATGTAAAGTAGTGCGCAGCAGCGACGTGAGATGACTAAACCACGGATAATATGGTTTATGTGTCAGAAACTGGATTAGGTTCTAACATGTGTTATGTTTGTAATCTTGAATAAACCTCCAACTCTAAAACACCAACAATTGCGAGGGTAGCAGATTCATGCTGAACCAATCACGGTCGACCTGGGTTTGTCATGTATGCATTTCTTGTGGCCAATATGCAACAGAGAAGTTCGCAGGATACTTGATAATCAGACGAGCTTGGACGTGGCCAGTAGAGCTGAATGCTGTAATTAGCAAGATGAAATTCCCCAGGAATCTGACCTGATCTGACTTTTTTGTTCCGCAAACTCGCATGAAGTTGATCGGAAATCAAGTCATCTTTCCTTCGGAACCTAGATGAAATATTTAAATGAGTATTTATTTATTTACATGAATAGCGGACCCAGAGGCTAGAGTCTGCTGGAACGCTATCCGTGGGTGACCCAGCTGAATAACCCTGAACCTAAGTAAACCTCATCGCGCGGAGTGGTAAAATTGTAATAGCTCACTATTGGCGTTGCCCACTTAATGATCAAGTTAATAATTATGTGAAGTATGAATCCGGCATGGACTTGTCTGTGTCAAGTTGGTACGAAAACGAGAATAAGAAAATAGTGGCAGAGTTGAACGGAATGCATGCTACATACTAGCAACCGGTTCCGACGTCCAGGCTGCCAAAACTGGGTGATGGTCGTTTCGGTTGCTGTCCGATTTCGAATTCTCGAACCACATCTCCGAATAAAACTAGGGCTTACGTAATCACCAGCAAACTTGAAATTTTCCTCACCAGGGCCCACGGCAGCCAAACCTACCACTAACCAAACCACTCCCAACTCAAGCTGTGAACAAACAAGAGCTTCAATCAACCCCACACACAACAGGGAATCCTTCATCTGAAAATATGTGTCCCTCAACTCATCAGACCAACGGTGACCAACCTGCCAAGACCAACGGTCACTCTATAGAAGAAACCCATGTCCCAATCGACTCCCAGCCAGCCAAAGAAAATACCCAACAACACAACCCATACGGCCCGAGACTATCTGACTTTTTGAGCAATACTTCCAACTTTTCAATCATCGAATCTACCTTGAGAGAAGGGTTGGTGTACTTGACTTTCTTAATCTCTCATAAGATAACGCTGAATTGATGGCCCGTTCCATTTTAACCACAGAGAGCAATTCGCCAATGCTTTTTTTGGTGAGCATTACCCAATTTTGAACTTACCAAGGAACGAAAAGGACTAATTGATGATTCCCTTTCTTTTTTTTTTTTTTTTTTTTGCAAGATACCGAAACCAAAATCAAGATTGCCCAAGCATTATCAGATTTTGGGGTAGAATATATCGAATTGACCAGTCCCGCTGCATCTGAACAATCCAGACAAGATTGTGAAAAGATTTGCAAGTTGGGGCTCAAGAGTAAAATCCTAACTCACATTCGATGTCATATGGATGATGCCAGAATCGCTGTGGAAACAGGTTAGTCTCTCTTACTTAATACTTGCGGACCAAGTCACATAGTATGAAAACCTGAAAGTTTACATGTGATTGTTACTTTTACTTCACAAGGGGTTGATGGAGTCGACGTAGTAATTGGAACATCTTCATTTCTACGCAAGTATTCGCACGGAAAGGATATGACATATATCTTAAAGACGGCTGTCGAGGTGATCGAATTTGTCAAATCTAAGGGAATTGAAGTCAGATTTTCATCCGAGGACAGTTTTAGATCAGACCTGGTTGATCTCCTCAGCATCTACAGGGCAGTCGACAAAGTTGGCGTCAATCGAGTTGGAATTGCGGATACAGTAGGCTGCGCTAACCCTCGTCAAGTTTATGATCTCGTCAGAACTCTGAGAGGCGTCGTTGGTTGTGATATAGAGTGTCATTTTCACGATGATACGGGATGTTGTTCAGTTCAAATTCCTTTAACAATCTTGCCTCTATCCATGCTTTTCATGCCATTTCTTCCACTTATGTTCGGAATTCCCCTTTATGTCCCATCAAGCCGTTGCAAATGCTTTTTGTGCCTTGGAGGCTGGTGCCACTCACGTTGACACTTCTGTCTTGGGAATTGGCGAAAGAAATGGGATCACTCCCCTTGGTGCACTAATTGCCAGGATGTACGTGGTTAACGTAAGCTTTTGTCTCTCGCTCTTTTTCTTGCTTTCGAAGATAACCAAGGAAAGGTTGACCGGATGGGACCTCATCCCTATCATTCACCAGCCTGAATACATCAAGAAAAAGTACAACCTTGCAGCCCTGAGAGAGGTAGAAAACCTGGTTGCACAGGCAGTTGGCATTCAGGTGCCATTTAACAACGTCAGTCTTTGAAACACTCTAATGTGTCTTTTGCTTGTATTTTTTTTAGCTCATTCTGGTTTCAATTTTCCCTCGTATGTTAGCATATCACTGGATTCTGCGCTTTTACCCACAAAGCCGGTATCCATGCCAAAGCGATCTTGGCTAATCCCAGCACTTACGAAATCTTGAAACCCGAAGACTTTGGTATGACTCGTTACGTCCCAATAGGTCACCGTTTGGTTGGTTGGAACTCGGTTAAAAGTCGTGCTGAGCAACTCGGACTGCAGCTTACTGATGAGCAAGTCAAAGTAAGAGCTTTTGATGCGTCCAGTCCCATCTTAGTTCGCGCAATAACCTTCGCTTGTTTCATCGAACTGTCTTCTTAGGATGTCACTAGCAAGTTGAAAGCACTAGCTGATGTTAAAACGCAGACAAGTGAAGATGTTGACGTTTTGCTACGAGTTTACCACTCACACATCACAGCCGGAACTCTTAGTATCGGACAACATAACACACTCGATGAGTTGTTAGAGGAACACAAAGGTGCTCAGAACGGCTCTTTAAAACACGCTCCTTCAAGCGACATTGATGTTCAAAACAAGAGAGCTAAGGTCGAAGCTGCCTGAGAGCTTCCAGGTTTCCTCATGCTGTCTCCTTCTTTCCTTCTAATCACTGACGAGAATGGTGAAAGAGTTTGACGACATAAAATCTCCCTTCTTGTTCTACTTTGTTTTTCTCAGCTTCTATGTACCGTCTCATGTGCCATGATACAGTGGAAAATTCTACGGATCTAAAAAAAGGACAACCCCCCCTCCCCCACTGCCTTTTGTACTTCCTATTCAACCTGAAAAAGAGAACCTTCAAAAATCAACTATAAGCACGTCATACCCTCGCAATGAAAAGGTGTTTTGAGAAAGGGTTCATTGCAACTTCGTTGTTGATGTTATGAGCCCTGTGGTATTACAGCTAGCTGGAAAGTTGCGAAATGCACACTGGTTCATAGCATCAAATCATAAATTCATTCAACTCCAACTTCTTAGTGGGGTTTACACATACCACCAAATATGCACAATAGGCCAAGGGACATGCATATAGACTGGTTTAGAATAGGACACATGACACTGCCGGACCAACCAAATTTTGTACTCATACCAAATTTTACAAAGGTAATTTAACTCATTTAACAGCCAGGCCTAAACTAACACCTACAGTGAACCGTAGACAAGAGCCTGCTTGGAGAGAACATCGAGTGACAGGGATTTCTAGGACGTTAACTCGTGGAACATACCTTGATTTTGTTGTGTGTATGTGTGCTCGACTCAGTGAATATTCTGATAAAAATAACAGCATCAAAAGTTTTCCGGTACGCTCGCTGACTGGGTATTTAGTGAACATTTGAAAGTTTCCTCTGTTCCCCCAGCTAGTGGGGTAAATCATCAAAGAATAGTACGGTCGGATTTGGACACCCTGTGGTATTCCTATCTGCACGCAAGAACATTAAAAACTATTGCTTTATGGGAAGGTCAGCCCACCGTCGCAAGTGTTAGACATGCCTAAAGAATAGCTCAAGAAACAGAGTATAGGTTTTATTTACATGTAGAGATTTTCATTCACCGGATGTATTGACCTTCGTAATCTGCCAGCATCCGCGCTGCTCAGACGAAGTAGAGAAAAGTTAGGATCAGACCAAACATTTGATGATAAAGTCGATAATAGGAGCAGAAGCTTTACTCACCTGATGATTTTGCGTCCATGAATAAGTTATCAGTCTCTCCAACGTCCTGCAAATTGATACCTTCCTGTCCAGAAACAGTGCTCAGGATTGCACTGGGTGTCAATAATTGTAGGGCATATCTTTTCCAGTAAATAAATAAAAAGAAAGAAAAATTAGAATTATTTGGTAACGAGGGTGTTAGTAATGAGAACTGGATGAATACCGCAGAGAAGTTTCCATGGCCCGGTCCGCAAGTTTCTCCAGAGCGGCTTCGTCCACTTTGAGATCTTCGATTTTAGCCCTCAGACTCAGTATTGTTTTGCGCTCTTCACGGTTATAGGGCACCGTCCGGACAATCATACATCGATCTAACAGATCAACCGGAATTCCGTGGGGTGCAACGATTCCCTCGGAGCTGGCTGAGCCCGACCCTAGTTCATTTTCCGTACCCCTGATCGTACACATCCCTCGATTTGTGGCAAGGATCACATGGGGAGATATTGCCGATTCTAACGCACGATTCAAGTAAGTAAACGATTCAATGTCTAACATATGCACCTAAGCAAATATTTCAAATCCAATTAGCTCCCATCGTATTGAAATAGGTTGTAATGCCCTGGTGGTTTATGGAGAGAAAGATATTGCAGGTACTTCGTCGATAAATAATACACCTGGGACGAGCTCGGCGATTCCTTGTGCAATGTACCGGTCGACGACTTTGTTGATTTCTTCGCGTAGTTTATCAGTCACTTCTGTCCTTCTACCTTTGACGATTTGACCCATTACGCTCATGATGTCTTGACCACCCTGAGGCCGCGCATTAGCCATGTCGAGGTCATGGAGAGTGACATCCTGGACGATTTCCTTCTTCTTGTGAACTTCTCCCTTCGGTAGTGGCACGTATTCTTCTGCTTCCAAATCAAACTCTGTTGCAAATACATCTGACCTACCCACACGCTGGAAGGCGCACAAATATCGGAAATGAGCTAGTCTCACATAAGAGGGATCGAGGGGAAGATTTACCTTGACAGCACCAGTGTTGGCCTCGATGTAAATCACATCGCCAACGGTGACTCTCTCCTGCTGAATACTATCGAAAATACTGGGATCCAGCCGAAGTTGCTTAGTACCTTTTGCGGTTTTTAGTGAGACTACTACATGTGAAATGGTTTTTCCGTAGGCTGAAAGCGGATTTTCGGTTTCTGCGGGCGTTAATTCTGTGACTTCACCTTCGTAGACTTCCTTCGTTTCTTTCACACGCAGCCCTAACAATCCACCATCGAACATTCAAAGAGAAAGAAATTCAAAAGAAATGGGAATTGAAATTAAGATCAGTGACACTGTTACTATTTTTTTTTCTTTTTGAAAAAATCAAAAGGTAATCATTTGCCATACCGATTGCGCGACGAAAGTTTTCCATCAAAACCTCTGTTTTTTTTACTTCATTACTGTAAACTTCGCTTCCGACCATCGGGCAGAAAGGCACTTTGGGACCCAACTCCTGGGCCATTGCTAGTGCTAGCGCCGTCTTTCCCGATCCAGGTCCACCAGCTAAGAGTAGAGCTCGTCCAGAGAACCTTCTCGTGCGGATAAGATCTAGCACAAGCCCACAAGCCTAAGTCATTTTTTTGGAAAAATGAAATCTAATCAGATTCCGAAGATTCCTTAATAAGGATTGTAGACGCTGTTGATTGCTGACCTCTCTTGCACCCCTCTGACCAATAAAGCCTTGGCTGTCTTCCTTTCCTAGACCATCTTCGTCAAGGCCCAGACCATGGATGTGGGAGTGGACCGCAATTCGCGCAGCCCTGGAGCCGGTGCTGGTAGCCTTGAGGGCATTTGATCTCATGGTTTCTCGTTTAGCTAACAGTGGTAGGAGGTGTCGGATGTGTGGTTCTATCTGAAAAACGCGACCAATACTTATTGGGTTAGCCCCGGCCCTTTAGCCCCCCTCCACCACGCTTTCGGAGGACGGGTGCTCGCCGCACCGGCTAAGAGCATCTCCAAGGTGGGAAAAAAAATAATTCGCGGCAAAAAAAAAAAAAAAAAAGCGCAAAAACCGCAAGGTTTATTGGACCAGCTGTACTCTAGAATATCAAAAACTTAGACTCACCCAAATACCCAAATAACCAATAAGCGGAAATCATTTAGTCATGTGTGAGTAAACTAGCAACTCTTCACTTCCCATGACTTAAAAAAATAAAATAGAATAACAATTCAGCACTTTGGTCACAGGTGGAATCTTCGGTATCTATAACTTCTCGGGTCAACCTCACGACATCCGATACAAGGCATTGTCTCTATCGAAGAAGCTGAGACACCGTGGTCCCGATTGGTCGGGATGTTTCATGGCCGGGAACTCTATCTTGGTCCACGAGAGGTTGGCAATCGTCGGCTTGGGTAGGCATATTTATTTATCTTTACTTTTTCACGGCTTTGTCAGATTCACCCATTTGATGTTGAAACCTCTGTGATTGACGTCTTCTCTTGACTGCTTTCAGATACCGGTGAACAGCCCTTGCTAACCGAGGATGGCAAGATAGCTTTATGCGTAAATGGTGAAATCTACAATCACAAAGCATTAGCCAAAAAGCTCAACAGTCCATTGACAGCCAAGCCTAAATCTGACTGTGAGATCATTCTCCACTTGGTTCGTCTTTCCCTGACTTCAAAACAGCCCTTCATCTTTTTCCTCAATCACCCCTCTTCTAACCCTCCTATTCGTTTCTATTTGCTTGAAAAAGTACAGGGAGTATGGGACGAACCTGTGTAACATGTTGGACGGCATGTTCTCGTTTATTCTACTCGACACTACTCAGACACCACCCCGTCTAATCGTCGCTCGGGATCCGATTGGAATTACGACTTTATACTATGGCACATCGAACAGTCATCCAGAGACCCTGTATATTGCTTCCGAACTGAAATCAATCCATGAAGATTGTGATTCTGTCCAGACATTCCCCCCCGGATACTTCTACGATTCCAACCTCCCTACAGGCAGTCGTTTTACTCGTTATTACAAACCCGATTGGCTTTATGCTGACAACAACGCGAGCCTTCTCAGCCGCACCAAGCCAGCCGATCTCACTCTAATCCGTACCACTCTCGAGGGTGCGGTTCGAAAACGGCTGATGAGCGAGGTACCCTTTGGTGTCCTGCTGAGCGGAGGACTGGACAGCAGTCTTATCGCAGCGATTGCTACGCGAGAGATCCACCGCATCAATGATGCCTATGCCGTCCAGATCGGGAAGGGCACTCAGCCTCTTGCGCCCGAAAGCCAAGCGATATCTTATGGGCTAAACTCGGACGGATCACTCGCTAGTAGCTTGCCAGGCATCGAGGATGAACGGACCATCAATTCCGAGTCTAGCCTCACATCCTGGCCCCGAATTCATTCATTCTCAATCGGCTTGAAAGACGCACCCGATCTGATTGCCGCTCGCCAGGCCGCCGACTTTCTACACACCCTTCACCACGAGTTCACTTTTACTGTCCAGGAGGGTCTAGATGCTATACCCGATGTCATCTACCACTTAGAAACGTACGACGTCACTACCGTCCGTGCATCCACCCCGATGTATCTCCTTTCCCGAAAGATCAAGGCTATCGGCGTCAAGATGGTGTTGTCGGGCGAAGGATCTGATGAAATCTTTGGCGGATACCTCTATTTCAGCCAAGCACCCGATAAAATCAGCTTTCACCAAGAAACTATCAAGCGGGTCAAAAACCTGCACACTTCCGACTGCCTTCGTGCCAACAAATCTACGATGGCCTGGGGCTTGGAGGCCCGGGTCCCGTTTCTGGACAAGGAATTCCTTTCACTTTGTTTGAACATCAGACCAGAAGATAAAATGTTCGGCAAAGGCATTCAGCAAACTACCGATAAGGATAGTAAACCAATCATGGAAAAGGTAGATCAGGCTCCTTCTCCTTCTACAAGAACCCAAGAATTCAGTTGTTTGCTAAGTTGTTTTCTTGTCGGGGGGATCGCTATGAAACCTATTTAGTACATTCTACGTAAGGCATTTGACTGCTCACCCGACGGGAAACCGTATCTACCGGAAACGATTCTTTGGAGACAAAAGGAACAATTTTCGGATGGAGTTGGATATTCTTGGATCGATGGACTTAAACAACATGCCGACCAGTTGATTACCAATGACCAATTGTCATCGGCTCATGAAAGGTGGACCATCGATACCCCTACCACCAAGGAAGCCTATTTCATCCGACAAATTTTTGAAAGTAAGCATTCTTTTCTTTTTTGAAACAATTGGTGGAATCCTACTGATCAACATTCCACGTGCTTGCCTGTGATTATCAAACCAGAACACTTTCCATCTGAATCCGCTGCCATGACTTCGGTCCGCTGGATCCCCAGGACTGATTGGGGATGTGATACCGATCCCAGCGGGAGAAGTGTGAAAATCCATACCTCAGCTTATTGAAACACTGGCCCTATGCGTCCAATATTCTGGGTTCTAATCTCTCTACCGCTTTTCTGTTGATTAAATGCGTACCCCGGAACCATCTTGCCAATTCGCATATCTAGTATAAAAAATAGCTTACCTCACCCAGTATTGACTTTCAGGCAGGAATTACACATATGGTGCAAGTCTCCCTCCAGTCAGTGCAATCCAATCAGTGTCTTGCAATTCAACAAGTAGCAAGGGAGGGCTTACATAAGTTAGGAATCAACCCTGGTAGTAGCAAGCAAGCGCTTACACAAGTTTGGAATAAACCCTGGTGACGATATAGAGCATGTTTCACCTTTTAAAGCTTGCTCACTTGAAAGACCTTGAGAAAGAAAGAGAAAGATTTGGTCCAAGCACACCCCCTCCAGTTTGCTCATTAAGAAACCAAAAGATTTGATCCAAACACGCTCCTTCCTGTGATGCAAAGATATGTTGTTGAAATAACCAACAAGGCAACATTACTGCTTTAGGAAGTGCAGCATTCGCAGCATTATTTAGGATCACTCCATTTTGCTGCTGACGCATGGCACCCAAGTTGAGGCGACTGAGATTCACAGACACTTATGACAGATGAACATATTACAAAGATAGCTCTTCAATCTAGTGAGGAGAGAGCTGCGAGATAAATAACAGCGCAAGACTAAATACAGAGCTTGTCAATACAGCTATGGTAAAAGCATATACACCACTGACAAACATCTCCACATTTATATCACCTTCAATGCCGCACCAATGATTGACGCCAACCAAGTACATCAATCAGGATTTTTTTTCTTTGCAATTCAAGACGTCGTTGGTCTATATGTTATTGCTCTGAACAAGCATACATTCCAACAACAAGTTTGTTAAGTCACCTTGGGCTTCTTCTTGAACGGAATTGGGGCAGATGGATAAGAGTCTGCAAAAGTCCACCAAGTCCCAAACAAGAGCATCAAATTTGAAACTAAAAGAACGGTCGACGAGATGGCTGTTGAAGGAAAAACATTCCAGCTGTACTCAATTGATATCATCAATAAGAGCCTAAACAAAAGACAATGTAAGTCAACCGTTAATATATAAACAAATCAGGGGGTAGCCAGCTTACCGCAAAAAGATAGGATAAGGGGTTTGCCACGCGAGGAACACAATTTGATGAGCATACCAGCTGTAGAACTGGTAATGTAATGTCCTGGCACAAATAATTCCAATCAAATTGGATGTGAAACAGACGTTGACGATATCTAAATGGTCAAGAGAGCAAGGATGTATGTCAGAGGTTGGTTCCTTCGAAATTTTATTTACTAAATCATTGAGACACGTGTGGATCACTTACAATCAGGTGTTAGTTCATTGGGTCGCTTGGCTGCTGGTTGGTTCCAGTTCCGCAACCCTCTGACTAAAAGTGAAATCAAGCCGCCCTCTCCGAACGCACGACTCCATCTCGTCCATGCAAAAAAAAACAGAGTTGAGATATGAATGGTGGTGAGCAAAGTAGCAAATCCAGGCAACAGGAAGTTGTTCGGTGACATCATTCGCCAATTGACTGTCCATTGGTATTCAAAAACTCGCTTGAACTCGAATGCTTTGCTCAGATATTCACGTGGAAATTCGATCAGGAATGGGATTGCTAGCCATGCCTAAAAAGAACACAGATAGTTGAATCAGTTATCGTCAGACTCATCTGATTGAAAATGCCGATTTATTCGTAACCAATATGCAACTGACTTGAACAAGTATGATAATTAGCATTAGGTTGATGGTTTTCAGTAGGCCGACGGTCTGAAAATAGATAAACCCGAAAGCTGGAAAAAACAGAAGTATGTTCATCTTGATCGACAGCGCCAAGCTGATGGTATGAGGAATGGTGTGAGAATTGTGAAGACCAGGACTGAACGCGTTTTGTAGCTTGCTTCTATTTCCACTGACCTAAACCACAAAGCAGACCAATTCCATCTTCTAGTGACCAAGCACCAGACACTGATGTACAAACCCATCATTGTAACACCATCGTTAAATAATCTCAAGACATAGATTGAGTGCAATCGTTTGGATAATACTAAGCTGAAAATGGCATATGTCGGGAGCTACCGCGGTTCAAATTACAGGGACAGGCATCAGAAAGCCATCTCCCATTTCTAATGAAATCACTACCAGGCAACTAATGAGCTTACTGATTCGCAGCGTTTGTATATGGCGAGCACAGACGCCATCGTAATCAAATAAATTGCCCCGAAGAGATATTGCGCCAGCTTCACCTCTTTACCCTGTTGAGTGAGATAATACAAAGCTGAATAAACATAGACGAAGCCAGCTGGATAGCTAGAAGAAGAGAATTCACAAGTTATTTCAACATCACGTTCAGAAACTTTGTACTAACTTAGGAAGGTTTCAACAACAAGTAAATTATACCCATTCGCTAAGAAATTGCATCTGTGTGATATTTACGCTATGTTTACGTGCTTGGGTCGTTGTACTTTAATTTTGGAAAGCTAAGGCGTGGAGCTATCAGACCAATGGTACAGGCAACATGAGTATGCTCACACAAGTGGACCAGTATCGCCTTTCAATTTCAGATAATTCCGTTCTCCAAGCAAATATCTCCGAATTTGTTGCATGTACGCGATCCAATCAATCTCAGTATCTACAAAAAGAGGAAACATGAAAAAAAATCTCAAGTTATGGAAAGAAAAGAAGACTCTCAAATAAAAATCATAATAAGATTCAAGCAGAAGTTGGGTAACCTACATCTCACATAGTTGATGATTGCAGAGTTCAGGATAAATTCGCCCAGAAGGACCAGTCCAGCGATCAGATGGTACCATTCTTTTTGGACGAGGACTTGTTTGAAATATTCGCTAGTCGTCCTGAGGTGATCGGACATTATTGGTAAAGAAAGAAAGTTGATGGGCACCACTTGGATGGAGCCGGGGGGAGTAAATAAAACGGGGATCGGATAGCGCTTATGTCATTCCTCCGGGGTCCGAATACTTGTACACCACGGACGCACTTTTCTGGAATGAGTTCGAAATAAATTCGATTGTTTTTTTTTTTTTTTACCGATGGATTCGAATTCAATTCAAAGATAAATCAAAGGCCAGGTGGAATCTTCAAAGAGCAATTGAAGATTCCACCTGGAGCATTGGAATATCCAAGCAATGGGTGGATTTACGCGGATGAGTAATCCAATTTGAAGTACATTCGAACTGGATGTTTGACTTCGAAGTACATTCAAATTAGATTTTCAAATTCAAATGTACTTCGATTTGACATCAACGTCCATCGAAATCACTTCAATGCGCTATGGTCTTCGAAGTGACTTTGGATGACATTCGAAGTCACTTCGAAGACCATCTACATCAGACCGGCAC
Organism: Puccinia hordei; assembly: GCA_007896445.1. Classification (NCBI taxonomy): domain Eukaryota; kingdom Fungi; phylum Basidiomycota; class Pucciniomycetes; order Pucciniales; family Pucciniaceae; genus Puccinia; species Puccinia hordei. The sequence goes on along the minus strand of RDRW01000246.1, from coordinate 282,747 downwards.
ACTTCAACATGGCTCCTCCATGTGTGAAGTGTGGGAGGACAGGCGAGGGTCACCACTGGAGGGGTAACTGATCCCCTCCAGTGGTTGGTGACTGATCACCACTGCAGTCGACCTGAGAACCATGCGTGGTTTCCAAGCCGGCTTGGAAACCACACATGGCTCTCAGGTCAACCCGGGAGTGGATTCCAAGCCGGCTTGGAATCCACTCAACATTAATCGAGACCCACCCACCTCCAGGCCATTTTTGAGCTGGAGTTGGTGAGAGGTGGAGAGGTGGGGGATGGGTTATAAAAGCACTCATTTGAGTGCTTTTATAACCCATCCCCCACCTCTCCACCTCTCACTGACTCCATTTGTATGCCTCGCCACACCAACGACCTCGAAATCTTGTACGACGCCTGGCTGTGTGACAGCATCCTCAAGCTTTGTGCGGCTGAGAAGGCACAGGGTTTTTGGCTGACCAACACCTCTCAGATGATGCCGGTCAGCCAACGCACCACCCACCGGCTGTGCCGATTCAAGAAAGTCATTTTCGATTTTCTTGATTTGGCCCGCAGCGACTTCATGGTTGGAGGCATCCTGAAGTATGAGGATGCCTCCCGCCATCTCGCTTGGACCGGCCGCATCCGCCGCGGACGACGATACCACCTCTACCCCCTGGTATCCGCTTTGACGTACCGGCGCTTTCAACGCCTCATGGTGAATATCCCCAAGAAAGGGGATATTTCTGCCTCAGTTTTAATACAATTCTCCCCTGAACACAAGGAGAGATTGCCAAAAAATCCTGTAAGTTATTAGATTATTTATCTTTCCAAATGGAGGCAACTTGACTAATTTAAAGTTGTTGTAGTCCCCCCCTAGCCTCAGCACCACTGAGTCAGACTACACTCACATATCTTGGCCCCCCTCAGAAGATGGGGTTGAAGCAGACCCCACTGATGAAATCAACAGCAACCAGGCCCCACTTGTCCCCCTTATCCCTCCAATTGAGGGCAATTCTCTCTCAATTTCTGGTGCACACCCCACCAGCACTCCATGCCGAGGAGAAGCCAATCTCACCATGGCGGAATTTTTTCTCATTTCATACTTGTCTGAAAATGACAGACACACTTTGTCTGTAATGTCTGAACATGCTTTCTACCACTGGTCTGCTTTCAAAGGCATGACTCAGAAAGAGCTCATAGACCTAGGCTTCCGTCTGGGCCCAGCTTGTTTGATCATATCTGGTGTGGCCAATGTTCTCAAGCAGCTGGGATCTTACAATCCTCAAGGCTGATCTCTTACACTTGTAATTTACGGGTTATATATATATATTATATGTTTATTTGGTTTCATCCTTCAGCAATGGGTTCCTCCTTCCACAAATATACATATTCATGTTTACCTGATTTTTCATTCAGAATGTGGTCCCTCCCCCAGTCCTGCTTTTAATGTAGCCAAAAATATAGATGTATCAAATTCTTTGCAAAAATCCATTGGCCATAAAATATCTATCACCTTCAACTGTATTGACATAACTGGGATCATGAGGTGATATTGTTGCCAAATGGGGTCCGACTTGGGTCTGGTCTAATAATATGGTTGGTGGTAAGGGGAGCCAGATGGGTAATATGAGGTTGATGCCCCATCAGTGCCATCATTTTGGTTGTAATATGCACCTGAAAAACCATAAGGGCCAAATGCTGGGTGGTAAGAAGTACTTGATGAAGCATGAGGGGATAAATTTGAGCTGTAAGGGAGGGGGGAATTGGGGTTGTGGGGTGAGCTTGATGGATATTAATGTTTTTTTTATGGTTTGTTTGATTTGTTTTCTTGTTATGGCCACCATTGTTATTCCATTTGGTCTGACCTGAATATGCACCTTCAAGCATGATTGTATCTGTAATGCAGGTCTTTGGTAGTGTTGAAATTGCTGATATGCTCTCTCAATTCTTTGATGTGGCTATCATTTCAACAATGTTGGTTTCAAATGTCAGGCTTCCAATATAGCATAATGGAATCCATATGTCATTTTGTGATTGTGTCATAAATGGGAAGTACACAAATGGTGCCAACTGTAAAACTGTGCAGAAATCCTTTCCCACAAAACTCTTCCAGTGTGTAATCATGTACTTGGACCTGACATTGAGGCGCATTCCGGAAAAATGGCCAAAAAGAATCACAATCAAGAGGTCCCATGGCCTTCATCATGAAAAAACACCTAGGATATCTGCCACACTTTTGCCTCTGGAATGACCACTTGTCTACTCTAAATATTTCTCTATCTCCATTGTTTTGAATCCTTTTATTTTTCTATCAAGATGTGATCCAATTATCCAATTGGCCATGATATGTATATTGAAAAGGGAAATTCATCTGAGATATATACAAACTGTTGAGATTTCTTTGCATGCTTTTTTCATCTAAGATATAACCAAATTAGCACATTTCTTTGCATCCTTAGATGTGATCCAATTGGCCATGATATGTATATTTAAAAGGGTAAATAATCTGAGATATATACATACTGTTGTGATTTTTTTGCATGATGTATACTGAAAAGGGAAATTCATCTGAGATATATACAAACTTTTGTGTTTTTTTGGAATGCTTTTTTTTCTTCTCAAGCCATGAGCTATATGTATTTAAAAGGGAGTTTCATCTAAGATATAACCAAATTTCTATGATTTTTTGCATTTTTTTATTTAAATTCCAAGAGGTATTGCAATACCTCTTAATATTTATATTTCCAAGGCAATTTCACTAATTTACCCTCCAATCAATCTTTCTTGCTGAAATGTCTCACTCAACTGTGGACACTAGTAGAAATTTGTTCAAACATATATAATTAAATACAATTGCCTCCTTTTAATCACTGTGATGACCATCATTTTGTTTGTTCCACCATTTCTGAAGGCCTTCATGTAAAGCTTGCATCATTTGCCCCTCAGGAATCACCTTAGGCCTCAAGCCAGATTCATTGCGGTGATTTTCAGCTTCATGATGTGAAAAAGCATTCAAAAGATAACTGTTGTGATTAGTGTGCTGTATGTGATGACACGTGGATGTGCCCTCATGCCTCTTGTTGAAATGAACAGGTGCTTCCACTGCAGTACAACCTCCTTCAAAACAGTTGTGCTGGACATTGAGGCAACATTTGATTGACTAAGTCCACCATGGAATTATGCAAATAAGAGACATGTCTTTTTTCTCAGTGAAGTGTATTTTGGGAAACTTTTTGATAGTAGGAATGACTTACACAAACAGGTACAAGAGTTGAGGTGGTCTTTTTTTCCAAGGTAGCCATGTTAGTATGGCTGTTTATGCGCCCACGCCAACATTCCACTCGCCTCAAATAAATTTTATTTCCTGGTGACACCTCCCAGATTGATTGCACACATGCAATTGCATTTGGTCTATTTTGCTGTCCATGCTCCTATTTTCATGTCACAAAGTAATGATATCATTATTCTTGGATGCTTATTGCACAATGTAAATCTGAAAGTGCATATTCAATCTTGCAGATTTTGACTCACCAGATAAAACATCCCCTTATGAATTATTTCCTTGGGATTCAATTTGATTGCTGCCACTTGCCTGATTTTGTGGGTAGGGAATCTGTCCCTCAGGATTTCAGGTATCAGTTCAATATCAGCTTGGTTCAATTTTGTGTTGTGTATGTATGGATACACAATCCTGCCTTTGATCAATGTTGAGTGGTAACCAAATGACTTTTGAATTAGTAAATTTTGATGAAATATATTTGTAACATGTGAAGATGCTTGAAAGTATCCCCTTGTTTTAACATTGTACAAATATGCACCAGAAAACAATAGCCTCTCTATTTGATAGTTAGCAAATGATTGGGCCAAATCCCGGCTTGGTGCTTGGCGATTTGAGTGAATTGATTCTGTGCGCACTATCCCATTGTAGCTCTCAAATTTCTCTGTGGCAAACAGGCTAGCAGGCCCAAATTGCCTGATGGATTGGGGTAGGTGTAGAAGCATATGGACCTTGGGTTTATTTGACCATTGGCCAGACATTTTACTTATGTGATACATAAACTCTCTGATAATTAATTCCAGTCCTCGTATGTATGTCTCCATGTCCGGAATGCAGGTCTGAAATGCCACACTGGATAAGTAGCATAGTGAAAACCAGAGGGCCTTCATTTCTTCTGTCATGAAAGGAAAGAAGACAAATGGGGCTACCTGCAATATGGTCCGGAAATCTTTACCAATAAAGGAGGCATGGTGGCACATCATATGATTTGCTTGAATGGGAGGTATGTTTAGGCCCTCTGTATTGAAGGATTTTAATCGGGCCTCAACTTGAATGAGCTTGTTCTTTGGTATCCGGTTTTTCATAAGGTCTCCCAATAAATACTTCACAGAACCCAGTAATATTACATGTAATATCTGCACTGGGGTGTCATTACAACCATAAAATGAGGCTAGTTCCAAGAATGAGTTAAATATTCTTGAATGTGAAGTTCTTTCCAGTTCAGCTATGCATATTCTTTTGTGTACATGTTTAGATTGCAATTCAATCAGTTTGTGGGTTATTTGGTCCTTCAACCCATACTCTGCAGTTTTCAAATTGAAATCATTCTTGCTCTGTTAATTATATATATCCCAAAGGTCATGGGATCGTATCTTTGTTTCTTCCCATTGTTGGCCTGGTGGTAAGTGAGGAAGCCTAAAGAATGACCTGAGGAATTCCAATGAGCACCGGTGTTCTTTGGATTTGGCATGCAGATGACATATTTGGCAAGGATTGTTGGCCAGCCCGGGATTTGGGGTACTTGTGATTTCAGCAGCCATGGGTGAGTCAGCCAAGAATGCAAGGGGGATAATCATAAAGAGCACTTCTTGTCTCAATCCTGCATCATATGCAATAGCACCTTCATTGGCCAATTGGCTACATTTAATGAAAGTTCAGCTTTCATACTATAATAATCAATTCATAAGGTATGTGAGGCTCACTTGATCTCAGCAACAATAGGTTCCCCTATCTCCAATGCAGATGCAACATTAGATGTTGAAATGAAATGTCAATTATATTCCATGTTTGTCATTTCTGCACCTAATGTGAAGTAGTATGAAACATGTTTGTTCCACCTTTTGGACTGGTTACCTGAAGTGTCATCAGAATATAGTGTGATAGACACATGGCGGATGATCTTGTTCCCTGCCTTCTTCCTCCAAGGATTTGGAACTGGGATTGGCACAGATGATCCAAATTCTGTCATTGCTACCAATTAGTATACATCCTTTGGTGAACTTTATTTCTGTTATTCAGATAATTAAATCTCACCCCGTATCTTGTAGTCACCATGTGAGATCATTAAGGAACCATCTTTCCAGAGTATTTCTGAGGATATCTTGTTGAATTGTTTAAGTGGAACATCCAGTAAATCTGAGTCGTTGTATTTGATATTGGGTCTTATATAAAAAAAAATCATGTATTGATCTGATGCAGTAAATTTGCCTACAGTTCACTTTGCATGTAACCCATTTTCATTCTGGTAGAAGAATATTGGCACCACAATATTCTCATCTGGTCCAATGAGTGTGACAGGCTCAAAAATGTAGTAGTGTTTACCATGCATTTCAGCCATTTGGACACGGTGTTCTGGTTCAAGATGTTCACGCCATTTTGCACTTTGGTAAAGAGCATGAATGTTTTTTCCTTTGGTATCATGTGGGTAGAACTGTAAGTGTGGGTGAACTACTGGGTTAGCCAATTCCTAGACAGGAGGACAAAAGCAAAATGATAGTTAAAACTTTTTATTCCCATGTACCATTGTGTTTGTGGAACATAAATAAAGGTGGAAATGCATAACCACACTCACATGACCAATTATGTCTCTGAGACTCAGAGAATAGCATGTGTTATTGAATACTGTCAAATTCTTGTTTATCTCAATGTCTAAAAGCTTTCTAATTGATTCCCAGTTTCTCTTAATACTATCCCAATGGGGAAGCTTAATGTTTCTGAGGGTCATGACCATACGTAGCTGGTGATACATTGTTCAGGACAATATGTTGTGAAGGTGGCCTAGCATCAGGGCAGCCATGAGATACTGAGAGAGCAGTAAGTAGAATCAGTGGATAATCAAAAGCTCTCCCACAATAATCAAATCAATCAGAAATAATGAACTTACATCTTTATTTCTGAATGGAAACCATTGAGAAGAGCTATCTTCATCCCTCAATGCATCATTTTCACCATGAGCATCCTGACCTGAGATTGACAGTTCCTCATCCATCATTCCAGCTACCAGTGCTGTTGACATCCAATCTTCCATGCCATCTTCACCAGAATATTCTACCCCAATGTCTTGAGACCCCATTCCAAATCCAAGCAAGTCATTGGCATCAAAATCAGCAGCATTGTAACCATGTTGATAGGGCCCTGGGGTATCTGAAGCATAGTATAGCATTGGTGTATCATCAGCACCAGTGCCCATCTGGGCTTTCAAGGGATCTTGGTTCCAAACATGAGGCAGTGATTCTACCCTTTGAGAATGTTGGATAGAATGTGCCATCTGCTGTTGAAATTCTTTCAGTTCATTCAGTTTTTCAATATGTGTGCGACATTGAAGATGTTTGGCAACATTTTCCTCCAAAGCCCATTTAGGTTTGCATAAGGTGCATCTATATCTGTATGTACCATCAGGATAGGTCACAGAATCAAATCCTGAAGCATTAGACCAATATATCAAACATCAGTACTCCCCCAAAAACCCCATCTCAGCAGCAAAAATAAAAATCATACCAGCATGACTATTTGGTGGCACGCGCCCCATATTGGTGTGTCCCTGAGAGCCCTGAGAGAACATGGTAAACAAAGCAGATCAACCAAAAATATTTAAATGAATATCTATTTGCTTGTTTATATATTTATTTATTTATTTGCCTATTTATCTATTTGAAAATTTATATAGTTGTTTATTTATATATTTATTGATTTATTTATTTGTATGTTTATTTATTTGTTGAAATTTTTATTTCAATATTTGCCTATTTTTTATTGATTTGTTTACCTATTTATTCATTTACCTATTTAGCTATTTGTTTTATGTATTTAATTATATGTTTATTTATTTATTTATGGGCATTAATAAAAAAACCCAGTTTTTCCGTGTTTACACCCGGTTTTCTGCGCAGATGCGGCTGCGCAGCAAACCCGGTTTTCCGCGCGCACACCCGGTTTTATTTAATTTCGAGTTTTTATTCAATATGCAAATTGAGGGTGGCATATGATGCGCACAGGCTCCCCAGGTATGCTCATCCAATTTCCAACATCAACCACATTGAAATCCACTCACCACAATCAAAAACCAACGCCACCCCCCCCTAAATCATCAACCCCCCGTAACTCATCAACCACTCAACCAATCCACACAAAAAAAAACACCGAAATTCCCCATTTTCCCCCCTCTCCGCAACCCAACTCCCCAATTTCACTTTTTTTTCCCAAATTTTCCCAACTCCTCCCACCACCCATTTTCAGTTCCACCACTACTCCTCATCCATTTTCCACCCAAACCCACTAAAAATAACACCAAAAAACTTCTTTTTTTTCCCTCTCCACGCCACCTCAAAATCTTCCATACCCCACCAATTTTTTCAACCTTTCCCCCAATCCAAAAAAACCCCAAAATCCAACATGTCTCACATAAACCTCCTCTTCCTCGCCAAAGATGCCACCACCACTCCCGCCACCACTCCTGAAGTACCCAACCTTGCTCCTCCTCCTGAGTTAACATATCAAACAAAGGAGGAAATGCATAGCTCTGTCCAAACTTGGGCCAAGAAGCATGGCTATGCCCTCTGCATAACCCATTCCTCCACTGAAAATGGGGAGAACAGATGCACTTATCAATGTGACAGATCTGGGGTTTTTCAGACCAAAGATGGTACTCAATTGGGGAAGACCAAGAAGATTTCCTGTCCTTTCAAACTTACTGGAAACTTCTATAAGAAGAAAGGCTACTTCCAAATCAAGATCAAAGATCCTAGCCACAACCACCCAGCTTCTGAAGATCCTTCCATCCATGCCGTCCATCGCCGATTAACCGAAGAACAAAAAACCACTGTCACCCAATTAACCCATTCTGGAGTTCGTCCATTAACTATTGAGACTGCGTTATTGCAAGACACCAATCTCCCCTCTTCTGTCACCCTCAATACCATCTACAATCACCGTAACTTCTTGAGATCCACCCAACTTGAAGGACGTACCCCTATTGAAGCTGTCGTTCATGAAATCCGCCATCTTGAATTCCACCACACGATTGATACCTCCGAAGGCCACGTGACCTCTTTATTCTTTGCTCATCCGAAATCCCTTGACTTGGCAAAACAATTTCCCACCACTCTCCTCCTTGACTGCACCTACAAAACCAACAAGTTTAAAATGCCCCTTCTTCACATCGTTGGTATTAACTCCTAAAACAAATCTTTTTTCCTTGGCTTTCTGTTTCCTTTCTGCTGAGAAGATAGCCAACTACTCTTGGGCCTTGGATCAGCTTTGCATCTCAATGGACAATCAATCTCCATCTGTACTAGTCACCGACAACGAGGCCGCCCTAATCAAAGCAATTGAACATGTCTTCCCAAATGCCTCACATCTCCTCTGCTCCTGGCACATTATGAAGGATATCCAGTCCAACTGCTACAAACATTTCAACTCTGAAGAAGAATGTTCCACCTTTTGAAACCATTGGAATCAGTTACTCCATTCCAAAACTGTTTCAGACTATCACAAGAACTTCACTCAGCTGTCTATGACTTGGAATCCACCAACCGCCGACTACATCATCTCCAACATCCTCCCTTGCGTAGAAAAAACTGTAGCCTGTTTTGTCAACAAGAAACCCCACTTCGGTAACACTATCACCTCTAGAGTTGAAGGTCTTCACGCGTACATCAAACAATTCATCAACTCTTCCACTGCCTCCTTTGCTGCTGTTGTCAAACAAATCCACCAAGCTCTGACCAATCAACTTCACGAACGGTACATCAAATCATCTCAGCACTCCTACAAACTCCTCACTGGCCTCCCCCCTTGTGTTGGTGATCTAAATGGCACCATCTCCCACTATGCCCTCAAGATCATCCATTCTCACCACATTTCTAAACCGCCAACTTCCACTTGCACTGGAAACTACTCTTCTCACATGGGAATCCCTTGCATCCATCAAGTTCACAAAGCAAAAGGACTTGGCAGCAAATTCACCCATCACAATTTCCATTCTCAGTGGCATGTTAAAAAGGATCTTGAAGTGAGTTGGCTAATATAATTTCCTGGTTTCTGTTTCTCTTTCATATTTTTATAGTTCTAATTTGTTTTTTGCCTCCATTTATGAGCAGACATTCATTGAAGAGGACAACAACGATGGATCAAGTGACGGTCTACTTCCCACCAAAGAAAACAACGAGGAAATTTTCTTAACAGATCTCTTTAAGGAATTCCAAACGTTTCAACCTGGCAAGCAAAAATTCTACATTGGCGAAATCAAGAAGCTCTTTCAAGGGAACTACACCACAGTGGCCATCCAGGAACCTCTCTTTAGCAAGGATCACCAAGGACGAGGAAGACCAAAGGGCGCCAAAAGGAAACACAAATCAACTACTTCAACAAAAAGGGATCCTTCAGGCTATGAATACACAGAATTGGAGAAGAAAGGAAGAGGAAGGCCAAGGAAGCAGTTGACAGAACACAAGGTATTTATTCATTCATTTATCTCTTGTCTGTTTGTCTTTGGTTATTGATTTCTTGTGAACTTGTAGGAACCTTTGGCCAAGACAAAAGGACGTGGTAGGCCTAAGAAGATGGATGAATCTGAGGAATCCGAGGTAATGATTCATCTTTATTCTTCACTCAAATATCACATCTAATTCTTTCTCCTTGTGTTTTCTAGGCTGTGTCAACAGAAGAGGAAAGTCAGGAGGAGTCTGAATCAAGTGGAGAGAGAGCTTCCAGAGGTGGATGATATCATTCAACAGGGCTCAGAACATGAAGGAGGAAATTTGAAGACTGTAAGTGTTTTTATTTCCATCTTGATTACATTATTCTGAAGTTAAATGATTTTTTGATACATCAGAGGTCTGGAAAAATACTTAAACAGGTGAAATTTGAATCAGTTAAAAGGACCAAGACATATGAATACACTTTGGCAGAAAATGATGCTTATAGGCCTTTTGATGTGAGTTTTCCTAATTTTTTTTGAAGAGATCTTTACTTCTGAGCTTCTTATTGGTTACCCCTTTCATAGACCTCAATGACTGCCAGCTCAATCTCTAATCCTGATACCTATATGTCTGAGGCACTCAGTTGGAGTACTTACAATAATGTGGCTGTTGATTTGGTTAGTAATTTCCTTTTATTTAGTGTTCATTTTATATACAATTAATCTTTTCTCAAATTATCCTTCATTACAAGTACAAAGACAACATTCATCCCAAAGAAGCTATCCAACATCTCTCTACGATTACCAATGTCAAAGGCAATGGGAATTGTGGATTTTGAGCCGCTGCGGTCAGCATGGGACGTTCCTCAGACGAATGGATGAAAATTCGCAAGGAAATGAAAGAAGAACTCAAATCAAACCCTTTATATTCAAACCATCAGATGCTAAAGAACATATGGGGCGCCAACCACAAGGATTTAATCAATGCACTCTCTTGGGATGGAAAAGGACAGGCCCCACTGAAGTATTGGATGACCTTCCCTGCTCATGGATACTTGATGGCAGACACTTATAAAAGACCAGTGGTCTTGTTTTCTGGTCTAATGCCCACCATTTATCTCCCTCTCTCTTCTCCACCCACCACCCACTCTCCCATATGTCTCATACTCATTCCCAGTCTTCTTCATCTCATCAGCTTCACGTTTAAGGCTGAAATATGGCCTTCCCCTAGGATTGATCCATATTGGCAACATTGGGCTGAAGAGGAAGCTCTGTTGTGGAAAGAGTGGATTCAGCCCAATTTGGACCTTGGGGAAAAATTTCTTTTCCCTCCAATAAGAAGATCTGCCAGAATTAATAAGATTGTTGATGTTGAATAGTTATTTGTCTATTTTCCTATATTTCCATTTTATTCTGATAAAAATTCCATTTTATTCTGATAACAAGTCAATTTTATGATCTGTATTTCTTTCCAATAATTTCTTCACCCTCTAAAGTGTATGAAACCATTTGAAAACTCCCCAAATATCATAAAAGACAGGCGTGAAGGTGTTTACAAATAAGTTCTGTCCAAAAATCATAAAAAAAAAACCAGTAAATTTAAAAATAAACTGTTTGTTGAATTGAATTCTACACCCCTTAAAGTGCTTTAAAAAGATTTAAAACTTTGAGAAATCCTGAAAATTGAGCCGTGGGGAATTTTTTTTGAAAAAAACCGGGTGTATGGGCAAAATCAAATAGAAGATGTTGTTTTTTTTGGAAAATAAAAAATACCATAAAATTCTACACGCCAAGAAGTACTTTTAGCATTTTTAAAACTTTGAAAAACCGTAAAACCCCGCCCGCAAAAAAATAATTAAAAAAACCGGGTGTAAACGCGGAAAACCGGGTGTACTCCGCAGCAAATTTTACGTCGCCGCTGCGTAAAACCGGGTGTAAACGCGGAAAAACCGGGTTTTTTTATTAATGCCCTTATTTATTTGTCAAATATGTTTTTTTATTTATTTTCATGCATATTTTTATATTTTTATATTTATTTAATGATTTATTTAAGTAAAAGAGTAAAATTCTAATTTGATGTTATATTTCTTTTGAAATGACACACAAAACACCAGGGTAGGTAAGAGAAAATGAGAAGCTAATGATGATGAACTTTCATCCTTTCAAATCATGAATTGGTGTGTCAATTTTATGTGCACATGGCCCCAAAAGCACTGGTCACTGGGGCCCACAACACCCCGCAACAGATACAGCCCGCAGCTGAACGTGTGACACGCAACGCAACAGCGTGCAGCTGTTTCTCTGGTTTTGCCGAGTCGGCTTTCTCCCTCCGACTTGGCTTTCTTCCTCTGACTCGGCCGGACCTCTCTTCCTCCCACTCATCCCCCCCCCACACACCTCTCCCTCCAATCAAGACAACCCAGTTCAACCAACAACATCAAATCACCTCAGCGACATTGTAAGTCCAATTTTCAATTATTTATTTTTTCAAAACAAACTAATTGAAACAACCTCTCCTGTCAAACACAGGAGAGATTTCACAGCCGATCAATCAAGCCGTTGGATGGGAGCAGCTTGAGTCCAACTACAACCCCCTTGGACCCAATCAATCTTTGATGATTACCCAGCATATGAGTATCCCCCTTGGAAGGCAACCCTTGATGCCCCCACCAGTCAATCACACCAGCTATCCCCACGGTCCAAGCCAAGGCGGCCCGCTGCGAACTCTGGTACGATCCCAAATCTACCCGCCTTCTTCCCCCTACAATCGCCAAGGTGATTGAAACGATTTGAGCCCGGCGGGATTGGATATGACAATGGGTGGATCTCAAACGTCCCAATTTTCTGGGATCACCCAGAACTCGCCTACTGTGCTGGATGCCAATACCTTACAAGCTACTCTTCAAGCTATCCAAGCAACGTTCCGACTCAGCAATGATCTTCTCCAACGGGCCCAGCCCCTTTTCCAGGTGAGTCCAACCAATTGTTTTTCTTATTCTTTCTCTTTCACAAGCTGACCTTTGTTGTATTCAGATGAGCCAAGAAACCAGAAACACAGCTGTGCTTCTGCTGGCCCTGCACAATGGCCTTGGACTTCCGGTGAACCAAACCGGCCCCAGTTTAATGCACTCAATTGACCCGCCCCCAGCGCAAGACCAATGTTACCAACCCCACAACTACTCTTCTGGCTTCAAATCTTGGCTCCGCAAAACAATCCATCAGATCCTCCTTGAGGAGGATCTTGAATTGTATGGTAGCCGCGCTGCACGTCAATTGCAAGTCTCCAAGACGCCGTTCTCTCGGGTCAAGGTAAGGATCCCAAATCCCAGCTGATTCACATCAACTGGGATGTATCATACTGACATTCAAATATATAAACTCAGGAGTGCATCTCCGACAAACCGGAGTCGTTTTGGACGACACATTTGCCGACCAACTACGACGAGGGCCGGGCCAAGGCCCACTTCGAGAAGCTTGTCCTTGAAACAATCAAGGGCGAGAAATCTGTTCTCTCGAATCTTCTCAAGGTGGGGTTGAATGGCCACGACCCACTCAACCCGGTTCCTAGCCTACGTGATCTCGTCACCGCCGTCTTCTCCGCTTTTCATCCTACGTTCAAACGGCTCAGCGCGGACCAAATTCACTCCAACTCGCCCATCACCCAAGGGATTAAGATTCGACTTGGCTTCCTGCAATTCATGGCCAACATTAATCGCATCCAAAACCCCAGACGACCCACTAACAAGCAGGCTTTTTTGTGGGACAATATCGACAAACAGCTTGGGATCTTGAGGAAGAAGCCAAGGGTGTACGGTGTTGCATACTTCAAGGCTGTCTACCAAAAGGAGGTCCAGAATTGGGACAGCCACAAGACAATCCAAGATGTTCCGGAGGCCGACCAATTACCACCCTCTGAAGAGGACATTGCCTCCCTTGTTAGTAGCTTGGTTGACACTCCCATTTAAACACACACACACACACACACACTCTCTCTCTCTCTCTCTCTCTCTCTCTCTCTCTCTCTCTCTCTCTCTCTCTCTCTCTCTCTCTCTCTCTCTCTCTCTCTCTCTCTCTCTCTCTCTCTCTCTCTCTCTCTCTCTCTCTCTCTCTCTCTCTCTCTCTTGGTGTCTCTCTTTTGTTTGTATTACTACCTACTATGACAACTGGCCTTGAAAGTAAATGCAATTAAAAAAAATTATTTGAAGTGAGCTTGAGAAAAAAAAATCAATAATCATTCAAAGTGCGATGGAAATTAAATTTGATTAATAATCAAAGTGCGGAGAAAAAAAAAATTGATTATTATTCAAACATAAATCCGAGCTAAACTTGTGGTTTGCTCAAAGCAACCTCAAGGAATCATTGAAGGGAATTTGATTATAGTTTGAAGTAGTTTCAAAATATGCATTCAAAATCATTTTGAAGCCGCATGAATTCAAATCTACTTCAAACTATAATTGAATTCCCTTTGATCTTCTGGTTTGGAGTCATTTTGAAGTGGCCTAACTTCGAATTGACTCCAAAATTTCCTCAAAGCCATTTTGAAGGACCCCTTCAAATATAATTCAAAAAATCTGACAACCAAGGTCGGCGACGTCTCCAAAACTCAGAAGAACAACAAAAGAAAATTCCTAAAAAATTCCTCAAAACAAAAACCCCCACATTCCCCCCAAGGTGAAGTGGATTCTTGCGTGTAGTGATAGTACATGATAGTACATTTGGTCTTCATGCATACACATTTTTTTAGACTTTTTTCCATGTGAAGGAAATATTTACACTTGGTTCATGTGTTTGAAATTAATGTCTTTGTACAGCTGAATTCACTTCATTGAATTTTTCTATTGCCATTTGGCCTGTGAGTGATTTGTTTTTAAAACAACTCTGGAATTCCTATCCATGAATTTCATATTGATCAGAGTTAGTCAAATTTGGGGCTACAAGAAACCCCATCTTCTGGATTGAAATTTCTAGATCCACTTGCCTCATTTGAAGTATCTATTTTTCAATGTTTCGTTGATCATAAGATATCATCATGAAATAATTCTTAAAACAAAATATCTTTTGAAATTTCTTTCATAAGAAATTATTATACCTTTATATTACAATTAGGTTTGAATAAGTCCAAATCACATTGTTAGTACACCCTATAAAATTTATTAGAGTGTTTTTTAATTCAAATTTAGGCTAAGTTGTTAGCAAATCTCAACCAAGAATCACAAGTGATAATTTGACTAGAATTTATTGTTTTCCCTGTTTCCTCTTGGATTTTAAGTTTAGAATCACCAGGTATGATACATTTTTCTCATATCTTTTGTTATTTAACACTTTCACATTCTTATCAATCTACATTTGGAATAAAACCAATTAGTATTAGAAATTTCAAAAAAGAAATATAACAGGGGTTCAGATATGCCCAAATCCTCTTTTAAAACCAAGCAATTATCCAATTTTATTTTGTTATCCAGTGTGTTTAAAAAGTGTGTAGGGAAAGTACTCACATGTTTTGTAAATGGTGTATTTTTTGAAGCAATTTAATTACAGAATGTTGGATTTAGCCACATTTGATACCCCCTATTCAACCATATTTCATATGCCTTGAATCCTGAGTCAGTTTAAGGTTCCTTCTGACAGCATCTTTAAATTAGAGCATGTATTTAAATTTTGAATAAATATATTTTATCAATAGTCCTTTCATATTGGGGATTGACAGACATGGTCAGGATAAGTTAGTATCTACTGTCTATTTTATTTTTCCTAGTAGCTGAATGAATACTGCTTTCCACCCCAAATTTATGTACATGATTAAATACTTATTTTTCACTCTTCAAAATATTTTCTTGGGCTGTTTTTCCTACATGGAATTTGTTTTCTTGGGTGAGACTGCCTGAATTTTATTATCATCAGTGAATATACAAAAATTTCCCGGTTGAGAAGATCAGATACATCTGATTTACATGATAACTAAACATAATAAAAAGATAATAAATATAACAAACCCATAATTACTCATCAATAAAGCCACATTCCATGAGGACTGTTTTTGTTGTTGAATAAAATTCATGCTCATGAAAGATCATAATAATTCCTGGAAGGTGTAAGTGATTGGTAATACCATCATGTGAAAATTACATGTTCAGGATTCTCCCAGATATAACAATTTGAATTCACTGATCCTCATCAAAAATAATAATCCAAACTCTATAAATGAGGACTGTTTTCATTTCTGACTGAAACATACCCTCATGTATGATAATAATAATTTCTGGATGGTGTAAGTAATCTAATTATGTCAAAATTACACATCATCAAGATTCTCCCAGATATATTAACTGATCATCATCTAAATCTATACTAAAAAAAATATGCACATATGCCAAGGTTTCTAGAAAAGTGATAATAGAACAGCAATCAACAAGAAGAGCAAGGTATGGATCTTCATAAATCAGGGCTAAAATGTGAATATATTTTTAAATAAAAACAAATTGGTTGATAAAGGAGAATATATATGTATATTATTATTGTTGAAACTTTTACTTGGAAGTGTTACAAATAAACTGAATCAAATAGTATGTTATTTACAGGATGGATTTTGAATTCATTTATCTGTAAGAAACGTTTTGTGTTTAATTGTTTGATCCATTCATATAATGGATGAAGATGAAGAGTTTCATCTGGAATTGTTATTTCATGATGAAGTTCATTGGGAATTTACTTATCATTTGAGAAATTATTAATTAAATATAATATGGAAATACTTCAACTTTGGAGCAGTCATGTGAAAACAGGATACCTCATTGATACATTCTGTCAAAGTGGGGAGATACAGTCTAGATACAGTGTTGATATGTTGAGGTTGGGTAAGAGATTAGCAAAGGCACCTCCATATAAGAGGTTCCAACTTTTTTTTTCCCTGGTGCTTTGTACTACCCTGGGGTCACCTTGAGAGACCCAGATAATGGTTGTGCAACACTTGATCAAACAATCATAATAATCATAATAATAATTTGTAAAATTTTCATGATGGAATCAAATCATTTCTTGTGGATACAACTTGGACCAAGATTTGGGTTTATGTGAAGAGAATTTCAGAAGACATGTTGATCAAAGGTTTGGTGTCTAATATAATTACTACAGAGATTCCTTTTGTGATCACAGACCGTTAAAAGTCAGGCATATTTGAAAACAGTATGAAATAAGTGTTTAGAAAATCTTCAGAGGCCTACTTAACTCATTGATTTACATAACTCTCTGTGTCGATCATTATTTGATGTGTGAATTTTTGCTCATCAGTTTTGATTTGATTTAAATTAAAGTTTTTGTTTAAGTTTGAGGTCAATAATTAATTTGCTTAACATCAAACGCGCACAGCAGCAGCAGTGTATCTACATATAACTAAAGGAATGGCCTTTGCGAGCCAAACAAATCCTGACACCTTTGTTCAATTTCTAACGCCAAGGGCGACATCCCCAGTTTAATTTCTAACGCCAAGGGCAACATTAGAAACTTAAATATGTAATTGATTTTTTTTTCGCTTTTTTTCACTTTTTTTTCACTTTTTTTTCACTTTTTTTTCACTTTTTTTCACTTTTTTTCACTTTTTTTTCACTTTTTTTTCACTTTTTTTCACTTTTTTTTCACTTTTTTTTCACTTTTTTTTCACTTTTTTTTCACTTTTTTTCACTTTTTTTTCACTTTTTTTTCACTTTTTTTTCACTGTTTTTCACTTTTTTTTCACTTTTTTTTCACTTTTTTTTCACTTTTTTTCACTTTTAAATCACTTTTGTTTCACTTTTTTTTCACTTTTAAATCACTTTTAAATCACTTTTTTTTCACTTTTAAATCACTTTTAAATCACTTTTAAATCACTTTTTTTTTGCTTTTTTTCACTTTTTTTTTGTTTTTTTTTTGCTGTTTTTTTCTGCTGTTTTTTTTGCTTTTTTCACTTTTGTCACTTTTTTTCACTTTTGTCACTTTTTTTTTGCACTTTTTTTGCACTTTTTTGTTGCACTTTTTTTGGCACTTTTTTGCTTTTTTTTGTTCACATTTTTTTTTTGTTTTCTGTTTTTGCTTTTTTTTTTTGCTTTTTTTTGTTCACTTTTTCTTTGTTTTCTGTTTTCTGTTTTCTGTTTTTACTCTTTTGTTTTGTTTTGTTTTGTTTTTTGCTTTCTGTTTTTGCAATTTTTTTCCCTCTTTTTTCTTTGGTCTTTTTTTTGTTTTTTTTTTGCTCTTTTTTTCAATTCTCTTGCTTCTTTTTGCATGAGCTGTATTCTTTTTCTTTTGTCCCTCTTTTTGTTTTCCTCTTTCTTTTTCTGTTTGTTTTACATACTTATTTGGTCATTTTTTTTGACATTGTGCACACTTCTTCACTAAAGCAACCAATACTGTTGCCAACAACCAATAACACATTATAACAACCAATCATGTTGCTACCAACCAAATTACATATATTGTAGACTGTTGCTGGCAGCCAAGTCACATTATTTAATTATTTTTGCTACCAACAGCTACCAACAACTAATTAATCAAACTGCTGCTACCCTTTCTCCAGCCACAAATAGAGCTCTTCTTCACCTGACATCTTCCATTCCCCCCAATAATATCCCACTTTTACTACCATCATTCTTCAAAATAATAATCCACCACATACTCTTATTTCATCTGACATATACTCTTATTGCATTTTACTTTTCTGCTCCCATTAATCTACAATGAACTGGAATATTGATGAACTGAGAGGAGCATACAACAGGGAAATAAATGCTAGGTTTTGTCAAAGGGACTTGAATTCTCTACTCAATCTGCCCACCACCCCTAACCCCAATCATTTCCACCATCCATCATCTCCTGTAACTAATTATTATTTTTTCAACTCTCACAATTCTCCAAGTCATCAGCACTTCCAATGTAGTTTAATCATTAATCATCACCCTTCCCATCTTCAGCATCTACACAATGACCCTCAAACACACCATCCACATTCCCATCAATCCTCTCAACATTCTCATCAAATCTCTCACCAACTCCAATCCTCAAGGTCCCGTCCAATCTCTCAGCAAGTTCCATCCCCAATGTCCCAGCAAATATCTTATCAACTACCAGCCTCAGTTTCTCATCAGAGATCTGATCATATCCATTCACTTACTCCCCATCAAAACTACCATTCAACTCACTCCCCAATCCAGTTGAATCAAAATCATGTCCCATCACAAAGGCATCCATTGTCTCAAATCACTCAACTGATGTCTCATAACCACACCCATGGAATTACCAATTAGACCAATAGAATTCATACAACTCCTAAATCTCCCTCCAGGGTTTCCATTTCTAACTTGGACCATTCCCAAAATCTGTCTCCCAACAATCAGATTAATATCTACACCAACTATGATAACTCCTCAAACCTTCCTTCTGTAGAGAAAACATCACACTTGGAGGATGATATTCCAGAAACCAATTGGGAACAGGTTCTAAATCAGTTTGATCATCATTTTTCCCAGATTGGATTTGAAAATCCTGCAGGTTCTGTTTTGGATTACCATCCTGTAATGAATGAAAATGAAAACTATGTAGCCAAAAACATTCCCCGGATAAAGTTTTGCAGGGTTAGGTTCCAAGTTGCAGACCACACACACTGAGAAGAGAGAGGCAATGTCCATTATGCCAGGCCATACTATTTCAAGGCAAGACCAATTCCCTCTGCTTTTTCTCTGGGAGAATCAACATAAATAAACCACCCCCTCCTCCAGATTTACTCCAGCTTTTCAAAGATGCAACTCAAGACCACTTGCCTCAAGGAAATCAACTGATAAGCTCCATACATTTTATAAATAGCAGCTATGCATTTACTTCACTTGGTATAAATTGTGCTACAAGAGCTGCTTTGAACAACCAAGGACAAGGTATATATACTTTCAAGGTGAAGGGACAAATTCACCACAACATTGAAAGCTTCATGCCAATTTCTCAGGAAGTCCCAACATTCTTGCAGCTCTACATATAAAATAATGGACATGAGTTTGAAAATCTTCATATTCATGGTCAACATCTCCTCCCAGAGATTATGACAAGGATTCAATAAATACTTCACCGGTGCAGTCCTCTCATACGCCAATTTGAGCATTTAGCATCTGAAATCACTCCAAACCGCTCAATAAGGCTTACAGAAACGGCAACAAATGTGGACCAAAGAGTTTATCACCTCCCAACAGGGGACCAAATTGCAGCCATCTGGGTAGAAGGTATTTCTTTCTTTTTCACTTTCACTAAGTTTTCATGCTCTGAAATTTCTTACCTTGAAGGCAATGACCCTTTGAAAACAGCCACAAGGGATTTTATCATCAGATATTGTGGTCAATCCCTTGCAAGAGTATCTGAATTAGACAGCAAATATGATCCTCTCCATTATGTGCTCTTACATCCAAATGGAGATCTTGGTCAGAGTCCTGAAGTCAAGCAGGAAATTCCACTTTCAACTGCCTTGAAATGTTATGCTTACAAGTTGGCCTTCCGCAATCCATCAACATGTGTGCAGCTGGGGATCCTCACTTTCAGCAATTTTCTATCTGTTGGGAACGTAGAAGGTATCACTGCTTTTTCAAACAAGATACAGCTGCCTGCTTCAATGGCAATTCATGGTGGATCCCACAGGGAAAATTTGGTTCATCTCATCACACAACTATTCCCACATATTTCCAGGTCTTTCTCCCAACAGGATTACTTTTTGGACTGGGCTATTCTTTGCTGCAAGAATGTTTCAGTCAACCATATAAATGCTAGGATCTTGCAAGATATTTCATCAGAAGGCAGGAATTATACAAGCTATGATTCAGTGGAAGATGACCCCCAAAACCTATACTTACAGGAATAAATAAATAGTCTAACAATTTCAGGCTTTTCACCTCATATTTTGAAATTGAAAAGGGGCTTCCCAATAATAATGCTGAGGAACCTTGATAAAACAATGGGACTACATTGATTGTGGAAAACCTGGGCCCAAATGTTATTTATGATGCAAAGGTAATTTCAGGAAATAGAGTCAACAACTTGGTATACCACACATTCCCTTCATATCAGACCCTGATGAGTCTGGATTGCCTTTCAAGCTCATACGGAAACAATTCCCCATAAATCTGGCTTTCTCACTAACTATAAACAAATCTCAAGGTCAGTAAATTGGAAATGTAGGTATTGTACTTCATGATCCTGTATTTAGTCATGGACAACTCTATGTTGCATTGTCACGAAGTAAGTCCAGCCATACTACAAAGGTAGTAGTCCCTCAACCTGAATTTGGCCTTCCTTCATATGAAACATCAAATATTGTTTACAAAGAGGTTCTTTCAAATGTACAGAGGCAATAGTTATATTAATATTTTTAGTTTCTCATCCTTTTTGTTTTTTTTGCTTCATAATTTCATTGCTTTTTGATTTCAACATGAAATGTTATCTTTGTTCTTATATTTACACACATAAAATATAGTGCACCCTTCTCATCAAGCCCCCTTTTCTAAACCTCCCCCCCCCAATCCCCAAAATTGGGGGCTATGCCCTCGTACTTAACTCATTGATTTACGTCATAACTCTCTGTGTCGATCATTATTTGATGTGTGAATTTTTGCTCATCAGTTTTGATTTGATTTAAATTAAAGTTTTTGTTTAAGTTTGAGGTCAATAATTAATTTGCTTAACATCAAACACGCACAGCAGCAGCAGTGTATTTTAAATATAACCGATAGTTTTCTTGCCATTTATTTGATCGGTCGGGTTAATTATTTAGGTTGTATTGTTGATTGTGAATGGTCAATAATTTAATTAATGATGAGGTAATTATCGATTTCGTTCGATGCTGAGTCATCTGGATCCTGTGGAGGCTTATAAAAAGTTCTAGATTTTTTAAAAAAAAAACAGAGTGGAGGTTGAAAATATGCAAGTCATTAAACTAAAAATTTAACCATCTGAATCGTCGATTGACAAGATTTTGGAGTGATCTATTTAGATCGACCAGCTCTTTTAATTGACGGTTAACAAGCTGGAAGGTGGCGTCGATCAAGGGTAAGCCACATAATCTTGGCTGTTGTAAACTTCCCTCTGATCTATGTATTTAAAATATCTCATCTCCATAAATACATCACTTCTCTTCGACTTGGCTATTAAGTTCTCTCTGTATGAACCTAAAACCATATATGTACATACACATGTACGCTTTCGTGTGATTTGATCAGCTATAAATAAATATAAAAAGGGGGGGTCTTAACCTCGTCAAAACTCCATCAGCGACAATCATCTTCTCAGTTATCATCAACCACAACCTTTTAACTCAGCGTTTAAACATACATACATATATGTCAGACTATTCAAACTCATTACCCAGCACTAACACCACTACCACCACCACCACCACCACCACCCCTACCCATTCAACTCCTCTTACAACATACCTCAATCAACCCACTATAGATCACACCCATAACCTTAACATCCACTATCACAGCTATCCTCAACAACCAACCCATGCCTTCAATCGATCAACCCCATCCCTCATCCTCACAACAACTACCTCTCATCCCTACTACCTCCATCAAAAACCACTCTTTTACTCCCAGACGTCCAGCCCGTCCAATCACCAAGTGCGATCGCTGTCGGGGTCGTAAATCTAAGTGTGATTCCGGCATACCCTGTGGACCATGCCAGAAATCTAAAGCTCACTGTCAATACACCGATGGTCATCCAACGTGAGTACTCAAGGCCCAAATTATTATTATTATATACAAACAGATTAGAATAAATTAAATTAAAATTTTCCTATGGTCTCATCCTTTCATTCACAGTAAGGGCCTACTAGAGGCGAACCTATCCAGTACATCCTATACACACAACCAAATCATAAGCGGTGCGGTGGGATTGAAGAATGACCGTCAGAATTTGATCACAAAGATCGACACTCTACAGAAGCTTCTTCATGATGTCACCGCTCGTCAGGCTGTTCAAGCTTATGAGCTTAACTTTAGCCTCCAGAATCCTAACCCTTCATGTGATACCAGCTTTGGTATCGACCTCGAAGCCGATAACCTCGTCACTCATTTCTCAAAGCTGTGGCTCAGAAAAGAACCTGATCAAAGTTTCTTCAAGGCCACCCACCCAGCTCTGGTCCAAGTGAGTCTAAACGATCAAAACAACCCTTGGCCCTTTTCTTTCCTTTTTCTTTTTTTTCCACAGTCATTTAGACCACTCCACCAAAAAATCTGTTTTTAGCTTCGTCAACACCAAATTCCCCGTTGGAAGCAATCAACACGCTGGACGAATTGGTCGGATTACCAAGCAGAAAGTAGATACCAACAACTGAGTCGATTCGATTCATCGATCCTACCGGACGAGAACGAATGTCGGGACCTCTTCCGCCGTTTTCTACTCTCCTGCGATTGGTACTTTGAAGTACTGACAGAGGCTGAAATGAACGTGGCCGAGGCCGAGATGCACCACTATCGATCACTGGGTCTCAGCCCCAGTTCTCCCGAACAATGGACCCGAATCGCACTCGCCTTGGCCGTCTGTCGACTCACCCTCGCTTGTTTGGATTGGGCCGGGACGAATGAAAACGAACAACTCTCTCGAAAGCGTTGCGAACGGATCTTGAATTGGTGTGATCTATCCGTCATGGCTCTCCAGCGAGCTGAACTTGACCAAAACCCAACCGTCGAGGCCATGCGGGTTTTGATCATTTTAACTTCGACAATGTTAGTCCTTCTAAACTTAACTAAAAAAAAAAAAAAAAAACTCTCACTTTTTTTTTCCCCACCTGTTCATCAACTGGCTTGCTTTCGCATGCCTTTTGTGTTGAACTCTAAGATTCTTTGAGACAGATTACGGTCTCATGGGAAGCTCGCCTCAAATGCTCAAGCTTCACTCGGTGGCTGTCGACGTTTCTGAACGACTAAATTTGGTGAGTATTAAAGCCTCCATCTCGTCTTAATCTATTTCCATCTTCAGCACGTTGACCGTAATCAATCTTGTCCTAGCATCGCGACCCTCCGAGTTATCTGTCCTCAAAAGAAAAAGATGATCGTCGTCGGATGTGGTGGGCTCTGGTCACAATTGATTCGTAGGCCGCGATTATAAAAAAGAATCTCGATTGATATCATTTTCCTTGGGCGAATTGTTTTTGACCTTGCCCCGCTTTCAACTATTACTACTACTGCTACGGCTACGGCTACTACTACTACTACTACCAGACATTTTTATTCCACTGGGGCAACATCTCATAGTGTTCTAAGACTTCAAAATTCTGATACCAAGCTTCCAGTGGCTCGACAGATTTACGCCTCGAATACCTTTCCTGACGATCACACAGCCCCTCTGGATCTTCGCTCGGCCAGGAGTCGGTTCGAGCTTGGCAAGTTCAACAATCGGTGCTGTCAGCTTCTGGCGCAGCGGAAACCCTTGGCAACTCTCTCAGATATCTGGAAACTCGATCAGGATCTAGTCGCCCTCGAGGCAAGCGTGCCTCCTGAGCAGCGTCTGGCCAGTGATCTCGACCTCTCCAACTTGTTCCAAAGACCGCTCCGTCCAGCAGGCCCAATTGACGAGGCCTTGCGAAACGGACAGCAAATATTTTACATCGGATTGTGGCACATCAGTAAGTGGCAATCTTGAATTGCTCAGGTACCGATCTCTATCTGAGCCCAAGTGGGGCCAGCTTAACGTCCTTTACTCCTGATCGTCTCTTATCTCGTTCGTTGACGTGTGCGTCTAGGATCCAAAATTCATCGGGGATTGCTCTATACAAAACAAACTTCATCCGACTCGGTCAAGTCTGCAATCAATGTTGATGTCCATCGCGAAATAGTAAGGCGAAGCAGCTGTGAGTTGTAAGACATTTAAATCATCGTGGTCAATCTGACGCTTGAACACTTTGGGGGTAGATTGTTTGCTCCATCTTTACCGTTCCACCAAGCTTCCAACTGCATTCATCTCGGCAATAGCCAGGTAAGGGGATACACCCAAGTGCTCACATATAGCTTATCATGATGGCTCAATTCTATCGATCTGTTTATCTAGTGCGGCTCTCACCTTATCTCTGGAACTGATTGACCAACCTTTACAACCAAACAACTGCGAGATTCGGACGATTATCATCGAGTGCTTCTCGCGTTTACAGACTAATTCGTCACCGATCATCGGACGGGCGTGCCAGGTGTTGGAGTACTTCCTCGACCCAACTCGGCCCCGTGTGGGCATTCCGCAAAGCTACCAAGGTGGTTTGAGCGAGTGGTCAGAGCTCCACTCGCCGGAAGCGTTCCGCTGGCAGACCAATGTAACACGCGAGAACCAGTCCGACTGTCTCGCCCCACCAGTAACTCGGCAGCGGCAAGACGTCACTCTCTGTCTGAGTACAAACCCAGTAAGGTCAGTCGGCTCCCAGGGTTTCTGCTACCCACTCAAGCCGAGTCTACAGCAAGCTTGTGAGGTCCAAGGGACCCCGATGCTTGATCTTTGTTACCCCCTAAAGCCGAGCCCAGAACAGCCTGCCGAGGTCCTCCACAGTCCTGTCCTCGACCTCTACTATCCCCTCCAGTCTAGTCCGGAGCAGAACTCCGAGATACACGGGATCGATCTCTGTTACCTCCTCAAACCGAGCGCCGATCAAGCCACTAATGTCCATGAGAAACCTGTCCTCCACTAGACTTGCCCCGCTTTTTCCGTAAGATCGCCTGCTCGATTACTAAGATCTTATTACATAACCATCAGCTCTAGTCCCCAAGAGTCAACACCGCCTTATATATACAGCATATCCGACTGATCCAAACTACGCTCTGTTGTTCTTGTATGGAGCCTTTATCATGTCCCTCGGTAACCCCATCATTTATCTCCCCGGAAGACGGGTTTCTTGATTATCCAATTTTCGAACTATCTTCAGGTAGTAGAAGAAGGGAATTAGGTATCTCCTCGAGACTCAATTTTTATTCTTGCCCTTCTATCCGTCCGTCTTGTTCTTGTTTGGTATTGTTATACTTTGTACATATTTTTTCGAGATATATAAAAAAAAAAAAGAAAAAAGAAAAAAAGCATCTAGGCCTCGTTGCTTGCTTAGGAAGAATGAATGGAAACAACAGAAACCGGTGCATTGGTATTATCGTATGAGTTACGAACTCCAATAATATCAATGATCACATTCCAAAAAACACCAACTCCAAAAGTACAATGGCCATTTCCAACACCAAAAAAAGCTTCATCGACTTGAGACTTATCATACCCAATCTACTTTTATTCATTGATTAAAAAAATACACACCCCACAAGTACAATGGCCATTGCCAACACCAATTATAAAAACCTTATTTACTTGAAATTTATCAAAACCAATCTGTTTTTAAGCATTGATTTTATTCATGAAAATGTCTAAAATAAAATCCTCATGGATGTCCCAAGTCTTTGTAACATGAATAAGTTCCCCAGGTGGGACCTTGTCCTGAAGGGGATCTTGAAAGGGTAGAGTTATGTGCATTCAACTGCATGACCGGAGAGAATGTTTTAAAAAAAATGACATCATCTTCAATCCTTTTTTAGTGACATGGTTTCTCATTGGGTCATTGAGATTTGAGGGAGAAAAAAATTGTTTTCATATCTAAAATGATTGCGGATAGATGAAAATATGACTACCAAAATGATTAACTTGGTGATCAAGGGTAGCCCACTTGTCCACAGTCACTACAGATTACAGTAGTCTAGTGGCCAAGAAATAAGTTATTTAAATAAGTGAAAATGATATCAATCATTATAATCTTAAGTTCAATTCTTCTCATTTCACATTGATATATTTATTTATTTTATGTAATATTCATCTTAAGAATTAATTAAAAATTATCACATAGTATAAGACTTGCTAATTCTACTAGAGATTATTATCTCTTTCTCTTCATGTATTTATTACCCTTTTAAGAATTTTCTCCTTATAAAAAAGATTATTTTTTGTTTCTTCTCAAATTAAGCACAAGGAATATACACTCCTTGAGGTGTAAAATCAAGGTTCTTGTTTCTTGTGGTATTTATAGATGGGGGAAGCTCTTTTTCTTGTTGACAAGAATGTCATCCCTAGAGACTGGGGGCACCTTACTAGGTTTGAGTGAGTGGGGTTTGATGATAATCATCCAAACCTTTTCCTCAAAAAATCCCTTATACATATCCCTTTCCCTATAGTTTGAGGTCTTCCACTAAAAAAACCCCTCTAGAAATCCATGCTTCCTTAAAATGGGGGATTGATAAATGCACACCCCTGGCCACATGCCCATGCCAGGGTCACACCCATCAAAAAAAGGGCGTGCAGCCCGCACACCCTGTTTTTTGATGGGTGTGTGGCTGCACGCCCATAATTGGGGGTGTTGCATGCCTGTAGATGGGCGTGCAAACTGCACACCCATCTACAGGCGTGCCTACGCCCAAAAAAGGGCATGCAGCACGCACACCCTGTTCAAACCAGGGCATGCAGTTTGCACGTCCTGCCGGGGAGGTATACAACCCCCTTGACTGGAGGGATTCCCTCCAGTCAAGGAGGTCATACAACCTCCTTGACCGGGATCCCTCCGGCCAAGGAGGTTGTATGACCTCCTCAGCCGGAGGGAATCCCTCCGGTCAAAGAGGTTATACAACCTCTTTGACTGGAGGGATTCCCCTCCGGTTGAAGAGCTTGTATAACCCCTTCAACCGGAGGGAATCCCCCCAGTCAAGGAGGTTGTATAACCTCCTCGACTGCAGGGAATCCCTCTGGTTGAGGAGGGAAGGGGTTATACAACCTCTTTGAACAGAGGGGAATCCCTCCATTCAAAGAGGTTGTATAACCTCCTTGACCAGAGGGATTCCCTCCAGTCAAAGGGGTTATACAACCTCTTCTGCCGGAGGGGAATCCCTCCAGTCAAAGAGGTTGTATAACCTCTTTGACCGGAGGGATTCCCTCTGGCTGAGGAGGTCATACAACCTCCTCAGCCGGAGGGATCCCGGTTGAGGAGGTTGTATGACCTCCTTGACCAGAGGGAATTCCTCTAGTCAAAGAGGTTATACAAACTCCTTGGCCGGAGGGATCCCGGTCGAGGAGGTTGTATGACCTCCTTGACCAGAGGGAATTCCTCCAGTCAAAGAGGTTATACAACCTCTTTGAAAGGAGGGGAATCCCTCCAGTCGAAGAAGCTGTATAGCCTCTTTGACCGGAGGGATTCCCCCCGGTCAAGCCATGCGGCTGCTGACAGCACAGTCCCAAAAAATGGGGACTATGCGTCAGCACGCCCTATGTATGTACATAGGTGTCATGAGCCGTATTGCGGGCCTGCCCGCACCAAAGCCCGCACCACATGTAGATAGTCTATCACGTACATGTGACAGACAGACCACTATATATTCTGTCAGGACGAGGATCCACATCTCTTCCTCATCCTGCAATCTACATTATAGGATCCCGAAACCCCCAAAACCCCAGAACCCCAGAGCCTTCCTCTCCACAGATCAGACCATAACATATTGCAGGATCTAAACACTACAGAGACAAAGGCAAGAAACCAACACCCAGACACCTGAACAAAACCAGACAGACAACCCGAACGATCCCAACACCACCCGCACCCAAAAGATGGACGAAGTAGAGCAACTCTGACGACAGCTTGAGGAGATGACTCAAGCAAGGGAGAACAAACGATCCCGCCGAAGAGCGGCCAAAGCACAACGGGACCAACCATCCCAACCAACCGTTTCCACCTGAACCCGTGGACCAAAGATCGCATGTCCCAACAAGTTCAATGGTGAACGCAGGACAAAGGCAGAAAAGTTCGCCCGCCAAGTGGCAATTTATACATTGGTCAACAGCACCATGTTCCCTGACAACAGGAAAAAGCTGTTATTCGCCGCGTCCTACCTTACCGGACCCGCCGCCGTGTGGTCCGCCCCGTACATCGACCTAGTCACGGAAGGGGCGGACTTCTTGTACGACGGGTGGACGAAGGATTTTGGAACGATGTATTTCAACTCCAAGAAGAAAGGAAAGGCGGAACGGGCTTTACAAGCGCTACAACAGACAAGGACAGTGGCCGACTACACCCACACATTCCTCACCCACGCTACTGCCACCGGATGGGAAGTCCCAACCCTCATCAGCCAATACCGGCAGGGCTTAAAACGGGACATTCGGACAGCACTAGTACTGGCCCGCACCACTTTCACCACTGTCAATGAGGCAGCGGGTCTAGCCATGGAGCTTGATTCGGAGATGCACGGGGCAGAGACGACCACTGGATTTGCAAAGACTCAGCCAGATCCCGACGCCATGGACACATCTGCGATCAGCGGCCGACTGTCCAAAGACGAGAAGGCCCGCATGATGCGGGAAGGACTTTGCTTCCGCTGCGGGACGCAAGGGCATATCTCTTGGGAGTGTCCAACCAAGAAAGGGAAAGGACGGACACCTTCCTCAGTCTCCGCACTCGAGGACCAGATCTGACAGCTAGCCGATGGATTGGCGGCGCTTAAAACGGAGGGACAGGCGGACAAGGTGAACAAGGGATGGGCCAATAAGTCAAAAAATGGAGATGCTCGGGAATGAAGGTTGTGCCCTTCCCGAGCGTAGCGGAGTTGTCATGCAGTATTGGTGCTAGTCAGACATTACATGTAAATGAAATTGATCCCCGATGTTTCCTTTCATGCACCATCACAACTCCCAGAGCCACACCCCAAAGCCCCTATCCCCCCCTATCCTTTCTCATAGACTCCGGAGCAACCCACGACGTTCTGAGTGAATCGTACGCATCCCAATGGGGACTCCTCAAGGCCGCTTCGGCCTTGGGGCGAACCATCTTCGGATTTGACGGGTCCGCAAGCAGAGCAACCCATGAGATAGACCTAATGTTGAACGACAAACCCCGCCCGTCACGATTCATCATTACACGACTGAAAGACTCGTATGATGGGATCCTAGGGATGCCCTGGATCCGCCGATATGGACACCGAATCAATTGGACAAACCGTACCCTATGGACCCCAGACATTGCGGCCACTTCGGCGGTTTCTTCTATTCTGAAAAACACCCCAACCGGCTGATGAAGCTATGGCCAGAGGTCGGAGGATGAAGTGATAACAAAGACTCTGAATTTATTCTAGAGGCTGAAAAGAACAAAAGGAAGCCCTCTTAGAGGGCAAGCTGCTAGTTTGCGTGGTGGAAAAGCACACACGCTACAAGAGGTTGTATTCTGTAGAGACCTCAGGGAAAAGCGCGCAGAAGACTGATGATTTTATTGCTATCTTGATCACTAGTTTATATGCTATTTACAACTGAGGGACAGGTTGTGGGCAGAAGATGACAAGATGAATATTCAATCTGAAGGGGGAGGGAGTGACATGGATGGGAAAAGGAGGGGAAAGGAGACCTGCAAAGATGGAATTTCAACACCGGCGAGTCGGGGAAAGCTAGGAAGATTGACGAGGGTGTGTGTGTTTTGAACACAATAATGCCCCCGCAATGTGAGTTCAATATCCCTATCCCCCACATCATTCCCGAAACGGCTGGCAAGCTTGTACACCCTGTAGATAGACCGCCAAAACCCACGTGGAATCCCAAAACCCGACACCCCAACCACGTACCCAATGAAACCGTATCCAATTGAACTAGTGCTACTGCTGCAGCAGTATTGTCCTACCCGCCAACATCCCCGCAGAAGGTCAAAAGGCCCATGGGGAAAGCTAGGATTAGTGACAAGGGGGTGTGTTCTTGCAGCACAATAACACCCCCGCAATGTGAGTTTGACAACCCCCCAACCCATACTTTACCGCCCGAGACAGCTGGCAAGCTTGTACGCCTTGTAGATAGATTCCCAAGCCCCGCCAAGCATCCCAAGACTTGACACTCTGACCAGGTACCCGATGAAATTATTGCTACTGCCAAGGCAGTATTGTCCTCTCCGCCAGCATCCCCGCATACGGTCTACAGGCCCATGGGGAAAGCTAGGATTAGTGACGAGGGGGTGTGTGCTTTTAGCACAATAACACCCCCGCAATGTGAGTCTGATAGATCTTCCCCGCATTTGAATCCCAAAACAGCTGGCAAGCCTCTTTCCCCCCTAGGACATACCCCTGCAGTGATCAGCACGGCCAAAACATCGTGGTCGACATCGGCCCGATTGGCAGCAAAAGGGAAAGCCACGACTGCGGAGCGGACTACAGAAGAATTAGTACCGCGGTGCTACCACCGACACCTTGACATGTTCCGGAAATCAAGCGCCATGAGACTTCCCCCGCGAAGAAAGTATGACTTCCGCGTAGATCTGATCCCAGGAGCCACCCCACAGGCCGGAAGAATCATCCCGCTATCTCCAGCAGAGAACCAGGCACTTGATATTATGATTGCCGAAGGACTGACGAGCGGGACCATTTGAGGGACCACATCCCCGTGGGCGGCACCGGTACTATTCACTGGAAAGAAGGACGGAAACCTGCGACCCTGTTTTGACTACAGGAGACTTAACGCGGTAACGGTGAAGAACAAGTACCCGCTCCCACTGACAATGGACTTAGTTGACAGCCTTTTGGATGCGGACACATTCACAAAGCTCGACCTCCGCAATGCATATGGAAACCTCAGAGTTGCGGAAGGCGACGAAGATAAGCTGGCTTTCATCTGCAGGGCAGGACAATTTGCCCTGCTTACCATGCCCTTTGGTCCCACGGGAGCGCCAGGATACTTCCAATACTTCATGCAAGACATCCTCCTCGGACGGATTGGGAAAGACACCGCTGAATACCTAGATGACATCATGATCTACACGCGGAAAGGGTCAAACCATGCGGAGGCAGTGGGCAGTATACTGGACACATTGAGCAAGCACCAATTGTGGCTGAAACCCGAAAAGTGTGAATTTTCAAGGCCGGAAGTAGAATACCTAGGATTATTGATATCATGCAACCGGATCAGAATGGACCCCGCAAAGGTGCAAGCAGTAACCGACTGGCCCGCACCGAAGAATGTCACCAAACTTCAACAATTCATTGGATTTGCTAATTTTTACCGCCGATTCATCGACCATTTCTCAGGAAAGACCAGACCGCTCCACAACCTGACAAGAGTAGAAACCCCCTTTGTGTGGGACACCAAGTGCAACTCCGCGTTTGAATCCCTCAAAACCGCCTTCACATCCGCTCCGATCCTGAAAATTGCGGACCCGTACAAACCGTTTGTCCTCAAATGTGATTGCTCCGATTTCGCGCTTGGCGCGGTACTGTCCCAGGTTTGCACCAAGGACCAGGAACTTCACCCAGTAGCTTACCTGTCCCGATCCCTAGTACAGGCGGAACGCAACTATGAGATCTTTGACAAAGAGTTACTGGCTATTGTGGTGGCAATACCTGGAAGGGAACCCACACCGCTTGACGGCAATTGTATACACCAATCACCGTAATTTGGAAAGCTTCATGACAACCAAGCAGCTCACGAGAAGACAGGCAAGATGGGCGGAGACCATGGGATGTTTTGACTTCGAGATCATATTCCGACCAGGACGCCAATCGACAAAACCTGATGCCCTATCCCGCAGACCGGACCTCGCCCCAGCACCGGGAGAAAAGCTAACCTTTGGTCAGCTTTTGAAGCCAGGTAACATCACGGAGCAGACGTTTGAGGAGCTTGCGGAATGTGAAGAATTGGACAGCTGGTTTCTGGACGAATCAATTCAAATGGAAGACGGGGAACATTGGTTTGAGGTGGACGTGATGGGGACTGATTTGGAAGATGCGGGAACGGACGACCTAGCGTTATCTGACGCCGAAATCATTGCCAGGATTAGAGAACTGACCCCACATGACCCAAAATTGGCTGACTGGATTAAGCTGTTACAGAAACCAACAAGGGACCACAACAGGTATGCGGAAGCCAACGGGGTACTCTATGAAAAGGGACGGATAGTGGTACCAGCGGACTTGGCATTGCGGACGATGATCCTCAAAAGTTGACACGACACAAAGTCCGCAGGCCACCCAGGCAGATCCCGCACGTTGGCATTAGTACGGAGAAGTTTTGTGTGGAATGGAATGAAGAAATTTGTCAACCAGTATGTAGACGGCTGTGATTCATGCCAAAGAGTCAAATCTAGCACCCAACGGCCGTTTGGAACATGAGAACCCCTTCCGATCCCCGCAGGCCTATGGACGGACATTAGCTATGATTTGATCACTGATCTCCCTGAATCCCGCTTGAGTGACAGCATACTAACAGTAGTAGACCGACTGACCAAGATGGCCCACTTCATCCCATGCAAGAAAACCATGAACGCGGAGCAAGTAGCGGAACTGATGGCGGAACATGTATGGAAACTCCATGGAACCCCCAAGACAATTGTCTCAGCCCGGGGAAGTATTTTTGTTTCCCAAATCACACGTGAGTTGAGCTCCCGCATGGGGATTAGACTACAGCCATCCACAGCGTACCACCCAAGGACAGATGGACAATCCGAAATCGCCAACAAAGCAGTCGAGCAATACCTGCGGCACTTTGTTTGCTACCAACAGAACGATTGGGCCCCACTCCTCCCAATGGCCAAATTTGCTTACAACAACAACGACCACACATCAACAGGAGTTTCCCCGTTCAAAGCCAACTACGGATTCAACCCGGCATATAGCAGAACCCCCTCAACAGAACAATGCATCCCCGCAGTAGAGGAACGACTCCGCAAACTTGCGGAGGTTCAAGACGAACTCAAGCATTGCTTAAAAGAGGCGCAAGAAACAATGAAAGGCCAATTTGACAAGAAAACAAGGGAAACACCGGAATGGGACGTAGGGGACAAAGTATGGCTAGACGGACGCAACATTTCAATGACCCGCCCCAGCCCAAAATTGGAACATAGATGGCTGGGACCTTTCTCTATCTGTAACAGAATCTCAAGATCTGCGTATAAGCTAACACTCCCTATATCCATGCGGGGGGTACACCCCGTATTTCACGTATCAATACTCCGCAAACACAGACCCGACAAAATTGCGGAACAACAGAGGGAAGACCCGGAACCAATTACAGCGGACGGCGGGGATGAGTGGGAAGTCGATGAGGTACTGGACTGTAGAAGACAACACAGGAAGACCCAATACCTGGTCAGCTGGAAGGGATTTGGAACGGAAGACAACTCATGAACCAATGGAGAACTTGAAGAATTGCAAAGAATTAGTAGCGGGATTTAACTCAAGATTTCCAGGCGCAGCGGGTATTCATCGGCGGAGGCGGAGAAGGAAGTGAGGAACAAAATTGATAAGAGGTGGATTTTTTTTTCTTTTTTTCTTGATTGGCGAACGAGTGGAGGATTTAGCATTAAAAGGGGGATAATGTCATGAGCCGTATTGCGGGCCTGCCCGCACCAAAGCCCGCACCACATGTAGATAGTCTATCACGTACATGTCACAGACAGACCACTATATATTCTGTCAGGAAGAGGATCCACATCTCTTCCTCATCCTGCAATCTACATTATAGGATCCCAAAACCCCAGAAACCCCAGAACCCCAGAGCCTTCCTCTCCACAGATCAGACCATAACATAAAGAATTAGTAGCAGGATTTAACTCAAGATTTCCAGGCGCAGCGGGTATTCATTGGCGGAGGCGGAGAAGGAAGTGAGGAACAAAATTGATAAGAGGTGGAATTTTTTTTCTTTTTTTCTTGATTGGCAAAACGAGTGGAGGATTTAGCATTAAAAGGGGGATAATGTCATGAGCTGTATTGCGGGCCTGCCCGCACCAAAGCCCGCACCACATGTAGATAGTCTATCACGCACATGTCACATACAGACCACTATATAGTCTGTCAGGACAAGGATCCACATCTCTTCCTCATCCTGCAATCTACATTATAGGATCCCAAAACCCCAGAAAACCAGAAACCCAGAGCCTTCCTCTCCACAGATCAGACCATAACAATAGGTAGGGGTGTGCATGCCCCTACCTATATACATAGAAAGGGCATGCGGCCTGCACACCCTTTCTATGTATATGGGTAGGGGCACGCACACCCCTACCTATATACATAAAAAGGGTGTGCAGGTTGCACACCCTTTTTTGAATAGGGCATGCAACTGCACACCCTGTTTTGGGTGGGTGTTGCACGCCTGTAGACGTGCTTACACCCAAAAGTGGGCATGCAGCCCGCACACCAATAAGAAAAAAGGTGTGCAGGCTGCACACCTTTTTTTTAAGGGCATGCATTGGGCATGGGCGTGCAACCATGGGTGTGGGTTTATCAACCCCCCTTAAAATGGAAGTAAGTGTAAAAGCACCAGTACTGGCTCTCTAAGCCACATCCCTTTATTAAATAAAGGATCTAGGCCCTCCGTTCATAAGCTTCAAAGGGGCTTATTTTTGTCAAGATTAAAGCTCATGGAAAAGAGGCGATGAAGGGGCTTTCTTGAGGGAGCCTAAGAAAGGACCGAGGAGGACAGGAAAAATAAGTTTAAGGCTCAGACTCGATGATTTTATTTCAAATAGAAAGAGATGACTTATATAGTCACAACTAGAGAGCCCCCTGGCAAGATCCAAAGGGGGCCTAGGAGACTACATACAACAAAACAATAAAAGTGAACACTACTCAGACTAGTAGCAGACACAGTGATGAGTTAATAAAACTAGAAAGATTCTAGAGTGAAGATTAAAACTGGGAAGACTCCAGAGTGATTATAAAACTGCCAACAGCAGAGTGATGAAGTTAAAACTACCTGATTGGTAGAGTGATATAAAACAATTATATTGAGTGATAAACAAATAAAACTGCTTGATTGCAGAGTGATTGGGATTTAATAATAAAGATGATTTTGATGAAGATATTTGTGAGCGGACAGACAGGCTGAAATTCTGACACACCCCCGCGCGAACAGGCGACAAAGGTGGTAACAGGGGATGATAATGGCTACAAGGAGGTGATGGTGACGAGAAGCTGGTGGTGACACCTAGGATCTGGTGGCGAAGAATAGAAGCTGTTGGCGACAACTAGTAGTTGGAGGAGACAACTATGAGGTGGTGGCAGCAACTAGGAGCTGGGGGCGACGACTATGAGCTGGAGGCGACAGCTGGGAGCTGTTGGGGACGACTGGGAGCTGGTTGCGACGACTGGGAGCTGGTTGCGACGACTTGGAGCTGGTGGCGACATCTATGAGCTGGTGGCGACGACCAGGAGCTGGTGACGAAAACAGGGAGCTGGTTGCGACGACTTGGAGCTGGTGGCGACATCTATGAGCTGGTGGCTACGACCAGGAGCTGGTGACGAAAACAGGGAGCTGGAGGCGATGACTAGGCCGTGGTGGAGACAACGAGGATGTGGTGGCGATGGCGACGATTTCAAGATTCTTCCAACGACTTGGAGATGCTTCCAGCGAGTCATAGGTCCTTCCAACGACTCAGAGGTGCTACCGACGACTCCGAGGGACTTCCAACGACTCAGTGGTGATTCCAGCAACTTGGAGGTGCTTCCGACGAATTGGAGGTGCTTCTGATGCCAAGGAGTTGATGCCAGTGAGCGAGCTGAGAGAGAGATGGGTTGAGAAGAGAATCGAGACTGTAAATCTGTCAAGATTAAAGCTCATGGAAAAGAGGCGATGAAGGGGCTTTCTTGAAGCCTAAGAAAGGATCGAGGAGGACAGGAAAAATAAGTTTAAGGCTCAGACTCGATGATTTTATTTCAAATAGAAAGAGATGACTTATATAGTCACAACTAGAGAGCCCCCTGGCAAGATCCAAAGGGGGCCTAGGAGACTACATACAACAAAACAATAAAAGTGAACACTACTCAGACTAGTAGCAGACACAGTGATGAGTTAATAAAACTAGAAAGATTCTAGAGTGAAGATTAAAACTGGGAAGACTCCAGAGTGATTATAAAACTGCCAACAGCAGAGTGATGAAGTTAAAACTACCTGATTGGTAGAGTGATATAAACAATTATATTGAGTGATAAACAAATAAAACTGCTTGATTGCAGAGTGATTGGGATTTAATAATAAAGATGATTTTGATGAAGATATTTGTGAGCGGACAGACAGGCTGAAATTCTGACAATTTTGGCTGACCCTAGCAGGTATAGTGAGACCCTGTTAATAGTTGTTGAGGTCTAACCCAGCTTGATTCAATTCAACTCCGAGTCACACAAGAGACCAGAGAGTATCCTAGTGAAACTGGGATTCACTGAATCAATTTGAAAGTGTCTGATCTGAACTGTAAAAATGTATACATCATCCATGGGAGGAAATGTGGGTTTTCTATTTAATTAGTTGAAATCAATAATCAAGCTCAAATTGTGTTAGATATAAGTTTTTTAGTTTAACTAGGATACTCTCATCCCAAATTATTATTCTGAAAGTGCATATAGTACATGGATTGTAGGGGGAACAGGGGTGTTGTAATGTATCCTAGGTAATGATCCACCCAAAACTAATTAATGATATCAGAGAACCCTGGTAATTTGACATAAATAAGCCCCCCCCCCCCCCCCAGCTGGCCAACTTCAAAGATTGGGTTACTAATATCACAAGATGTGGGGAGAAGGGGTAAGTTGAACTTCTTACCAGGGATCAACTTCCTAGGCCCATAAGGTCACTATACATATTGGAGGAACGGTTTGGCAAGGTTATAAGTAATTCAAATTCACTCCTAATAAAATTTTATTGTATCCTGTATAGTTTTTCAAGGTTAAAGTAACCATCATTGGTGTTTCATGAAAAAAGAAAATTGCTTTGTTCTGATTTCTTTTTGGGACATTAGGGGGTATCAAATATGACCAAATACACAATTTAAACCAGTTAATTAGGCTTTTGAAAACTCTGATAAAAATGGTAAGATTGTAAACCAGGGATATTTCCAGGGCACTTGCATGCAAGTGCCATCACATAAACTTCTTGATCAAATCTTTCATAAATTTTAAGCAGTGGGTATAAACTTTTTTTCCAAGAAAGTGTGATATAATCTGTATTGTAACTTGGGTTGAGACCAAACCCAGCAAACAACCTAATATGTTGCACAAGTCCAGCTGTGATTTTTTTGCTAGGATAACATGGATCTAAATCTTGGGTGATAATTGTTTTGTGTATATTTCCAATTGATCCAATGTTCATTGAAACACTCATGTTTTCATATTAAAAATGATTTTGAGAGTGATGATAAAAATTTACAAAGTGATGATCAATGATTTATGCATTTTCTGCAAGACCTTGAATTCTTTTCAGATACAATCAATGGCATTATATACACACACTCCGTGTAAAGCAAAATCAAGTGCATGGTAGGTGT
This sequence comes from Puccinia hordei, assembly GCA_007896445.1. NCBI lineage: Eukaryota > Fungi > Basidiomycota > Pucciniomycetes > Pucciniales > Pucciniaceae > Puccinia > Puccinia hordei. The sequence goes on along the minus strand of RDRW01000246.1, from coordinate 244,786 downwards.
TTATTTCCCATCTCTACATTAATTGATCTGAGCCCTTATTGAGGGAGTATTTCAGAAATGAAATGCTTTAATATATTGAATATGCAATTTTGACTGGCTTCATGCATCCGACGGCCATCCACAAAAGTCTCGGATCCTAGCTAGATTTCAGAGCCAAACCCAAATTACATCAATCCTTTCTTATCGCGACAGGAAATTCGAGGTATTGATCTACATAGACAGCATGAAAGCACCCAACCAGAAAAAGAAATCCAGGCACCCCGTAAAACCTCGCCAACTTAAACGGCAAACTGAAGAAGAGGAAATAAAAAAATTAGCATCTGGCAGTCTTTCCTTTGTGAGTCGCTTTTCTATTTCCCTTTTTTCAATTATCTTTTCCCCCGAGAACGACAATCTTCAGCTGAAAATAAGTCTGCATGTTTTTCTCGACGCAGGACTTAGCAAAGCCACCAACACTTTTTACCGACCTTCCCATCTCAAGAGCCACATTGAAAGGACTCCAAGCTGGCAAATTTGAGAAGCTGACTCCCATCCAAGCACTAGCGATACCACGTGCACTCAAAGGTCGGGATGTCCTTGGAGCAGCACGGACGGGGTCTGGAAAGACGCTGGCATTTTTGATTCCGGTTTTAGAGATGCTTTATCGGCAGAAGTGGGGAGCGATGGACGGCTTAGGTGCTTTAATCATCAGTCCAACTCGGGAATTGGCCGTTCAAATCTTCGAGGTGCTCAGGTCCATCGGCAAATTTCATACGTTTAGTGCTGGATTAGTTATCGGCGGTAAAAGCTTAGAAGACGAAAGGGATCGACTTGGAAGAATGAACATCCTGGTTTCTACTCCCGGTCGTTTGCAGCAGCACCTTGAACAAACCACTGACTTTGACTCTGATAATCTACAGCTCCTAGGTATGTAATACTTTCCGTCAAAGACTGCTCAATCAACATTCCTTTTGAACTTATATGCAAGCTTGTATTACACTCCCCTGATAGTTCTCGATGAAGCCGATCGAATCTTAGATATGGGCTTTTCCGATTCCATCAATGCGATCATCTCTAGTCTACCCAATTCGCGGCAGTCGCTTCTGTTCTCTGCGACTCAAACAAAGTCCGTCAAAGACCTCGCCCGACTATCTCTAACTGGGGATCCAGAATACGTTTCGGCACGTGAGACGGGGGTTGAACGAGATCTTACCACGCCCAAAGAGCTCGTACAAAGCTACATGGTAACACCGCTAGAATGTAAAATAGATTATCTATGGGGTTTTTTAAAGACTCATTTGAAGACAAAAATGATAGTGTTTCTGAGCAGCTGCAAGCAGGTTTGATGCTTTCTTTTCCTTCATCTCCCTTCTGGATCCGAGATGACCGAATGCTTGTCCTCTTCAGTTGTTCATCTTATCCTTCTAACAACCATCTCTTTCCAGGTCCGTTTCGTTCACGAAATTTTTCGTCATCTACGACCAGGCATACCCCTGCTACACTTGCATGGGAAGCAAAAGCAAATCAAACGGCTTGAAATTTACGAACGATTTTCCTCATCTCCTCAAGTATGTTTATTTGCCACAGACATAGCTGCCCGAGGGCTCGATTTCCCATCTGTCGATTGGGTGGTCCAAGTGGATTGTCCTGAAGACGTCGATACCTATATACATCGAGTTGGTCGGACTGCCCGTTATCAAAGCGGTGGAAAGGCCTTGCTACTACTATTGCCCTCAGAAGAAGAAGGAATGCTGAAGAAGTGGGAAAGTAGGGGAATCGTTGTCTCCAAAGTTAAACCTAACGAATCGAAGAAACAATCTATACAGACTCAAATTCAAGCCCAAATGTTCAAGTTCCCAGAGCTAAAATTTCTCGGCCAACGAGCTTTTATCTCATACGTTCGATCCATACATCTCCAAAAGAACAAGGAGATTTTCAAGTTGAAAGAACTGGATCTAGTCAAATTTGCTGAATCCATAGGTTTACCGGGGCGCCCCAAGTCCGGTTTTCCGGTTCGGGAGCTGGTGGTGCTGCAGGGGGAAGTGGCGAAAGTGCTAAAGCTAAGAAAAACGCGCCACGAGATTTGGAGACATTAAAAAAACTTACTCTTGATCAAAACGCAACGAGTGTGCGCACCGTCAACAAGGATAGTGATGAGGCAAGCGCGGCTGCATCAGGTACCGATGTCACGTCTTCTGATTGCGATTCCGATTCAAATGATGACTCCGGCAAATATGACAGTGATGATGGGGAAGAAGAAACGTACTCGGGCGCCACCGTCCCGTACCCTTCAGCTACTCATTCCGAATCCACAAAACAAGCGGTTCGAACGAAATATGACCGAATGTTCCAGCGGCAAAATCAAGACATTCTTTCACAACACTATGCCAAATTAGTCGACCGTAGTTCAGATGGGATGGAAGGCCGAGAGAAGCAAGTCGATGATGATGATTTCATTCAGTTAAAACGTGCCGATCATGATCTAGATGCAGCAGAAGCGGCAATACCAGATTCGGCTTACTTATCCAAACGCAAGTTAAAATTAGCCACCTCCAAAAAGGCCGTGGCGATGTCTGGTATCGGCTTGGGTAAAAAAGTGATATTTGATGACGAGGGAGAGGCTCACCAGGCTTATAAAATTTTACAGGAAGAGGAATACAAAAAAACCCATAACGTGGAAAGCGAGATTAAGGATTTCGTCATTCGAGAAAAGGAGAAAGTTCAACAAGCTGATCAGACTGATAAGCTAGTGGCTAAAACTAAACGAGCCGAGAAGAAACGAAAACGGAAACTTAATTTTGAAAGCAATCAAAATGTAAGGTTTATTGTCATTTTTCTTTCTAGGACGGAACGATCTTTTTCTACAATACGATTTTCCCTAACCTAAACTAACATCCGCCTGGGTTTTTTCTATTTGCAGGATGCGAAGGTTGCTGAATTGGTCTCGAATGACGAGAATGATGGATACATTTCCCCCGAGTTTGATCTTCCTTCGGAATCCGAATCTGAGCCTCACTTCGATCGTGATCCGCATCAACACAGGCCTAAGAAATTGAAACCTTCTTCGCCGATCGGAGAGTCATTATGAAGAGGAAGACGACCTTGAAGCTTTGGCTTTGGAGAAAATAAAACAGAGATTCAAACCCAAAGTTTTATAATATGCTCTGTCAAGAAAGCCAACATCTACAACGCGTAGTGCTCAATCAGACCCAAATACATTTGTTTTATTATGTCCGTTCACAAAAAATTATGTACTAATTAAATGGACCCGCATAGCTAGCCATCGTTTGAATGCAGTTTTGAACTCGTGTGAAGTTAGAGGTCCCTCGAGCGCACATTCCGATGGCTTGTTTGGAGGGACTTGCTTGGTATCCATCATTTTTTGCGGGAGCCTTTTCTTAAATTGGCTGGGCAAATATTGATTTGCCAACTGTGACCATACACTGCACATCACCCAAAAGTCACGAGTTTCCTGCAACAAACAGCCTCGCTTCTTGCCTTCTCACATAACCTTGGAGATGCGCCACCTAATCTTGAATTCTTAAATCATTTTCAAAACTTGTTTGCTAACCATTATTATATACTCTCTCCACGATTAAAAAAGCCTGTTTTCCTCTGTTCAACGTTTCTCTTTTCGTTGTTCTCTGTTGCTCGGACCCCTCAAAGACCCCGATGTTTCTTGCCCCGATTACTAGTCAGTTGAACTACTCTATATCACATAGTTGTGAAATGAATAATATTCTTAATGGTTTGCCCAAGAGCGATACAATTGTCAGACATAAATAATACGTGTAGTAATAAATATATAGATAATAAGGGGGTTCACGTTGGTTCGAAATTCCTGGATGGTTTGACTTCTGATGCATGCTTTCATCATAAACCCTATGAAAAAGCCTGCATAAGTTAGCCCTTGATCACAGCCAAACCGTAGAATTTTAGTTGCATGAGCAGAGCTCAAAGTTTTAGGCAGCTTTATCAACCTTTTTCAAAAACTGCCTTAGGTGCTTATTTAGAATAGTGGCTGACACCCAGCTCTGCACTAAAATACCTGAAAACTGTCCGCTGGTACTCTCTACATCACTTGGATTTTCTCACACACCTCCATCTGCTTCTGCTACTCTTTTGCATCATCATAACAGCCTTCACATCTCTTGTAGTCCAATACCCATTCCCTCTCTGCTATGCCTGCACTTCTTCAGACTCTCACTGCTGTTACTGCTATGTCAGAGCACTTAAATAAATTGATACCTGAGATACCCAGGAGCTCACCATCTGAGTTCTGAGGTCCAAGTTTAATTCATCCCCACCCCCCAAAGCCTGCCCTCATTATATAACAACTATTTCCAGAACATATCGTAGGCCAACATGTGGCCACAATGCACATCACATGTTATGCAGTACTACACTCAACTACCATGACAAAACCTCCTTGCCTGAGGTGAACATGGTGAATCACCCTCATCTGGAAAATTGCTCCAGCCTGGGTTTTGTTTCCTGAAGGTGGAAATCCATCAGCCATGTTTGGCCAATTGTCAGAAGAAAATGGCTATTGACCACCCCCAGCTTGGCCATCCTGCAACCAAGGGGGGGGGGGGGCTTGAAACTGTTACTTTCCCGGTTGAATAATTAGCCATTCCCACCAAAGAAATGCACTTGGACACAACATCCTGTCAGAATTCAAGTGATTGGTCTCTGCTTTAATCCTTTTCATTTCATCTATCATCAATTGGTGTGTAAAACCCCCACTGAAAAAAAAATTGGCTGCTTTGTTGAAATTCAAAACTTCCATGCATAAAATAGCAGAATGCATGTGAGGCTATGGTCTTGTGATTAATATTTCAAGGGGAAATCTAATTCAGGGGGTCTAGATTATACCAAGGAGAAAATGGCTCAGGTTTGATGAGCCCAGAATTGGTGTCTTTATTCCTACTGGCAATTTGCCAGATTGAATAGACTAGCAAAAAAGTGAGCTGAATAGTAAGCATATGCACTATACATATGGAGCTGAATAAAGCATTGTAATGCATATTGCACTTAATACATATGGAATTTCCTTTTCTATCCAAAAGGATCTTGTAAAAGCAAATACAAGCCATGACCCATGGCACACAAGAATAAATTAACTACAGTAGAAATTATATTTTTTACAAGCCTAATAAATTGTTTGTTATTATTATTTGAACCAATATTTGTCCAAACAAATCAATATTTATGTTCTCAGAACCCATTAAATAATTAATAATGATCATCACAGCTGAATACTTGTGCTGGGGTGTTGAGTGTTTGGCCTACACATCCCTCCCGGGAAGGGTGTGTGACCTGCACACCCCTCCTGGGAAGGTTATGTGACCTGCACACCCCTCCTGGAAAGGGTGTGCAACCCCATACACCTTTCTTATATCTATAGGAAGGGTGTGCAGGGCTGCACACCTTTACCAGAGGAAATACCTCTGGTTGAGGAGGACATACAGGCCTCTTTGAATGGTGGGATTTCCTCCATTTGCACACCCTTCCTATATGTATAGGAAGGATGTGCAGGGTCACACTCCCTTCCCAGTGTCAGAATTTCAACTCCACATTCTTGCCTCAGAGCACTTTTCCCGCGCTCTCATGTTCTCCAGTAACCTGAGAGTTAAATCTTGTCTCTTCAACACTTAAATCTTGTCTCTTCAAAACTCCTACTCTCTTTTCTCATCTTGAGTGGAACCAACTTGCTCCCATTGCCTTTTTTGACTCAGAGAAGAAACCTCATTTCATCTTTGTTGTCAAACTCAAGGTAATCAGTCATCAGAATCCAGAGCCTTGGTAACTGACTTAACTCCCTTCTTTTTCTCTCTTTCTCTCACTCATGTTCTCTCTCAATTTTCTCCCCCTCATCTTTGTTTGAATGTTGACTAACTGTTGATTCCATTAGTCTCTCTTCTGATAGTTCTTCTGTCTGTGTTTGGTTGTGATTGTTTGTTATCTTTCAGTCTTCTTCGATTCAGCTCATACTTGGTCCTTTAGTTACTTGTTTTCTCAATTCATTATCTTTTTATCTTTTCTATTTTTATTATCAGTGCTCTGATATATTGTCCTTTAGTTTTTTCCCAAAAATCAAACACCCAGGAGGGGCAGGCAGGTCACACCCCCCTCCTGGGAAAGGCATGCCGCCAGGGGCATGGATTTATCCACACCCCTGGTGCTGTGCATGGTAAGAGAATAGAATAAGGTTTTAGGGGAATGAAAGGTAATTAATAAAAGCAAAAAAAAGGTGCAGCCAACTCCAATGCACAGGAATATTCTTTTGGTGTACTCAGGCCACACACCATTTTTTTTGGTCTGTGAACCTGGTGCAGCAAAAACAGAGTTTTTTTGTGTGTGTGTGTGGGGATGCACAGGCCAAAGATGGTAAATTTATGATTCCAGCCAGTGAGTTATCAGAAGGTGGGATCTTAGACTTTAAATGATAAGAAAAATAAAAAGCTGGGTCAGATCACTTTCTGAGAAACAAATATCTGAATGATGGGACACTTACCACCATTTTCCTTTTGAAATTCAGGTTGCTTGGATACAATGTGAGAGTTTTTGAGGAAGCTTTCCAAGAACTGCAAAGAGGGCTGTATTTCTTACAACCCCCCATGGTAATGTTGGCCGGAGCCAACCAATATAAGACTGGTCTGGGAGACCAATCTTATATTGGCTGGGCCCACCAATACATTAAATGGCCCTTTAAATGTATTGGGAGGCTCAGCCAATACAAGATTGTTTTCACAGATGAATATTATATTGGTTGGCTTTGGCCAACTTCATTGCAGGGATTTGTAAGCAATACAACCCATTTTTCAGTGAAGACTGTATCAAAAAATCAAAATTGGTGCAGCCGGAACTGGAGATAGGAGCAATGGGGAATGACAGAGTGACGGGGGTGTTGTAGCTCAAAAAATTGGGTGGATATAGATGCACAGGCAGGGATAGAATTTGGCTAAACCTTATTGCAAAAGGGTTAAAAGTTCTTGATGTGTTGTTGATCTTTAGCATATGTGAACTGTGCTAATATTTCTTTCAATGCTCATAACCTTATTTGGAATAGACAAGGAAAGAAATTTTTCCCTATTAAATTTGTATGTAAGTGGGGAACTACTTTATATACATGTATCTACAGGGGGTCTAGGAGAGCTCTAAAGGCAACCCTAACTGGGTTACAACACATATACCCCCAGGGGTACTATATGGGAAAGAGTGATGAGGAAAGTGGTGATGAAACTCATAACTTTCAAACTCTGACAAATGCGCAAGTGGTGAGATGCCTCTGGTTATATGAAAGCAGTGGTTATAACATACACAAATAACATCACTGCTGCCAAAACAGGGCCCCAAAAACAGAACAATAGACCACCTCCACCGCGGGGAGCTATCCAAGCTGCTATATTGACATTGCCAGGGCACCTTGCCAGAGTTTCAACATCCCAAGGCTGGGTTGCTACACACCACAAGCTACAATGTGTTGTAGCTTGGAGCGGTGAAACCTTTTGGGTGTTACCAAAGCGTCCCGGTTGTGTGTGAGTTAAAATGACCGGGGGGAGGGGCCAGATTTCACAATATTTTTCTGTGTGATACTTGGCCGATGGGGTGCTATCAAGATGCTATAGCAGTTCCAGATCTGGAACTGCTATAGCAACCAAGCTATAAAAAGTGCTATTTTAGCGGCGCTACTAAATGGGGTTTGGGGTGCTATATTTAGGGGCCGTTTGGATGTGCGGGTGAATCTCGAGTGAATTTTGAAATTGCCTGCAAAGTTGAGATTTTTTTGGGATTCAGAATCTCAAGGTCAGATATGCAAACAAAATTCAAAAAAAATGTTTGGCTGCCACATAATCTCCAATAAAATACAAGATCCTGAATCTCATACTCAGCCAAACTGAGATTCATCTATTTTGGCGTATCTTACTTTGGATTTAGAATCTCTCTCAACCCGCCTTGGAAAAGTCCTCATCTTACAGTTATTGCACCTGGGCAAAAAATCATGTAAGTCCTCACTTTTTGTTTTTCACCCAAGCTACTCATACTTACAAAATCTTCTTTCACTCATGTCAAAACCCCTTCAACAATGCCACCCAAGGAAACATCTTGAACCTATTGGTCACCTTGCTTGACTCCAGGAAAAAAAGTACCAGCACCTACTCCCTGTGCTTCTCCATCTAAATCAACTACTATACCAACTGCATCTATACTGCCTATTACACAATCTATCTCATTGACTGAAGGTCACCAACAACACAATGAAAGAAAATCAACTCAACCAACATCATCACAGCTAGCCTCCTTGAATCCATCGCCTCAGCCATCCAAAAACCCAAAAAAATGACCTGTTGCTGGACCGATGCCGACGACAAGGTTCTAATCAACTGTTTAAAGGGCAAGAAGGCCCTCCATGCAGGCACCACAAATGGGTTCAAGCATGTTTCTTGGACCCAGGCCGCAATTGCTTTGCAAGTATTGGAACATGCGGCTGGCTCTAAAGCAAAGGATGCAAGCACCTGCAAGAGTCGCTGGGGTGCTGTGAGTCTTCAAATAAAAATCTACATATATTAAATTGTAACTATGAGTACAAAAAACTGAAGTCTCCTTCATCTTACAGCTGAAAAAGCTCTACTTAAGCTTTAAAACAGTTGCAGCAATGTCAGGAGCCGGTTGGGATGAGACTTCAAAAATGATCTTGCTCCCCCCTTTGGTATGGGTGGAGTTAGGAAACAACAAGAGTGCTGCTGGCCGTGATCTTTCTCAATGGCAGACACGAGCGTTACAACTGTACCACGATCTGGCCTTCCTTATCGAGGGCAACACAGCCAATGGCAACCTCAGTATGACAACGGTGGATAGCCCAGTGGATTTTGATGAAGATATTAGTGGTAATGGTAATGGTAATGGTGATGGCGACAACAATGGCAATGGCAATGGAGAAGGTGATGGTGATGGTGATGGGAACTTTATTGCTTGCAACCATGAGGAGTACAATGATCACCAGTCACCTTTTTCAACCAAGTCAACCCAAGGTCCATCAAAGCACAAGCGAGGCTTGGCCATGTCACCGGATGTAATACTTGGTGAGCTAAGGACCAAGGTCAATGAGCTCTTCATTTTCCAAGGCCATGCAAACCACCATTCCACCAGTTGCATTCCCTTCCCTCGCTGCCCCACCTACTGTTCACATGCAAGCCGTTACACTAGTTCAAAACAAAGAGGGATTAGAAGACTTACAACTTTTCAAAGCAGTTGACTTCCTTGGAAAGGATAAAAACACTGAGATATATATCTCATTCAATCCAGTCCTCAAATCTACCTGGCTCTGCATGAAGATGGGCTGGTAGTATGGTTATTGTTTCCTAGATAGATCAATAGTACTATAAATGAAATACAACATCAAAGTGGATCACAGTAGATCCCTGCCTTGGCCATGCCTCTGTCTATGTTGCAGAAGCTTTTGATAATCAGACCACATCAAAAGGGAAATTTCATCTTGCTTTTGACTGGTGCAAGTTGATTTGTCCCAAGTGTTTCCAGAAGCGTGCAAAACTCCATATTCAATGGTCTCTGGCTGACTTGAATTGGTCACAGGTATCCTATTATCTGAGCTTGCTAGTACTGCTTGAGGTTTGGTGACCCGGATAAAATTATGTAGGAACAACATCACAATGATGACCTTCACTTGAGTACTGATATTGTATTTACATCCACTGTTGATCACCTCAAAGTGGCTCTTGATAACACCAAATATTTGTTTGATTACATTTCGGGCACTAGAATGTCTTAAGTTAAACAACTCTTGATGAGTTTGGGGCCTAAAATTTGAAAACATTAGCATTTTTTCATGGAATAGCCATAAAAATTGAATCCCACAAAGAAAGGCTTGCTCACTTGTTCCCACCTACAACTTCCCAGTCCTTCAGGTGATAAAGGAATCAAGCAGGAATCACTAAGTGGAAAACCAGCATCCCCAAGGAGCCATTTTCCTTCTGGTATCTTCAGAGTGTTTCTCCGTGCTGCGTCCCAGATTCGACCATCATGTGCACTTCCTTCCCACCCTGGAATAACATATGTGAATTCCATGTTGAAGTTGCATACAGCCAAGACATTCTGTGAGGCATAACCTTTCCGGTTGTTGAACCTCTTTTGATCGGGAACAAAAACAGGTATGTGACTCCCATCAACTGCTCCAACACAGTCATCAAGATAAGGTGATAACTTGGGGTTGGACTTGATTTCAGCCAGGGTTGGGTCATTGATGCTTGGCAGTTTGATGAATTTTTTTATAATCGGTCCACATTTGGTAATATCAGTGACCAACTGATTGATTGTACTACACTGCCAGCATAATTGCCTAGGATGAAGTCATCCCAGTTAAACTGGGATGCACTCAACCAATTTAAACTTGGTTGAAATCAACTGATGAAATATAAATCCAAGGGACCCCCCTTGGTTTTATATTTCATTGGTTGAGGTCAACCTACTTTAAATTGGTTGTTTGCATCCTAGTTTAACTGGGATGAACTCAACCTAGGCAATTGTGCTGGCAGTGCTAATCAAATGTCATGATATTAGCTAGTAAACCAAAACAGAAAATGAAGATAGACCAATACTTGACTTACACAGAAATAGTAGAACCTGAACGCTGGAATCTCTCCTGGAGCTTCCAATTGGACAGTCCAGTGATTAACATATACATCAGGATTCCAAGCTTTTCAGTAGCTGCCACATAATTCAAGTCATATAAAACTCCTTGATCTTCTAGCAAACTCTTGAGTTTCATGAAAGTTGGCACAGTCATGCCAAGATTCTCGTAGAAAGGACCCGGGTTTGGGTGTGAATCAGCTCTTCCAGCCACATCACACCAGTTAAGATTGAAATGTGCTTTGGGACCGGGGTTTTTTTTTCAGATGTTTGAATAATTGGTACGCTAGATATACATTTCTGGCCTAAAGTATCATCAACAGGCCCCTTCGCCTCCGCATCATCAGGTGGTGGGCATAGTGATAAGTGAGCTGCATTTCTTTTTCAGAGTAGATGTTCATCTGGATTATCAGAATTTGAAGAGGGCGGACTAGCGGTGGTTGGGTTTGGTGGCCGGTATGACTTGTTGGTGAGAGAGCCACATTATTCATGGCAGCCGAACAGGCTGGATCTCCATTTCACAGGATCAAATCCCCTGACATGTTTGGCTGCCAGGGTGCCTTAAGCTGAGATCTGAATCTGCCCATGGGCAGATTCAGATCTCCCAAAACTGAGATTCAGGGCCCCGCGCATCTGAATAGGCCCTTTCACCACGGAAGCAATCGGGCGCCTCCAAGTTGTCCTACTAGGCGTCTGGAAGGCGTCAAAATCCTATTCAGTAGCATAGGATTTCGTCTGCCAGGCGTCTTTTGAGGCGTCACCCAGGCGCCCAGCAGTAAGTCCTTGACTTCGAGTGAGAACCAAAGGCGCCTGGGAGCCGTCTGCTGAGACGACTTTCAAGCTTACTTCCAGCTAAGGCGCCTCCAAGGCGGATGAGGATCTGCCTCACAGATGTTTCCCAGGCGTTTCAAAGTCGCCCGTTGGGCGGTTTTGGCACGTCTGAAGACGCCCATTGGGCGTTTTTTGGCACGTCTCTGAGCCAGGTCAGCTAGGTGCTGACCTAGCTGGCTTGCCTGCTTGAATGTGAACCGTGAAAATTGGCAGTCGGGGAGTGGCTCGCTGAGCTATTGGAGTGGGGGAATGATGTATGTATTGCTTGCTTATGTATGTTGCAATCTTGTGTATTTACATGTAGTGTAATAAAAATAATAGGGGGAAATGACAACATAAAAAAAAAAGAGAAATGGGATGATTGGGGAGACTATCATCCCCATCAACAGTTATCTCTCTCTGCCCTCTTGGTGGAGAGCACCGTGGGCGTTCGGCAACGCAAGTCCAGCCAAGACCTTGCTTTTGGTTGGGAGCTGCTGGTCATCCTCACTCCAGTCGTCGACTGTCTTTAATTCATCCCAAAGGTGCTTGTCCCGCGCCAGAACAAGGTGTCCAAACATCCCGTTGTACATGGTTGACTTGCCTCTGCGGCTAGCTAGATCTTGATCTATATCCTCCCAAAAACAGTGTATGGGAACGCCCGGGCTGGCAATCCGGGAAAGTTGGTTCAGGTTGATCATCGCTTGGATGTAGGCCAACCGGGCCCAGCGTGATGGAGTGATGCGCTGATCACTAACAATCATTGATTGGCTGAGTCCGGCAAATTGGGGATCCATATTGCTGTATACATTAGCAAGCATGCTATCCAACAATGGTGGCGGTAGTAGCGTGGCCCTTGCAGTTGTGGGCACCAACCCAATTCGGAGTAAGTTGGAGAAGTTGTTCTTCTCTGACTTGAGGATGGCACCAATGAGTTGGTCGAGTTAAGATGTGTAGTCTGGGTTGGTACAGTAGTTGCATGGCATGTGGGCAGCCTTGAAGGTGGGGCTCTGCTGTTCCATCACCCCCTGCCAGCATAAACGAGTTAGCAATCAAATGCCCAACGAGGGCGAATAGATCTTTGTGGCTTACCTTGACAATAAAGAAAGGGCACTTATTGATAAGTTGTTTTTTCGCCAATTGACTCCCATAAGCCTCGATATCAGGAAGCAATAGCGCTTCACGCACCTGGCCGCGAAGAAACTGTTGGACTTCTGAGGAGAACCATTTGGCCTCACCGGTGACCTCTTGGATGGTGGACAACGGTTGTGGATGTATTTGCCCGCTGAGGGTAATCATGATGTTCATGAGCCACAGATCTTCTTTGGGCATCTACTGAGAGGAGCTTCTTAGTAAGTGTGGGAGCGAGAAAGGTAAAATTGATCTTACATCAATGAGATTTTGAGCCCATTGAATCATGTCGTCGTTGAGTCGGAATCAATTGCCCATCAACTCCAGCCGGGTGCAAACGGCATCAATGGAACAATTGGTGAGCCTCCCGCCAGACGTGGTTAGTATTGAGAGTCATTCAAAATCATTCACTCACTTTGCATAAGATGATAGTCGCATTTAGTTGCGCAGCGTTGTATCTAGTTAAACTAAGTGATAGTGTTTATTAGCCCACTACTTTCTCTCGTTGTATCAGTTCTCTAACCAACTATCTCATTGGTTCTCATCTCACATACATCGCTGATCACTTCCGACTACCGTCTTAGGTCCGTTTCTAACTTTCTCTCATCTCAACTCTCTATTATTGTCTTTCATACTTAGCTTGCTTTTCTTAGGTTTGTCTTCAGTGTCTGCTGTCACCGTGTCATTGCTTGTGCCTAAAAGTCACCTCATCTAAAAAGTGCATTAGTTAGTAGGGATGAGCGGTGGCTGGAGTTGAGACTGGAGGGAGGTTTGAACATGTTAGTAACATCTGATCCATCGGGATCAGAGTTACTAACATGTAATATCGTCCTACAAGCCGGTGTACGGTAATCCTGGGGGAGTTTAATGGTTGGCTACCTGGCTGATTTTGGATAGTACCGACTTGACCCTCCCGGGGCAAGGGAAGGATATTTGTCGAGGGGGTGTTGATAAACGCACGCCAACGCCAACCCGCACGCCAATTTTTTTTTTGGCGTGCGGGGCCCACACGCCATTTTTTTTTGGCGTGTAGGGTCTACACGCCAAAAAAAAAGGGCGTGTGAGACCCACACGCCAAAAATGGCGTGTGGTTCCCACACACCATTTCTTTTTGGCGTGTGGGCCCCGCACGCCAAATAAAATTGGCGTGTGGGCCCCGCACGCCAATTGTTTGGCGTGCGGGTCCCTCGCTCACATAATCAAATGGGAGGGACCATTTGATTACGTGAGCGGGGCCCCTCCCGGCTGACGAGGTTATACAACCTTGTCAGCCAGGAGGAAGTCCTCCTGGCCGACAAGGTTGTATAACCTTGTCGGCCGGGAGGACTTCCTCCTGGCCGACGAGGTTATACAACCTCGTTGGCCAGGAGGAAGTCCTCCCGGCCGGCGAGGCTATACAACCTCGTCGGCCAGGAGGAAGTCCTCCTGGCTGACGAGGTTGTATAGCCTCATCGGCCGGGAGGACTTCCTCCCGGCTGACAAGGTTATACAACCTTGTCAGCCAGGAGGAAGTCCTCCTGGCCGACGAGGTTATACACCTCGTTGGCCAGGAGGAAGTCCTCCCGGCCGGCAAGGCTATACAACCTCGTCGGCCAGGAGGAAGTCCTCCTGGCTGACGAGGTTGTATAACCTCGTCAGCCGGGAGGACTTCCTCCCGGCTGACAAGGTTATACAACCTCGTCAGCCAGGAGGAAGTCCTCCTGGCCGATGAGGTTGTATAGCCTCATCGGCCGGGAGGACTTCCTCCCGGCTGACGAGGTTATACAACCTCGTCAGCCAGGAGGAAGTCCTCCTGGCCGACAAGGTTGTATAACCTTGTCGGCCGGGAGGACTTCCTCCTGGCCAACGAGGTTGTATAACCTCATCGGCCAGGAGGACTTCCTCCTGGCTGACGAGGTTGTATAACCTCGTCAGCCGGGAGGAAGTCCTCCCGGCTGACGAGGCTATACAGCCTCGTGCCGGGAGGGGCCCCGCTCACGTAATTGAATGGGCCCTCCCATTCAATTATGTGAGCAAGGGGGCCCACACGCCAATTTTATTTGGCATGTGGGGCCCACACGCCAAAAAAAAAAGGTGTGTGGGAACCACACGCCATTTTTGGCGTGTGGGTCTCACACGCCCTTTTTTTTTGGCGTGTACACCCTACACGCCAAAAAAAAAATGGCGTGTGGGCCCCGCATGCCAAAAAAAATTGGCGTGCGCCGTTGGCGTGCGTTTATCAACACCCCTGTCGAGGGTGGTTTTTTTGTTAGTCAGACATGTCTGTCTGTAGAGGATGATGGGCGGAAAAACTCACCTGGTCCTTGGTTGCGGTACGGGCTCATCATCTCGGGCCATTGAGGAGGGACATACATTTTGGATTGCAGGGCTGGATTCATAAGTGGCGGGGCTAGGGATGAAACGGTCGGAGGTATGATTGAATTGGGTGGGGCTTTGGTGCGAGTTTCGTTTTGACTTGGTGTGTTAGGTTGACCCTTGTAGTGGTGGTGGGGATTGTCGGAGGGGGAAAGTGGCGGTTTGTAGGGGTGGTGGGGATACTGGGACATGTTGGATGTTCCAGCCAGGAATTGGAGGCTGGGATATCTCCAACTCTGGGCCAAGGTGTGTTTGAGCGGTCTGTCACAGGTGTGACACCACATACAGGGTGTGAAACTGAAGGGCACACCTGGAATCACTTCCTTGTTGCATACATAAATATGTGCAGTCTATGTCCTTCCCCATTCACCTCAAAAATTATGATTCCTTCCCATTACTAAATATTCAGTGCTTCCCCAGAAAAAAATATTCATAAGTTTCATGAAGATCCCTGGTCTGTAGCAACTATTTTTTTTCTTGAGAAAGATAAAAAGGGCCACATCTCTGATCCATGTTCCTATTTTGGCAGGCTTTGAGACAATACCACAAGATGGTGGAGTTGAAAAATTTAAGTGTATTTCATGTGGAGGAAAGCTGCTAAATTTGAGAAGTATACATAAGCACTTGGCCTCTGAAAGTCATAAGCAGATCACAATATTTGGACACAGATTGGAAAAGACAACAGCCCTGGAGGACTATGTGGGTCATGCACAGAACAATAATACATCCATCTATGAAAGTTCTGCCTCTACAAAATTCCCCCTCTATAATTATGAAGGTCTTGATACAATGGATGTTGAACAAGAATGTCCCACAGCCCTGTTGGACTTCAATGATAGTTTGGGAATAGGATTTGGGGGAGGTGAAGATATTTCAGATGAGCTTTCAGAAAAGGCCTTCAACCCTCTTGATTGGCTCATTGATGATCCAATATCATGCCTTTCTGGGGACCTCATTGAAGACAGTGAAATATTAGAAGGTGATAATGAACCTATTAATGATGGCTATTGTAATCCAAATGGAATGTGGTATCCATTTCCTTCAAAAATGGTATGTAATTTCTCTGTTACCTCAGAAGGAGGAGGAGATAATTTTCTAACATAATATCTTTATCTTCAGTATCTGATTGGTGCACTGATTCTTGGCCACTTGCACAATGTATTGTCACAAAGCATGTACCACCAGATCCGCTTAATATTCCATGTTTTCAATGTGTTCCTACCCCACTGGGATACACTCAGGAGGAGAAGGGACAGAATCCGTAGGATGCTGAAAATCAACATTAATGAGAAGTTATCTGTTTTGAACAACAAGTGCTTTTCCCTCAGTGTGAAAGATATCATATGTCATGTGGGTTGATTTTATACCATTATATAAATGTAGTTATTTTGGAGCATACTGAATTTTCTATCATCTTTTGGCAATCCAGGAGCTTTCAAATCCCTATGTGAATAAACATTTGGAATTCTATCCACATGAGACTAATGGTATGAATATCCATGCACTATATCAAAGTGCCAAGTGGAGGGAGCATTTATCTTGGGAGGGAAGAGTACAGATGGTTCAGAGTGGTAATCAACACTATTATATATTTGAGCCAGTTACACTACAAGGGCCAGATCAGGAAATTGTCATACCAATATTCTTCTTCAAGATGAATGATGTGCTACATGCTAAATGCATTGTGCCAAGGATGAATGAATATCAAGACACAGAATTCCAAGATGGGACAAGGCAGCTGGCAATCATAGTACCTGAAAACATAATTTACAATTCACCTGATTTGCACAATGTTCCTATAGACAGATTTGACAAGATATATTCAGAGTTTCCAATTATATCTGGAAATTCTTTCAGGGATAGAATACGGGGTCAAATTCTTGAAGGACCAGAGTGGGCCCCTAAAGTAGCAATCCCAGTCCCCAACCCTTGGAGATCTAAAGCCAATGGAAAGATAATTTGCCATGTCCCCATTACACTTTACTCAGACAATACTTCTGGGAACATTTCAAAACAATGGAACAAACATGTCTCCTTCTATATGACATTGAGTGGCCTACCTCCAGAGCATGGCAACATGGAGTATAATTGTCATTTAGTTACTACTTCCAATGAAGCAGGGGCTTTGGAATTGGGAGAGTCTATTGTTGAAGATATGAAGTACACCATATTCCTCTTTCTTGGAATTGGTATTACATTATATTTTTGACTGACAAGATATTTTTCCCTAGATTTTTGATCACCAATGGCAGTTTTGCATATGATTCCAGTATTCATCAAGAGGTTTTATTCATGAGTGTGGTTCTTTGTTATCTAGGAGATTCACCTATGTCAGCTGAGGTCACAAATACCCCAATTCCTGGGGTTTGCAAGAACCCCTGCAGAATGTGCCATTTGCATGTAGATGAAATTTCAGAAAAAAGAGCTATCTCATACATAAAGGATTTCTTTGGGATACCTTTGAAACCTTTTGCAAGAATATGGAAACAAACTGTTGAGAAGACCAAGAGCTCATGGAAAATTCTGACCACTCAGTCAAAGAAGGAATATAAAACCCAAATGGATCATTTGGGCTTGACAGATAGGCTACTAAAAAAACTCATAGCATTGAGGCGTAATAACCCTGAAGAAAGCCAAAGGATCCTCATGATAGAACAAGAGGAACCACACAGGCTTTGCAATACATTTGCTCACCTTAAAGAATTTGATGGATGCCTAGATACCCCAGTTGAAATTCTACATGTTTTCTCACTAGGGATTGTCAAGTATCTGTTACGGGACTTCATGGATAAAAAAAAGGACTTTTCAAAAATGGAGGCACATTTGAACTCCTTCATCACAAATGGTATGAATATTCCACCTATTCAGGCTAAATACATGATTGCACACTGGAAGAGTTACTTGGGCAAAGACTTCCGCACAGTAGTACAGTTGGCACCATTTGTATACTTTCCCTTTATGAGCAAGTCAGAGAAGGAGATATGGATCCCATTATGCTGGATTGGCAGACTGATTTTCCAAACTCATATAGACAACATGAATGAGTACATAAAGGAATTAGAAGATCAAATTAAGATATTCACGTATAACATTGTCAAAATGACTGCCCAATGGGAAAATAAGCCAAAATTCCACATGCTATTACATCTACCTGACTCAATCAAACGATTTGGCCCGGCTACCTTATTTGCTACTGAGAAGTTTGAAAGCTAAAATGGATGACTGAGGACAGCTTCTATTCACACAAATTGACTCAGTCCAGGCAGAGATATAGCCATCACATTCAGTAATTACCAAGTGATGCGCCTAATACTCTCAGGAGCTTACATGTGGGATGATACACAACAAAATTATCTCCAAGCCTCAGATGAAGTCAGGAGAATGTTCTCAGATAATCCACTAATACAAAATTCCATGGGATACAACCCCAAAGTGGATGAACAATCCTATTTCAAAGCATCTAAAGTGCATGAAGGGAATGAGGAACCAGTTCCACATGAAGTCAGACATAATTATCCAAATTCAGAAATTACACAGGTTGGAACTTTGCAGCTGAATGATAATAATAAAGTTTCCAAGGGATCATTTGTACTTGTGAGTGTTTCAATTGTATATATTTATGTATAAACAAGGCAATGAATCAAATGCCCAAAAATTCAAATAACCAGGAAAATAACCAATATGTTGGGAGTGTTCTTTCAATTTGGCAAGTTGGCCAGCAAAATTACATCTTACAAATTGAACAATGTAAGATCAAGGGTTTACAGCGGGATTGTAAGATGAGGATATTGGAAAAAGAATTGGTAGTAAGATATGTTCCAGCACAAGTGAGTGAGAGAACTTTTTGAAAAATTTACAATCTAACTATAGTGTTTTCACATTGAATTAGCAAATTTTATGTTGTTTAAATGTGCAACACAATTGCTATGATGGTAAGTGTCAAGCTGTGGTATCAAGCAGGCAAAGAAGTGCCCGCCAAGAAGGTACAACTGTGACCTGTGAAATAAAACACAAATGCTTTAACAGCTATCTGGTGAATGCATTTTCTCATCATCATCCAGTGTTTCACCAAATAGTATCCAGATTAGACAAGGCTCACATAACAGATGCAGAAATGAATGAAGCAGCATATTTGGGTCAAGCAAAATGGGATCAGACTGTACCACAAAGGAAGGCAAGAAATGTCAGAATATCCAACAACACATTAGTGTCCCAAAACCACACATCACATGAGGCACAATCACTAGAATATCCAACAAGGTCAAGGGATAAATATCCATCATGCCAAATGAACACCAATTTCCCTCCCAATAGTTCAACCCCATTATTACATCCACATCATGGTTCCAATTTCAATTCAAGCACATTGTGTTACCCCCAAGCATCTTCCCTGCACCATCATAGTACACCTATAGCATCAAGCTCTTCCAACCACCTCAATTTCAGCCCCCATTTGGAAAGGAGGGCATCTTACAATCCACATCTTTTACATCCACATTATGGTGCTGATTTCCATTCAAGCACATCTTCTTACCCCCAAGGAAATTCCCCGCTTCAATCAGCAAGGATGTATGATTGGCAACATCATAGTACACCTGTTGCATCAAGCTCTTCCAACAACCTTGGTTTCAGCCCTCATCTGGAAAGAAGGGCCTCTTACAATACACATGTGGAAAGGCATGCATCATACAACCCTAATTTCAGCACTAATGTGGCAGAAAGTTCCCCATATTACCACAGTTATGTTCCTCATGGAGCATCAAGCTCTCATCCCCATAAATGATGTGTGTGTGTGTTTCATGGCCATTACTCTATTCTGACCATGAATCAATTTTTGTTATGATTCAATCAGTGCACAAGTGAAAAAGACTTCTAGATATAAAAAGTTGCCAATGTGTATGGTACAACAGCCAGAGGTATTACAACATCATGGGCACTGCAATTGCACCTGACAGATCACAATCCAAAAAAGTACTCAGAAAAATGCATGTGTTTGTGGACAAGAATTTCATGGCCAATTGGAATATCTTTTGCTGAAATAAAAACAAACAAGCTTGCAAAAACATGACATTGATTGATCTTAGGGAAATAATAAACAGCAGTGTGTAGAGAAAATCAGGGCCAACTATGTAGGTGTACTATTCTGATGGAGGCCATGAGAGATGACTCATGCTTGACTCAGTAGTGCTTGCACTTGGGTACTACAACAAACAAGAGGATTATCAGCTAAAAATCTATAATGTGAACAAAATAAAGCTCCTTACCTGATCACATTCTTCAGCCAAAGAATTCATGTATCCCCTTGAAAACTTGATGTGCAGAGATGCCAAGGCGTCCTTTTGTTGTGGTAGCTTGTCCAACAGGCTCCGGAATAACCTGTACTTTACTGGAAGGGGGTACTGTTCAATGACTTTCCCCCGGTGGATGCGGCCAACCCATTCAACATTGCCGGCAGCATCTTCATATTTGAGGACTCCCCCAAATTTGAAGTTGATGTGCACCAAATCAAGTTGTGCAAACACTTTGGCTTTGAAGCGGTAAAATCTCCCAGTGGTGGGAAGAGCAGGCATAGTAGTGGTGGCTTTGTATGGATGGTTGCCACATGCCTTCTCAGGTGAGATGAGGTTGAGGAGATTAGCACACAGAGAGGGGTCATATATAATAACAAGCTGGGGGGGGAGGCACCAGGGGGCTTATGGGGTGTATGTATGGTGTGTGTATGGGGGCTTAGTACATATATAGAGGAAAATGTATGAAGGGGGCTTAGATGGCAGGGCAGGTGGATGAGGGTTGGGCTGAAAGGACTGCACATCAGCAGTCCTTTTATAATCCTAACCAACCCCTCTGCCTCCGGTGGTGAATGGGCACTTGAGCCCATCATCCTTGGCAGTGATGGACATTTGCCCACCCCCCCCCCCCCCTGAGAATCTCAAGGGGGAGAATCTGCAAGGTGTAATCCCCCCGACATTGGGAGGTTGTGCGGATTCCAAGTCGAATTGCAAACATATTGCGAACCGTTCTCATGACGGCTTGGAACCCAAAAGTGGTTTCCAAGCCAATTGTGAGCCGTTCTGATGACGCCCTGGAAACCACTTTTGGTTTCCAAGGCGTCATCAGAACCACTTTTGGTTTTTCAGACGACTTGAAAACCAAAAGTGGTTTTCAAGTCGTCCAAAGGCATTCTCAAGTCGTGCTGAGAACCCTTTTGGTTCTTGAGACAGGTCAAAGTTACACCAACGTCCCCGGAACGGGTAGAAACCATTGGGAACGCCTTGAGAACGCCTTCAAGGCGTCCAACCTGTCAAA
The DNA here is from genome assembly GCA_007896445.1 of Puccinia hordei. Classification (NCBI taxonomy): domain Eukaryota; kingdom Fungi; phylum Basidiomycota; class Pucciniomycetes; order Pucciniales; family Pucciniaceae; genus Puccinia; species Puccinia hordei. The sequence goes on along the minus strand of RDRW01000246.1, from coordinate 223,555 downwards.
AGAATAGAAATCCATTGGCCGGACGTTTTTTTTGAACTAGGGGTGCACCCGTGGTGTAGTATAGCACCTGCGGTGGAGATGCCCTTATAGTGAACCCGGCCCCGATCTCCCCGTTTCTTCTTCAGGCTGGGGATCGAATCATATGGTGCGGTGAGCTTACCCTAATTGCCCATTTGCCCAGGCATCTTAGGGCATCTCCACCGGGGTTGCTAAACCGGGTTGCTATGCTAAATATAGCAACCCAACCCGGATATAGCAACTCCACCGGGGTTGCTATACCCCAGAAACCCATACCTGGGTTGCTATAGGAGTGCCAGATGTGGCACTCCTATAGCAACCCGATAGCAACCCATCGGCCAGATATCACACAGCAAACAAGTGTGATATCTGGCCCCTCCCCCCCCCGGTTACTTTTCACCACACACAACCGGGAGGCTTCGGTTACACCCGAAGCCTTTCACCTCCCCAAGCTACGATATATCGTAGCTTGCGGTGGGTAGCAACCCAGCCTCGGGTTGCTAAGACTGCGGCGAGGAGCCCCGGCACAGTCGATTTAGCAACCCGGATAGCTCCACGCGGTGGAGATGGCCTTATACTGTGCAATATAAATACCATATTACCTCCTATTTCGCTCCCAAACGCGGCCTTCAACGGTGAGTTCGATTGAGTGGTTTTCATTTTCATGTAAATGCGTATGCTAACGTTTCCCCTGCCAAAATCTGCCTTGGGATTCCATGCTACCAAGCCATAGTTGATTACGGCTTGTCTGAGCCTCAGACAGGTAAGTGGCTAACAAGGGATCCTCTTCTGCCTCCACTTCCAATTCTTACTTCTTCACTCGTGACTGCAGGAACAAATGAATAACCAGACTGAGGCCAATCAAGGCAAGAATCCCTCGACTGAGTTCGCACATTACCGTAGGATCATTAACGCATTTGATGAGTATCGAAGGTTATTATCCTATCAATCCCATGTGTCTAGGACATTCAAAGATCTCATGAGTGTCTAACAAGCGCACATTTTTCTTCGTGGAATGTGATTGAGGATTCAGATATTCACTCGCCATCAACAACCGAAGAAGGAAGGATTATTACCGATTGCCATTGAGGGACCAAAGTCTATTGCAAGAATATCCTCTCAAGTTAGACGAAGTCGATGATCGAATCCGCCGGAATGCTGATACTTTAGATGAAATCGTCTTTAAAGGTGAACAGAGCGGATTGGCTCCAAAGCTTCCTCCTGAAGATATCCTTGTTGATCTCTCGACTCCGGCCTCAGTTGAATCTGTAGAACGAGAAACAGGTGAAATGTCTGACATGTCTTGCGCAACTTTCTTTTCTTTCTTGCGTTGATCCTACTTTTTTTTAACAAGACAAAACTGACCTTTTTACGCTACACTTGGACCAGAGCCCGAGTCCCGAGTTAGCGCCCTGGATGCCGAGAAAGTACGTAGCACTCTTAGGCAATTGGTCAGGGACTGGAGCGCCATGGTAAGCTCTGCGGTTTTATCGATCAACGCATTTCTTCAGTTGGAAGGAGAAGATAGATCAAGTCACGCACTGGTTCCTGATCTTCGTCACTTCAGGGTTCACCCGAGCGGCAAGCATGTTATTCACCAATCTTAGAAAGATTGGATCGATTTGCAATTGATTTTTCTGGCGAGGTGTCCCAGAAGAGTGATATTCAAGTCTTGGTTCCAGGCAGCGGCCTGGCTCGGTTGGTTTGGGAAATCGCCAATCGTGGTAAGTCTCAAGTAAAGATATATCTCTTCGGCTCTTCGATCGACCTTCAATCATTTCTTTCTGACTTCCAAATATCTCGAACCTCTCTTCTCCTTTGTCTCTCCAGGATTTACTGCTCAAGGAAATGAAGTTTCATACCAAATGCTACTAGCCTCGAACCTGGTCCTCAATCAGTAAGCCCACTTCCCTAATTATGAATGACCATGCTATACCCACTTTCTCTCCTGAACATATTGCCCTCATTTTTCTCTTCCGACCCGTGCAAATCAAACTCAGTTCCCAAAGCATTGATCAATGGAGTATCTTCCCATTCATCCATTCCTTCTCAAATCTTACTTGCGCCGATCACTTGTTGCAAGAAGTTAGGTTTCCCGACGTATTTGTCCCAGAGGTTTTGAACCGACCTGATTTTGGGATCTCAGTCGGTGAATTCACTGAAATTTTCTCAAATCCCCATGAACATGGTCAGTCGAGTCGCCGTACTTCCTAATACAGCTTTTACTTATATTCTCTTGTCTGAAATAATAGGATGAGATGATGTTGAATTGGCAAACCGTACACTGATGCCGTTACGTGATAGGAAAATGGGATGCTGTAGTCACTTGTTTTTTTCTCGATACCGCCCAGAATATCGTCCAATACATTAGGATAATCTATCAGTTACTGAAGTCATACGGCATTTGGATCAACCTTGGACCCACGCTTTGGCATTACGAGTCATCATCCAATCCTAGGGATACCTCGATCGAGTTGGACGTCAGCGAGATCAAAGAACTGTGCAAGAAGATTGGCTTTAGCTTTGAAGACAACAGTGTACGTTCATCCAACCCTTCACAAAGCTTCCATTTGTTGAAGATAGCTTACAATCCTTTGGTTTTATATTTTTCAATATAACTGGTCATTTTTAAAGGAAAAAGTCATTGAAACCACCTATGCAGGTAATCCACAAAATAATCTAAAACAAGGTATCTTGGCCCTCCTTTTGCGCAGAATAACATGTCATTTATCTTATTATTATTGTTATTGATTTCAAACTGATGTGCAATAATGAATAACTTTTTCCCCTTTTCTGTTTGTATCAAGTGTATAGAGCTGATTATTGGGTATGTGCTAAAAAATCAAAATGAGTTAAGTGGTTTCTCAAACCTTTGGTTAACTCCCTTGTAGAATTTATTAAATTGGGTACAGCATAGATGATATGTTGATTAAGGGTTTTTTAGATTGACAATCCATGTAAGAAATTAAAACAAATAAGATTCTCAATTTATTGGCCTATGCTGCAACTGGCAACCTCACTTCAAACCTGATTGTATCCAATTCCCAAATCTGGCATTGTATCAGTCAAATAAATCTGATAGTATTTCAGAAAAAACTGGTATTGTATCTATCTCAGTGCATATGATATCTACCAAAAATGATGTTATGCATCAACTCAACCAGTTTGATACCAAAATGACTGACATGACATGACATCATATCTTTCCATCTGATCTAATCCTGATGGGCCAAAAGGTTATGTCAGATGTAAAAATCTGATATAAAATTAGTGATGTTGATATTAAATATGTTGAGTAAATTCAATATCATTGATAATAGAAATGATATCACTTCAGGTAGATGCAGTATCAGTTGTGGTAGGTACAATACCAGTGTTTCAGATATAATACCAGATTTTCTCAACTGATTTAATACCAGATGTGGTAATCTGATACAATCATGCAGGAAGTGCTTGTAAGTTGTAAAAGGAGCTGCATTTGGTCTCACAATTTCTGATTATTTTGTCCTTTAGATGTATTGATTCTTTATATTGAAACAAGGGCATAGCCCCCTATTTTGAGGACTAGGGGGGGACTTATAGAAAACGGAGCTTGATGAGAAGAATGCATAAATTTGTATTTGAGAAAATATAGGCAATGGGGGGCCTGCTATGCTAACATTAGCTTTAGCATAGTGTAGTGTTAGCTTTTTTAGCTATGCTAACAACAAGTTACTGTTAGCTGGTAATTTGGGTAGCTAATGCTAAAACATTTTCATTGAAAAAAAAAGTGGTTGGTGTAGTGTTAGCACCATTGAAAAAGGAAGTTAATGCTACAGAAATATAATGGTAGCTAATTTTTAGCGGTGTTAGAAGGAAAAAAAAGCTATGCTAACTGTTATCATAGCACTCTTATCAGCTACTCTAACTGCTAGTGTAGTGCTCTTCTCTTCTCAGCTATGCAAAATGTTAGTGTAGCGCTCTTCTCAGCTATACTACTCAACAGTAGTGGACCAGAAGAACCTCTCAAAAATAAATATTAGAGAGTAAAATAAAAAAAGTCCAGGGAATAAGGATAATATCAACTTGGTCAGAGACTAATCATTGCCAAACTTTTTGGGGATTGATAAATACACACCCCTGGCCACACCCTTTTTTGGGTGTCAGCACGCCTGTAGATGGGTGTGCAGTGAACACGCCCACACACAGGCGTGCAACACCCCCAACCATGGGTGTTAAGCCGCACAACCTGTTCAAAACAGGGTGTGCGGTTTGCACGCTGTGGGAGAACTTATATACAGGAGGTGCAGCACTGAAGCTGAGCCCGCAGCGCGGGCTCAGTGGCAGACTGAGGAAGGGGGTACATACCAAATTTCACCGGACATTTCGCGGGGAACGCACGAGGGTGCAGCATGCAACATTCTATAGTTGGCACGGGCAATTGGTCGAGCGGACAAGGGCCACTTCAGTATGCACAACGTAGGAGGGACCGGTTGGAGCCACAGGGTTTGGGGCACCCAGCCGACAAGCAGAGCAGGGGCAGAAGGAGTGTAGGTGGACGCAGGGGCAACGGACGACTGCAGGGGTAAACAGGGTATAGTAGTTGGGGGCAGGCTGCGGTGCAATGCGGAATTAGAGAGGCAGGCAAGTAGGGTTCCAGGGATGGTACCGGGGATTGCAGGACATGACCGGGGGAGTGTATAAATAGAGTGTTGTAGTAGAGTTGCAGGATCTTATCTTATCTTATCATCGAAGTAGATAGCTATCATCTTCAGCGCATATAAGAAATCTCTTTAGTTTATCAACTCTCTTTGCAACTTTCAGTGTTTGCGGAAAAGCGGAACTGTGAAGGGCATCATCAGCAACATGAACACAAGACAAACGGTCCCCTTGCTGAGTATAAGGGGTTGCAGGGAATCCAGTTAGTCATCTGCTAACAGCTGTTTATTCCGCAGAGGAAATCAAAGAACTACCGGAACCAACCAGGAAGAAGGGCAACCAAGGCGGGATGTACATTTTCTGTCATTGGGGTCGCCTTTATTTCCAAAATTCCCTTCAGGAGGCTGCATAATTTACCTTTACCGGAGGAATTCCCTCCAGTCAAAGAGGCTGTATAACCTCCATGACCAGGAGGAATCCCTCTGGCTGCAGAGGTTGTATAACCTCTTCAACCGGAGGGATTCCCTCTTGCCAAGGAGGTCACACAAACTCTTCAACAGGAGGGATCCCCTCAAGCCAAGGAGTTTATACAACCTCTTCAACCGGAGGGATTCCCTCAGGCCAAGGAGGTTATACAACCTCCTCAACCGGAGGGATTGCCTCCGTCCAAGGAGGTTATACAGCCTGCTGGAGGGCATCCAAACGGCAAGCCCTGTTTTGAACAGGGCATGCGGCTGCACACCCACCTTTGGGGGTTTCACACACCTGTAGATGGGTGTGCACACTGCACACCCATCTGCAGGCGTGAAGCCCAAATAAGGGTGTGTGCTGCACGCCCTTTTTTTGACAGGCGTGTATTTATCAATCCCCAAACTTTTTGTATATACATATATCAATTTTTTTCATATTCATCAAACAGAAACAAAGAAAAAAAAATTGAGACCAATGAATGAGAGAAACAAGAAAAAAAAATATTACCTAATTTTATTTTTTTCAGAGTAACCATGAGTATAGCTATTAACAATGCCTTGTGCTTTTGAGAAATTTCCAGCCACCTTTATACCATTGTTCAACCACATATGAATACTAACACACCTTTCAATTTTCCATGGGTTCACACTTCCTCAGCCACTTGAGAAAACATCAGTAGTAGAAGAAAATGTATGCTCTGCAGCACAAGATGCTTCTGAGCTGGCCAAATAGTACCTTTCTAATGATGAAAGAACTGTATAAATTGATGAATGAACCTGAACAGTAGAAGTCTTGAAATTAATGTGAGCTAACTAAAATACTTGGAACAATTTAAGAAAGAATAGAAGCCAAACCTTCCACCAGAAAAAAATACTATTGCAATCCTTTTGCTCTGGGCCTGTTAAGTGATCCATGTGTTTTACATGAACTTCAAGATCTTTTTATTTCTTCTGTGTTTCAGGATCTTTGAACAATACAAAGATTTTATCCTTTCAAACACCCATAGAATTCTTGTCCAAGATATTGATTTCTGTTTTTCTTCTTCTTTTTGTTCAAAAATTCTCTTTTTTTAGAAAAGAGGTGATCCAAAGTGTTTTCAGCCTTCACCACTTTTTTGGGCCAGTAATGAGAGAGAATTTTGATGCAAAACATTGTTTGAAACATAGTTGCAATTATAAGTGGTTCACATTCAAGCACCTCTTCTTGGTAGACCTCAAGCTTTTCTATCATTTTCACATACATTGGATGTGTAGATGCCCTCAATTGCATCCTGCCTCTTTTATCTTTGAATCTGAGATTTTTTGATAGTAGTTTGGAAACACAAAAGCACCTGTAGGAATGTTCCCCTCCATCTCATTGGTAAAACAGTTAAAAGGCTGTAAGCATCATGTATGACATAACCAAGGGAATTATGTGCAATTGAAATACCTCAATTATACCTCCTGATTCAATTTGTGGATCATAATCTATTCCTTACTTGTAAACAATTTCTTTGAAGCAGCCAAACTTCTTTCAATTCTATTTGCAGCTGGATACAAAAATTTGTGCTTGGAATTTTCTATAATTATCACCAAGAATTGGAACAATAGGGGGTATTAAATATGACCAAATCCACAATTAAAACCAGTGAATTAGTTTTTTCAACAAAATTTCACTTTTGAGATTTTTGGATTGTTTTATATAGATTCCCATGGTGTTTAAAAATGGTGGATTTCCAAAGCCAGTTGATTAGATAAGCGTGGATTTGGTCATGTTTGATACCCCCTAATAAACTGAGTTCAAAAATACCAGTACCATCATATTATTCAGAATTATAGCTCAATTACATAATTTTCTTTCCCTGTAGGCACACTCCTGGCTTTGATATTTGATTATCCAGTAGATTCCATAACCAGAAATCAGACCATTAAATTTTTGCTTCTGGTAATTATCTGCCTTCTGGTAAAATTTGGCTCTCCATGCACTTGATATGTAATTTCTTTCACTGAAAAGCCCAGCTAAAGATACAGTAATTGCTAAAAAACCACTGACCCTTTTGATTTAACTCATTTAACTCATTAGAATAATTTCTGTTGTCCAATGATTTCTTATTATTAGGAGGTATAAAATATGACCAAATCCACCATTGTCTAATCAACTGGTTTTGAAAATCCACCATTTTTAAAAACAATAGCTCCATGTGAGGACTTTCTGCTGAATAGGATCTCATATCCACAGCCTTTCTACACATTAAAAATAAAAACAAATACCACAGTCAACTGATAGAATATTACATTCCCAAAAAAATACATAAACTACAAATCACCTTGTCTATCCTGAATTTTGGGGGTCCAACCCTCTCCTCATCTTCCTCCTCTTCATTCACCTGTACTACTGTGTATGGCATGAACTTGGGCTTGTGGTTATCCACAACACCTCAATAATATAACTTTTGAACTACACAAAACACCTCAGTTTACTCAATGAAACTGGTGTAAAAGCATTTGCATCTACATGTATAAGCATACAGTGCACATTCCCTATGAGGGCTACCTGCTCAGCCTTTAGAGTGGATTTACAGTTTTTAGGGGTGAGAATCAAGTTTAAATGTAAGTGAGGCAATCTATGAGACCATTTGTTCTGTAGATTCAGAAATTCAAATAATATTCAAAGTGTTTTTTTACTATTTTTATTTTATTTTTTGTATTGTGATTTTTAAGTAATAATAGGGGGTATCAAATATGACCCAATCCACCATTATCTAATAAACTGTTTTTTGAAAATCCACAATTTGTAAAAACCATGGATATCAATGTAAAATAGTTCAGAATTCTCAACAGTGAAATTTTGCAGAAAATCCCAATTCACTGGTTATGATTGTGGGTTTGATGATATTTGATAGCCCCTAATGTCTCTTTTTATTATTTTAAGTAAATAATACATTTGTTTACACATTTATACCTATTACAGGCTGTCTCTGCCATAGTAGAAAGCTGACAAATATACACCTCTCTGGATGACCACTTTAGCCTTAGGTTGTTTTCTGAACATGCTGTTTTGCATCTGAAGTTTAAGAAATTTAGGGGAATTTCATCAGCATGTTCACCAAATTCTACCCTCAGATTCTCATAATCCCTGATAGGAATCAGGATGATGTACTTGGGAATAATTTTCTGATTGAAATCATTCCCTGTAAGGACAAAACTTTATTGGAGCACTGGCAGTGCTGCGGACTGAGCTTGATTAGTTTTACTTTACATTTGATGAGACTAGTTCAGAAACCCTAACTGTAGACATATTTAGTTCTATTATTCCTACATAGTTCTTCCTTTTCTTTCATCTCATTATTTCATTATCAACGTAATCATCTGCTCATCCAAGCTCTCCCGCGTGACTCTAGGTGTGCCTCCATCTTAGTTGCTACTGTTGTCCGCTCGTGTCTTACTTACAAACCTCTCGCTTTCTCAGTGTTGTGGTTGAACCGCTACTGATTCCATTAAAATTATGGTAATGTAAACTCTACTATTGTAGAAAATATTATGATCGATAATTTATGCTCAAATTTTTTGATGTTATTTCAAAAACTCTGAGGGTCTAACCATGAAAATAAAATAGGTTCAGACAATCTTTTGCTTTCATTAATGTCAGAGATACATTAATGAGATCTATACAATAGTTCCTATCCGGATTCTGTTGGAGTGAGAAGCGCTTCAAACATTGGCACCAATAGTAATTTAAGATCATAGGATCTGAAAAGGATATCAGAAGAGAAATATATGTTATCAACCAAAGAGCCATCCTACAGAGATGGAAAGAATAATCGGAAGAGCCGCTGCGGATACCGCGTTTCCTGAAAATGTTGAGGGAGCGCCCGACTAACAGCATCAAAAAAAAGTGAAGAAAAATGTTTTTCAGAGGTGTCAGTTAACGTTACGTTCAGATCTATTTCTTTAATGATCGTCATTCCACGAACCGGTTTCTCCTTTGGTTTTTCTTTTTGAGGTGCGGGTACGGGTACCGGCTTCGGCTTAGGCTCACCACCGCCACCACCACCACCACCACCACCACCGCCAGCACCGCCAGCACCGCCAGCACCACCAGCACCACCACCAGTACCAGTAGGACTAGATTTTGCACCACCCGCCAAGGGTGCGCATGCTTCCACTAGCTCAGCTTGCTGGAGATCAAGTCAAGGGAAAGTATCAGCCGATCAGATCATGAAGAAGCGCAAAACAGGCCAATAAAGTCAGAGAGTCACGCGAGAAGAAGGCAAAACAAACTTACGGTGATTCCGGCAGCCTTAATTTTAGCAGCAGCAGCAGAATCTTTACCTGCCGCCGTTTTTTTGCCTCCTAAGGAGTCCTTTGTGTCTCCTGGCTTGTCGGCCAAAACGGTTGTCGTTCCGGTCGTTCCGGTCGTTCCGGTCGTTCCGGGCGTTCCGAGCGCTCCGGAAGTGTTATCAGCCAAAACTGAAGCTCCAGGAGATGCGGGATCGGGTGTAGCTGGGTAAGCCAGCGTATTGTGGATAGAGGCCAGAGCAACCAGTAACACGATGGAAAGATTTTTGAAACTCATGATCGTTGATGCTTTTGTTTTCTGATCGAGTAGGATTAGAAAAATTCAAATTAAAAAGCTAAAACTTGACGATACGCTAGAGACTGGGAAAGATGGATGCTATTCAAGTAAAAAAAACTGATTAGAAAATCGCCTGGATTGTTTCTTAGCTGAAGTGGCAAGAAGATGAGATGTCCGAAGAAAGCTCCGGCAGGACCCAGTCCTATTTATAGCCTTTTAGGTTCGCTGCTACTTATGTTGCCAAGGATGCGAGCTACCTCAAGCAAGCTGTGTGTAGCTGTCTTCTCTCTTTCCTTGGGCTCATCGATCTCCTAAGCAGTCGAATTCATCAAGGTGTTACATATTGATTGCCATGACTGAGGTTGCAATGAACGGCCGGCTCCGTTGGAGTGCTCGACTGTGAATCTTCACACGAAAGCCTTCGGACGCCAGGGGCGATGGCTGACGATAAAAAATTTACACTGGGGCATCTAATCATTGATTGGGGTAATAGACGCAGCCATACTTTTTCACTAGAGGCCCATACTGAGTTGGAGGGGAATCGTTTACTCAGTCTCTCGGCTACAGTGTGAATTGTCAGTCGACTACTACAAACCACGATACCGAAGCCGCATTTTTCTTCTCCATTAAAGACTGTTAAATAGAAGCATTGCCCATGACGCCATTGTTACTTGTCTCTGTAAGCTTCGTAACTTGCGACAATTATTAATGTAGGATCATGGGTACAAGGCGAAAGGTGAAATCATGACAATTATTAACTTCCCCGCTACGCTACATATTGTTCCGAGATCCTAGGCTTTGCACCTACCTAAAGTTAACTAACTTCACTCCATGGAGTAATATGGTAGTCCGAACCAAAATTTTCAGCCTCCCGAGAATTTTGTTACAGTGGAATAGCGCCCCTGTTTATGGGGACTCCAGAATTCACTTTTGTTACTCTGGTCGGCCTAGAATCCATGAAATTTAAATTCTTGATCTACCAGAAGCTTGAAGTCGTCAGAAAAAGCCCATTCAGCAATGTCACAATAGCTGGTTTTGCCCCCATGTATAATACGGTCAAATTCTACCCAATATGTGCCCCCACACAAACAAAGGTCCACCCCTATGCAACTAGAACCTCAATGGCCTATCATTTTGTCGGAAAGGACACAGTTCCAGGGTAAACCCCTCAATAACATCCTATGAGTACATTGTTGCAATAAGTGTGTCATTGTTTTCATCAAGCCAGCCACTGGTACACACTGCCAGAATAATTTCCTAGGATGAAGTCATCAGTTAAACTGGGATTCACTCAACCAATTTAATCTTAGTTGATATCACCTGATGAAATAAAAGGCCAAGTGAACCCCCTTGGTTTTATATTTCATTGGTTGAGGCCAACCTAATTTAAATTGCTTGATTGCATCCTAGTGTAACTGGGATGAACTCAACCTAGGCAATTATGCTGGCAGTGACAACAACTGCACAGTTTACTGGAACAATGTTGATCAAAAATTTGTTGAAAACCTGTTGAAGTGCCAAATTAGGCACTGCTTGACACAGATTGCTAACACATCCATGGGAGAAATCATACCAGCATTGGAGTCAATACATCATCATCACCATAACACAAGAATACATATAAAATGAATTCAACATTAGGCAATGCATACTTGCTCAGTGGTTACAGTATCACTCATAAAGTCTGAGGTTGTGGGTTCAGGTCCCACAGTACACAACCTTTCTTTTCACTTGTTCAATAAAATCTGCCACCAGTCCATGGCACTATCCATTCAAACTATTTACCACCTAACCATCCATTTCTCCCTAGAAACTGATTAAGGCAACCCTATTTCCCCAAATTAATTTCTGGGAAGATACACCTTGACCCAGCTGCATCAATACATGCAAGTGGAAACCTTAACCTGCACAACAGTGTGGAACTCCTAAAGGATCAGGAAAGAGCTTAAAGGGTAAATGGACAGAAAATGTAGCAAGTAGGATACATTGGGACTACAGGTGCTGATGAGGCTGCCTTTGTTGACTATAGCTGAGGGGAAAGGATTTCACCAAGAAAAAGAAGGAAAAGAGGTGCGGCTAAATTTCTACTTATCCTAAGGCTACTGATACTAATAGGTAACTTGGGTTGTTTAATCAATCAGAGGCAGGGACCTTAGTAAAAGAAGGCAAAAAAGAGCTTTAAAGGGGGAATTGGTTATTGCAATAGTTTGTATTTGTGTAAAACTTTGTGGGGCTCTAGAGTAAATTTGATAATTCAAAGGTAAAAGCAAATGAAAAGTGTACTAATAAAAGGGGGGAAGGGCCAGAGTGCATACTTCAACATAGAACTAAGGGGAGCTCTATTTATGACATAAAAAAGGGAACAGGATGGCTAATCCTGGAAGTAATGAGAGAAGGGGAATATTTGCAGTGGTATACAGCCAAAAGAGAGTAGTGAAAGAGTAAGAAAGTTGAGCCAATGCAACTAGTAACCAACAGAGTGATTGTGGCAGAGGATGTAGTTGTCAGCCACCAAGATATTAAATGTAGTATTCACCATTTAACACTTGAAACTGCAAGCTTGAATAAATTATAATTATTCTTTATTTTATTTTGGGCATTAATAAAAAAAACCCGGTTTTTCCGCGTTTACACTCGGTTTTACGCAGCGGCGACGTCAAATTTGCTGTCGGGACAGCACACCCGGTTTTCCGCTTTTACACCCGGTTTTTTTAATTGTTTTTTTGCGGGCGGATTTTAATTTTTTTTCAACATTTAAAGATGGTTTAATATACTTCCAGGGGTGTAGAAGTTGATGGTATTTTTTATTTTCCAAAAAAACAACATATTCTTTTTTTTTGCCCATACACCCAGTTTTTTCAAAAAAAAACCCCACAGCTCAATTTTCAGGATTTCTCGAAATTTTAAATCTTTTTAAAACACTTTAAGGGGTTTAGAATTTAATGTGACAAACAGTTTATTTTTAAATTCACTGGGGGGTTTTTTTTTTTGATTTTTGGACAGAATTTATTTCTAAACACCTTGACGCCTGTCTTCCAAGATATTTGGGGAGTTTTTAAATGGGTCATACACTTTGGAGGGTGAATAATTCATTGGAAACAAATTCGGATTATAAAATTAACTCGTTATCAGATTTCATGACAAAGAAATGGAAATATAATGATACACAGCGGTATATTGGTACATTGTATGATGCTTTGGAGTGTTACATGTAAGATAATTATTACACATTACATATTGGTTCAGGAATGTAATTCAGGCATAGATTCACCATTTGTAAGCATTTACTAGTTGTTATCAGTAGTGTTTATAACAATTTCTCTTTCTTATACTTATTATTTGGGTGCGCATTCTTAGTCTGTACTAATGTCTCTTTGTTATTAGGGGGTATCAAATATGACCAAATCCACCATTATGTAATCACCTGGTTTTGAAAATCCACCATTTTTAAAAACCATGGATATCAATATAAAATGGTTCAGAATTCTCAAAAGTGAAATTTTGTGGAAAAACCTAATTCACTGGTTTTAATTGTGGATTTGTTCATATTTTATACCCCCTATTAATCACATTTATTATTTATTAATAAATTATTAACTTGCAATTATGTCTCTTTCTTTTTATTTTATTTATATATTTTATTTTATTCTATTTTATTCTATTTATTTTATTTTGTTTATTTTACTTGTTTTACTTATTTATTTTATTTATTTTATTTATTTTATTTATTTTATTTATTTTATTTATTTTATTTATTTTATTTTATTTATTTATTTTATTTATTTTATTTATTTTAAATAAAATTTTGAATGAGGATGATTGGGGAGGTTGTGTTATACATAAATGATCAACTTGCAATTATGTCTCTTGCTTTTAATTAATTAATTTATTTTATTCATTTCATTCATTCTTATTTATTTAATTTTATATTATTTAATTTTGTTTATTTTACTTGTTTGAATTATTTAAAATGCCGCCCTCCATAATTTTATTTTGTTTTGTTTTTTTTATTTTCCTTGTTTTCCTTTTTGACTTTATTTGTTTTAAATAAAATATTGAATGAGGATGATTGGGGAGGTCACGCGCATCAAATGCCGCCCTCCATAATTTTGTTTTGTTTTGTTTTGTTTTGTTTTGTTTTGTTTATTTTCCTTGTTTTAATTGTTTATTTTATTTTATTTGTTTTAAATAAAATATTGAATGAGGATGATTGGGGAGGTCACGCGCATCAAATGCCGCGCTCCACATGCTATTTGCTTAAAAATTAAAATTTAAAAAAAACCGGGTGTAAACGCGGAAAACCGGGTGCACTGCGCAGCCGCAGCTGCGCAGAAAACCGGGTGTAAACGCGGAAAAACTGGGTTTTTTTATTAATGCCCTTATTTTATTTTATTTTATTAGGGGGTATCAAATATGACCAAATCCACCATTATCTAATCAACTGGTTTTGAAAATCCACCATTTGTAAAAACCATGGGTATATATATAAAAGTGTTCAGAATTCTCAACAGTGAAATTTTGTGCAAAAACCTAATTCACTGGTTTTAATTGTGGATTTGGTCATATTTGATACCCCCTATTTTAGGGCATTAGGGGGTATCAAATATGACCAAATCCACAATTAAAACCAGTGAATTAGGTTTTTCCACAAAATTCCACTTTTAAGAATTCTGAAACCTTTTACATAGATATTCATGGTTTGCAAAAATGATGAATTTTCAAAACCAGTTGATTAGATAATGGTGGATTAGGTCATATTTGATACCCCCTATTAATAAAAAAACCCGGTTTTTCCGCGTTTACACCCGGTTTTCTGCGCAGCAAACCCGGTTTTCCGCGCGCGCACCCGGTTTTTTTTAATTTTGAGTTTTTATTCAATATCTATAATGAGGGTGGCATGTGATGCGCACAGACTCCCCAGGCATGCTCATCCAACTTCCAACATCAACCACATCGAAATCCACTCACCACAATCAAAAACCAACGCCACCCCCCCCTAAATCATCAACCCCCCGTAACTCATCAACCACTCAACCAATCCACACAAAAAAAAAACACCGAAATTCCCCATTTTCCCCCCTCTCCGCAACCCAACTCCCCAATTTCACTTTTTTTTCCCAAATTTTCCCAACTCCTCCCACCACCCATTTTCAGTTCCACCACTACTCCTCATCCATTTTCCACCCAAACCCACTAAAAATAACACCAAAAAACTTCTTTTTTTTCCCTCTCCACGCCACCTCAAAATCTTCCATACCCCACCAATTTTTTCAACCTTTCCCCCAATCCAAAAAAACCCCAAAATCCAACATGTCTCACATCAACCTCCTCTTCCTCGCCAAAGATGCCACCACCACTCCCGCCACCACTCCTGAAGTACCCAACCTTGCTCCTCCTCCTGAGTTAACATATCAAACAAAGGAGGAAATGCATAGCTCTGTCCAAACTTGGGCCAAGAAGCATGGCTATGCCCTCTGCATAACCCATTCCTCCACTGAAAATGGGGAGAACAGATCCACTTATCAATGTGACAGATCTGGGGTTTTTCAGCCCAAAGATGGTACTCAATTGGGGAAGACCAAGAAGATTTCCTGTCCTTTCAAACTTACCGGAAACTTCTATAAGAAGAAAGGCTACTTCCAAATCAAGATTAAAGATCCTAGCCAAAACCACCCAGCTTCTGAAGATCCTTCCATCCATGCCGTCCATCGCCAATTAACCAATGAACAAAAAACCACTGTCACCCAATTAACCCATTCTGGAGTTTGTCCATTAACTATTAAGACTGCCTTATTGCAAGACACCAATCTCCCTTCTTCTTTCACGCTCAACACCATCTACAATCCCCGTAACCTCTTGAGATCCACCCAAATTGAAGGACGTACACCGATTGAAGCTCTTGTTCATGAAATCCGCCATCATGAATTCTACCACACAATCAATACCTCCAAAGGCCACATGAACTCTTTGTTCTTTGCTCATCAGAAATCCCTTGACTTGGCAAAACAATTTCCCACCACTATCCTCCTTGACTGCACCTACAAAACCAACAAGTTTAAAATGCCCCTTCTTCACATAGTTGGTGGTATTAACTCCTCAAACAAATCTTTTTCCTTGGATTTCTGTTTCCTTTCTGCTGAGAAGATAGCCAACTACTCTTGGGCCTTGGATCAGCTTTGCATCTCAATGGACAATCAATCTCCATCCGTACTAGTCACCAACAACGAGGCCGCCCTAATCAAAGCAATCAAACAAGTCTTCCCAAATGCCTCACATCTCCTCTGCTCCTGGCACATTGTGAAGAATATCCAGTCCAACTGCTACAAACATTTCAACTCTGAAGAAGAATGGCCCACCTTTCAAAACCATTGGAATCAATTACTCCATTCCAAAACTGTTTCTGACTATCATAAAAAGTTCACCCAGCTTTCTATGACTTGGAATCCACCAACCGCCAACTACATCATCTCCAACATCCTCCCTTGCAAAGAAAAAATCGTAGCCTGTTTTGTCGACAAGACACCCCACTTTGGTAACACTATCACCTCTAGAGTTGAAGGTCTTCACGCGTACATCAAACGATTCATCAACTCTTCCACTGCCTCCTTTGCTGCTGTTGTCAAACAAATCCACCAAGCTCTGACCAATCAACTTCACAAACGATACATCAAATCCTCCCAGCACTCCTACAAACTCCTCACTGGCCTCCCCCTTGTGTTGGTGATCTAAATGGCACCATCTCCCACTATTCCCTCAAGATCATCCATTCTCACCACATTTCTAAACCGCCAACTTCCACTTGCACTGGAAACTACTCTTCTCACATGGGAATCCCTTGCATCCATCAAGTTCACGAAGCAACAGGACTAGGCAGCAAATTCACCCATCACAATTTCCATTCTCAGTGGCATGTTAAAAAGGATCTTGAAGTGAGTTGGCTAATATAATTTCCTTGTTTCTGTTTCTCTTTCATAGTTTTATAGTTCTAATTTGTTTTTTGCCTCCATTTATGAGCAGACATTCATTGAAGAGGACAACAAAGATGGATCAAGTGACGGCCTACTTCTGTCAGCTATGTGTATGAAACACTGGCTTAATGTCTATAAAAAGCCAGGTACTATCACTGTGCTGAAAGGTTATCAGAATAATCACAAGTCTTATTCTCTCTATAGTGTCCAAACTATGCACAGAGGATAACCTAAAACTCCTTTGGAATTGTCCCTTTGATATACAAATAAGTCAATCAGGAGAAGACTAACAGCTAACCATATAGGTTTGGCTATCTTTCTGTCTTTTTGAGAGTGTAACAATGTAAATTGTTAATAAGCAGCTGGCAAGCACTTGAGCTGATTGGCTACTGTCAGAGGTGGTAGTCTTGCAGCAACTGCTTTCTAAGGAATAGTCCAAGGTCTAAGATGGGGATGTTCTAAGATAGCTTGATAACTAGTCCAGTAAATAAGGTGGGTTGGATAAAGGGGATAACACTACTCTAAAATTAGGAGGAGAATATTCAGAGTACTTACAAATGTGGTACTGGGGGAATATGCTGAGGAACCAATCCTAGGCCAGAAATGGCCTCCTTTTATATTCTAGAGGTTCCTTGAGGAAGTTTCTAGAATGTTTATTCTAAATTCTGCTCTAATGTATTACAATTCAAATGTACCATGATGTAATGGGAATTGTATTAAATTGAGCACAGTATTTTCTATGTCCCCATGACCTCATGACATGTGTGTATAACCAATCACATCATGGGCCAATTCATTTAATAGAACAATACTGGGAAATTACCACGCACTTAGCTAATTTCTTTCTTATAAGCATAATATTATTATTCTAATATTTATGCAAATAAGTTTATTGTCTCTCAGCTTTTAAGACAATAATTTCTTAATCAATAATTTATACTTGTATTCCCTTTTTCTTAAAGTATCTTTATCATATGATAAAGTACTAGAAGGAGTAGGAATTTAGTGGTGGTTTGAGTGAGATACCTCACTTAATTTTACATTCTGAGTTGATTGGTATAATAATATTTTATGATATGTTATTATTTACATGAGTAATACATTATTTTTATTGTATTTTGTAGTTTAGTCAGTGCTTAGGATACTCTGGAGTATCTCTAGGGCTGACAACTTCCCACCAAAGAAAACGACGAGGAAATTTTCTTAACAGATCTCTTTAAGGAATTCCAAACGTTTCAACCTGGCAAGCAAAAATTCTACATTGGCGAAATCAAGAAGCTCTTTCAAGGGAACTACACCACAGTGGTCATCCAGGAAACTCTCTTTAGCAAGGATCACCAAGGGCGAGGAAGACCAAAGGGCGCCAAAAGGAAACACAAATCAACTACTTCAACAAAAAGGGATCCTTCAGGCTATGAATACACAGAATTGGAGAAGAAAGGAAGAGGAAGGCCAAGGAAGCAGGTGACAGAACACAAGGTATTTATTCATTTATCTCTTGTCTGTTTGTCTTTGGTTATTGATTTCTTGTGAACTTGAAGGAACCTTTGGCCAAGACAAAAGGACGTGGTAGGCCTAAGAAGATGGATGAATCTGAGGAATCAGAGGTAATAATTCATCTTTATTCTTCACTCAAATATCACATCTAATTCTTTCTCCTTGTGTTTTCTAGGCTGTGTCAACAGAAGAGGAAATTCAGAAGGAGTCTGAATCAAGTGGAGAGCTTCCAGAGGTGGATGATATCATTCAACAGGGCTCAGAACATGACCAGGGAAATTTGAAGACTGTAAGTGTTTTTATTTCCATCTTGAGTACATTATACTGAAGTTGAATGATTCTTTGATGCATCAGAGGTCTGGAAAAATACTTAAACAGGTGAAATTTGAATCAGTTAAAAGGACAAAGACAGATGAAAACACTTTGGCAGAAAATGATGCTTATAGGCCTTTTGATGTGAGTTTTACTAATTTTTTTTGAAGAGATCTTTAATTCTGAGCTTCTTATTGGTTACCCCTTTCATAGACCTCAATGACTGCAAGCTCAATCTCTATTCCTGACACCTATATGTCTGAGGCACTCAGTTGGAGTACTTACAATAATGTGGCTGTTGATTTGGTAAGTAATTTCCTTTTATTTAGTGTTCATTTTATATACAATTAATCTTTTCTCAAATTATCCTTCAGTACAAGTACAAAGACCACATTCATCCCAAAGAAGCCATCCAACATCTCTCTACGATTACCAATGTCAAAGGCAATGGGAATTGTGGATTTCAAGCCGCTGCGGTCAGCATGGGACGTTCCTCAGACGAATGGATGAAAATTTGCAAGGAAATGAAAGAAGAACTCAAATCAAACCGTTTCTATTCAAACCATCAGATGCTAAAGAACATATCGGGCGCCAACCACAAGGATCTAATTGATGCACTCTCTTGGGATGGAAAAGCACAGGCCCCACTGAAGTATTGGATGACCTTCCCTGTTCATGGATACTTGATGGCTGACACTTATAAAAGACCTGTGGTCTTGTTTTCTGGTCTAATTCCCACCATTTATCTCCCTCTCTCTTCTCCACCCACCACCCACTCTCCCATATGTCTCATACTCATTCCCAGTCTTCTTCATCTCATCAGCTTCACGTTTAAGGCTGAAATATGGCCTTCCCCTAGAATTGATCCATATTGGCAACATTGGGCTGAAGAGGAAGCTCTGTTGTGGAAAGAGTGGATTCAGCCCAATTAATTCGGACCTTGGGGAAAAAGTTCTTTTCCCTCCAATAAGAAGATCTGCCAGAATCAATAAGATTGTTGATGTTGAATAGTTATTTGTCTATTTTCCTATATTTCCATTTTATTCTGATAAAAATTCCATTTTATTCTGATAACAAGTCAATTTTATGATCTGTATTTCTTTCCAATAAGTTCTTCACCCTCTAAAGTGTATGAAACCATTTGAAAACTCCCCAAATTTCTTAAAAGACAGCCGTGAAGGTGTTTACAAATAAGTTCTGTCCAAAAATCATAAAAAAAACCAGTAAATTTAAAAATAAACTGTTTGTTGCATTGAATTCTACACCCCTTAAAGTGATTTAAAAATGTTTAAAACTGGAAAATCAATTTTCAAAAAGGAAATAAATGGCTAAAGAACCATGTATTGGTATAGCTTTTTCCATGAAAATCCTGCAAAATCCCAGCTTAACCCATAGTAATCCATACTATAAGATTACATATAAATTTGAGTAAATCTTTATGTAGTATGTATTATATGATTAATACATGTGATGTCACTTCAATTTTCCTTCAGGTCAAGTGCTTCTTCAAGCACAAAACCCTAGGAAGTTTATTCACATGTATATCTTAGTGAAATTAATTAATTAAGCTGAAATAAATATCATACTATTTTTTAAACAATGTGAAATATTTATGGTATCATTTTAATTAAAAATGACACCAGTTGTCACATGTGTCACTGATCACAAACAGGGTGATCACTTCTTCCTGGTAATCTAACCCTGATCACCACTGTCAAAAGAATTTGACAGTTTGATCTTTTTATTATTTAAGGAGGGGTTTTCTTCACTAAATTGAAGATATCCTCCCCCATCAATTTTAACCTACACTTAGATAACTTAAGATACCAAGGCGCCCACCTTCTCCTGTAAGTAAGGAGGACTGGCCTTTATTCTTATAACTATCTTATATAGTTAAAATTCTTCAAATCCCCCCAATTAAATTAATACTACTTAATTTTATTGGAAGAACCATGTATCAATCTGGTTAAACCTTCTGTAGAGCTTTCTCCCCATCAGAAGTTTGGTAGCCGGGGCAAAAACTGTTTAATTTTGTTACTTAGTGTTTTAATAAAACTCAAGTAAATCTTGATACAGATGTTTATTTTTATTACACTTTTACAGTTTAAAGATCTTTTATTCCTTTCTGTGCACGCCAAATTAGGTGGAATAGAGTACAGATTTTTGACAGTATTTATGTAATATATATGAGTGTAATGTACAACTTTACACCAAAGAGGGGATTACCTAATGTAATGTATTTAATACTTATGTTTTATGTATATACTGTTTATTCATAAATCAATACCTTGTATAATATGCTATGGTTAAGTGGTAATTTTATAAGAATGGTAATAGGGGGTATCAAATATGACCAAATCAACCATTATCTAATCAACTGGTTTTGAAAAACCACCATTTTTAAATGGGAATCTATATAAAATTGTTCAGGATTCTCAAAAGTGAATTTTGGTGGAAAAACCTAATTCACTGGTTTTACTTGTGGATTTTGTCATGTTTGATACGCCCTAATAACTACTGAAAAAAGGGGAAATAAGGGGGACTTTGAGTTAATAAGGGTAATTAACTACCTAGCATCTGATTTTGTAATAATAATGAATTATATGTAAAGAGAAATGTAAGTTGTTAATAAATCTATGTGAAAAGGTACTGTATCCTCCCCCAACTTATCTGTCTGTCCCCAATATAGTAATGGAGTAAGGGGAATGGTAATATGGTAATGAGGTAAATGTAACTGTGTAATTGTTGATGTAGAAGACGTGGTAGTGGTAATATAGGAAAACAGAGTAAGGAGTAAGTAATTAACAAAGAGTAAGGGGTAACTTTAATGTAGAAAAGTTGAATTTGAAGTGGAAATATGGAAAGAGGTAAAGAGTAACGGGAATTGTAAAAAGAAAGAGAGGTGTTGATGATATGGTAAGAAGGTAATGGTAACATGCATAATCCTAAATTATAATTGAAGAAGGGGTATATGGCTATGAGTGGTAATCCAGGGTTAAAAATTGTGAATTTATATGGGTATTTTAAAATTTTTAGTGTACATAATTCTTTTTCAAGTGTTTCAAAAAAAATACATCAAAGGGTTCTGAACAAAAGTGATGCAAAAGGGTAATTTTATATGTAAAGAGGTATTTAATTTACATATGTATTGGTAAAATTTTAATGATTGAGTATAATAAAATTTATAATTGTCCAGGAAACTATTTAAGGAATCAGGAAGTCAAGTGAAGAGGGAAAAAAGGGAAGCAAGATTTTTTTTATTTGTTGGGGGGGGGGGGAATATTTTCAACTGATATATGTGTTTATCATATTTTTTAAAAGTTTGATGGAAAAAGAAGGGAACTGGGTCATAACCAGAGTCAAAAAGAAATGAGGGTCCATGTTGCATTACAAGTCCTATGCCAGAGTCAAGAGGACTGTTTTAAAACCTGGTGTTGTAAAATGAAAAGAAGAAAAATAATGTTTCTGTATTGCACAAAGGCATTGATACACGCATGCCCCTGGCACACGCCCACGCCAGGGGAACGCAAACCTTTTTTGGTGTGTTTTGACGCCCTCAGCAGCCCATTTTGATGGGTTTGGCAGGCACACCAACAGGAGGCACACCCAGTGGCCATGCCTTGGCGTGCCTCTGAAAAACACCAATCAGGATTGGTGTGCTTCAAAGTCACACCAATCAGGATTGGTGTGCTTCAAAGGCACACCAATCCCAGTTGGCGTGCTCAATGGCGGCCCACCCGCACACCCTGGGTTATGGCCTATGGGAGACTATAAGGCTCCCGTGGGTCATAACCCAGGGGGTGCGGGCCCACCTGCATGTATATTGGCATGCAGGTGGGCCGCCCTCAAGCACGCCAACTGGGATTGGTGTGCCTTTGAAGCACACCAATCCTGATTGGCATGTTTCAAAGGCACAAAAAGATGTGGGAAACACGCTGGTGTGCCTTGAAACACGCCAATGTGGATTGGCGTGCCCACCAAACCCGCCAAAAAGGGCTGGTGGGGGCTTAAAGACACACCAAAATGTGTTATATTTATTAAGCCCCATTGTACGCCCCATCACAACAAAATTGATGTTGTCATTTTTTTAAAAAGAAAGAATTCATTTCTGGTTTGTAAACTGGCTTTGAAGCTGTCCAGAATTTTTTCATCCCTGCTTGTTCCTCACTTAAGGAGAATTCAGAAGGCCTTTAGAAGGTCCTTGAAAGCCCCAAAAACAGAAGAAACAAAATCCTTCTCTAATGGTGTTGCCCCCAATTTTTATTTTGTCTTCTAATGAAAATCACAACCACTCCAATGCTTGCCATCAGTTCTTTGTCACCTGCATCAATCCTTAATCCCCATCTTCCTCCTCCCTTGCTGCAATACATTCCTTTTCTTTTTTTTGTGACAGAATTTCCATGGACAAGGCCACCAATTTCCACTAAAAATTGCAAGAGGAATTTTCTAAATATGTGCATGCTATCTGGGTGGCACCTGACTTGCATTCTAACAAAAATTTTATGTTCTGTTGATTCAAAAGTTGTTTTTGCCAGGTTAGGTCTTTGTTTAATTCTTTATTAATACAATTATTAATATTATTAAAGGGTATCAAATATGACCAACAGCACAATCAAAACCAGTGAGTTAGTTTTTTCCACAAAATTTCACTTTTGAGAATTCTGAACCATTTCATGTAGATATCAATGGTTTTTAAAAATGGTGGCTTTTCAAAACCAGTTGATTAGATAATGGTGGATTTGATCATATTTGATACCCTCTAATAGGGGCCATAAAATATGAACAAATCCAAAATTATCTAATAGGGGGTATCAAATATGACCAACAGCACAATCAAAACCAGTGAGTTAGTTTTTTCCACAAAATTTCACTTTTGAGAATTCTGAACCATTTCATATAGATATCAATGGTTTTTAAAAATGGTGGATTTTCAAAACCAGTTGATTAGATAATGGTGGATTTGGTCATACTTGATACCCCCTAATCAACAGGTTTTTCCAAATCCACAATTATGAAATCAGTCAATAAAAATTCCAAATGATGCAATTATTTGCACTAGATGTGTCAAGTTTCAACAAGAAAAACCCCAATATAGTTCCAGAAACCCATTATCCTCCACAATTCACCCAATCACAACTCAGGATTCAACCTTTCCAAAATAAAACCCAAATACAGCCAATATTCCTCCACAATTCAACCCCAACCAACAGCCAATCCTCCACAATACAAATCCACCCAATCCCCAACCCAGATTGATTCTTCAAATTTCTTCTAAACTTGGTAAGATTTGTTGATTGTATACTTGCTCTTGAAAAAAAAATTGATCCATCATTCCTTGGTCCCAGAACAATTCCTCCCAAAAAGACAATACCCAAGAAATACATCACCCAAAAAGTGATCCCAAATAAATCAGCAAGCAGGAAGAAAAAAATCAATAAGCAAGAACAGTATGTTTCTGATGACAATACAACCAAGCAAACTACTTCTCACCTCAAGAAGGAAACATTTCTCATAACAATCAACTGGCTAAAAATCCAAAAGAATTATTAATTTTGCATTGAAACAAAGATGACACCTTTGGTTGGAAGGCCAGCCAAAGGGAAGATTAAAAGATTTGAGCTTATGGCAATCAATATGAGAAATATATCTCCTTCAAGAATAAATCTAACCCCCAGGCAGATGAAATATTTTTTTAACAGCTACAAGAAAAATTGCAAGGAAAAATGCAACCAATCCCTCTTGAATGGCTTTGGACTCACTGACAAAGACCAATTGGCAGGAATTATAAAAATTTACAGGAAGCTTGAAAAATGTGTCCACATTTACATTTATGCATCAGCTGATGGGGAAGAAACTGTTTGTGAGGCCTTTGTAAAATTTGGATGCTCAACATGGTGATAAGATCTCTGAGTCTTCTGGTCCCAAGGAAAAGGATTTGGTCAATAAAAAATTGATTACAATTTTGAGAAAAATTACTCAGATAATGGATCTGTGGATTCCAAGAATTTTAGGGCTTGAGCCGTAATATTCATCACTTGTTTCATCTTCTGTTTTGATAATTGCTAATGTATTCAATATGTTTTATATGTGCTTAATTATTCAGCGATCTTGGAACATTTGGAAACTTTTGAGAACAATTCTGAAGGAGGAAAGGATGGCAAAGAGGTGTGTTTTATTAATTTCTTTTAATTAATTATGAAATGTTTTCTTCAAACCATTCACCGGGGATTGATAAAACCACGCCCCTGGCCGCACACCCATGCCCATAAAAGAAAGAGTGTGCAGCCCGCACACCCTTTTTTGAATGGGTTGTGTGACTGCACACCCTTTTTTGGGTGTCAGAACGTCTACAGGCGTGCGACACCCACCCAAAACAGGGTGTGTGGTTGCACTTTGTGGTGTGCTAAGTGTGTTCACGCATCAAAAGTACATAAAAGCATAGTTTTATATCAAGAAGGAGTGATATTACTAGTTTTTTCATGGACAAATTGGATGCTACCGGTTATTCAACCCATAGTCACTCTCTGAAACCACAGGGCCAGCTGCACTTAGACAAAACCTTTTCAGAATAAAATCAGTTTTGTTGAAAGTATAAGTACATAGTAGAGCTTAATGTATAGTCACATGTAGAGACACACTGATAGTCACATGATTCATCACATGCTTGTTCTAGGACTCACCAGCTAAAATGCCTCATATGTTTCAGTCACATGATTCATCACACACTTGTTCTAGGACTCACCAGCTAAAATGCCTCATATTTTACTATATAAAAGGTAGTTCCCTCCCAGAAAGAAAATCATTCCAGTTTCATGCCAGTTTTTGGGAAGTAATTCTATTTGTAGTTGCACAAAAACACATAGCATCTAGTAGTGATCTCAATCAAGGTTGCCCTTTGAGAAAACCTTTCATACCTCAGAGAAGAATAAGAGGTAAATAAGTAGTGTTGCCTCTTTTTTGTGCTCTTAAAAGCAAAAGTGCTATCATCAAATTTCTCTCTTAGCTGAAGGTTAAGAAAGAAGGCAATACAACTTGAATAGTTCACATTGATTCATCATCCATCCCAGAACATACATATCTTTGCTTTTCTAACAAATATCTGATCTAAGTCTGATAAGAGATTGCTACTTCTAGTCTTCTCTATCATAAGTTTAGGCCACAACAATAAATAAATTTTGTTGTAAGAATTCTGTGTAGTATAATAGAGGGGCAGGTCTTTCAAACCACGCGTAACAGTAGTATTACTTAGTTGGAATATCCTATTTTTATTTCCCCCTAACAGAACTGCCATCTTTCCCAAAGGAGTTCTCAACACACCCCATTCAAAAAAGGGTGTGTGACCTGCACACCCTTTTTATGTATATAGGTAGGGGTGTGCGTGCCCCTACCCATATACATAGAAAGGGCATGCAGGCCGCACAACCTTTCTATGTATATAGGTAGGGGAACACACACCCCTACCTATGTACATAGGGTGTGCGATGGCACTCCCATGTTTGGGCAGGTGATGGCATAGTGTTGAGTTTTCTCCATTCCTTCCAAAAATCCACTTGTAAACTTTCTTGGATCTTCTTGAATTAGACTGAACTATAATCATCAGTAGATTGTTTTTTGGTGATTCTGGCACTCTTTTGTAGTCTAATTAGAGCTCAATTTAGGAGCCTTAATTCATCTAATCATGTCTCAGTATTGATTTCTTTCTTCTTCTGATACACTATCTGATCTTTAAAAAAACTGATTACAAGAATTAACGCCT
Source organism: Puccinia hordei (assembly GCA_007896445.1). NCBI lineage: Eukaryota > Fungi > Basidiomycota > Pucciniomycetes > Pucciniales > Pucciniaceae > Puccinia > Puccinia hordei. The sequence goes on along the minus strand of RDRW01000246.1, from coordinate 197,341 downwards.
CTTAGTACCTGTGGTTTTTGCAATATGTTTTTTCTTGATTAATATACTAGCTTGAATAAAAGAGACTGAGAAGGCCTGACTAGTTATTTCTTCAAAGGACTCATATCATACTCCTCTCAGTTTTTTATTCAAAATTGTTTTTTATTCATTTTCATTTCTCAACCACAAGTCTTGCTCATGTACTTAGTCTATTTATACCATATTCTGGTCTGAGCAAATTACACATCAGTTCTCCTCAAAAAACTCAGTCCCCTTCTTTTGAGTCTCCCAGAGTCTGTTCACAAATCCATTCCTCTTTTCTTCTTGCCAAAATTTTAACACACAGTTCCCATTTTTGGGACTGTGCTGTCACCCTGCAGCAGCACATCTCAACCAGAGGTATTCCCCCCTGTCAAGGAGGCTATACAGCCTCTTTGATCAGAGGGAGTCCCTCCAGTCAAGGAGGGTACACAAACTCCTTGGCCGGAGGGATCCCCCCCAGTCAAGGAGGTTGGATAACCTCCTCGACCAGAGGGATTCCCTTGGGTCAAAGAGTTTATACAACCTCTTTGACTGGAGGGATTACCTCCAGTCAAGGAGGTTGTATAACCCCTTTGACAGAGGGAATCCCTCTGGTCAAAGAGGCTGTATAGCCTCCTCAACCAAGGGGAATACCTACAGTCAAAGAGGTTGTACAACCCCTTTGACCAGAGGGAATCCCTCCGGTAAAAGAGGATGTATAGCCTCCTCAACGGTGGGGAATACCTCCTGTTGAAGGGGTTATACAACCTCTTTGACCGGAGGGAATCCCTCAAGTTGAAGAGGTTGCATAACCTCTTCAAACGGAGGGTATCCCTCCGCCTGAGTAAGCTGTATAAACTCCTCAACCAGAGGGAGTCCCTCCAGTTGAGGAGGTTATACAACCCCCTTGGACGGAGGGATCCCCCCCGGTCAAGGAGGCTGTATAACCTCCTTAAACAAAGGGGATCCCTCCGGCCAAGGAGGTTTTATACCTCCCTGGCAGGGCGTGCGGCTGCATGCCCATCCTAGGGGGTGTTGCACACCTGTAGATGGGCGTGCAAACTGCACGCCCATCTACAGTGCAGCACACACACCCGTCAAAAAACGGATGTGCGGGCTGCACGCCCTGTTTTTGATGGGAGTGGCCCTGACATGGGCGTGCAGCCAGGGGAGTGTATTTATCAACTGTAGATGGGTGTGCAAACTGCAAGCCCATCTACAGGAGTGCCCTTACCTAAAACAGGGTGTGCAGAATGCACGCCCATCAAAAAACGGGCGTGCGGGCTGCACACTGTAGGAGAACTTATATACGGGAGGTGCAGCACTGAAGCTGATCCCGCAGCCGCGGGCTCAGCGGCAGGCTGAGGCTGAGTTAAGGGGGGTACTTACCGAATGTCATTGGACATTCCGCGGGAAAAATCACGAGGGCGCAGCATGTGACATTCTATAGTTGGTGCGGTAGATTGGTCGAGCGGACAAAGGCCGCTTCAGTATGCGCGACGTAGGGGACTGGGTGGAACCACGGGGTTTGAGGAACCAGGCCCGCAAGCAGAGCGGGGGCAGAAGGAGCGACAGACAACTGCAGGGGTCAACGGGGTATAGTAGTTGGGGACAGGCTGCGGTGCGATGCGGGATTGAGGAGACGGGCAAGTAGGGCTCCAGGGATGGTACTGGGGATTGCGGGTCAGGACCGGGGGGAGTGTTGTACCAGGGTTGCGGGATCTTATCTTATCTTATCATCGAAGTAGATAGCTATGAACTACAGTGCATATAAGAAATCACTTTTACTTTAGAACTCTCTCAGTGACTTTCAGCGTGTGCAGACAAGCGGAACTGTGAAGGGCAACATCAGGAAGACAAACGCAAGAGGAACGGTCCCCTTGCTGAGTAAAGGTGTTGCAGGGAGTCCAGTTAACTATCCGCTAACAGTTGTTTATCCCACAGAGGAAATCATAGAACCACTGGAACCAACCAGGAAGAAGGGCAACCTACCGTTTCTGTTACTGGGGTTGCCTTTATTTCCACATATTGGGGGTCTGGCCGGGAACTTCTTTCTGTTTCCAACCTGCGGACGGGTCAAGACACCTTTCTTTTTCTTTATTTTATATATATCATTTATCATTGTTTGAGGATGAGTGGTTCTGACACTTATCTTCCTACGGTTGCGTCGGGCGGAGCGTCCTCTTCCAAGTTCACTCTCCCCCCCGCCAAGTTTGTCCCACCCCCTCCAAAGGGGGGAGGTGTGGGTACCTACAGAATCACGTTGGAGGTCAACATGGACGACGGGATGGAGGAGAATCGGAAGGGGAAGTGCCGGTAGGGGTGAGGAGGCGAGGGTTGACATTGGATCCACGGACAGGCGTCAAGATTCTGCCGCGGGATTTTCCTGCAGTTTGATTCAGTATTGATGCGGTTGACCAATTTCTGAGTCGCTTTGAGCTAGTGGCGGAAACTGAAGGGGCGTCAGACGGCGACAAGGTTTGTCAAATAATCAACTTCATTCAATCCAAAGAAGAGTTGTGCGATGTGGAGGAGATGGAGGGGTATGAGGCAAAGAACTGGGAGCATCTGAGGGAGGAGATTTTGGAGAAGTGGGGTCCGCGTCAGGAAAAGTATCGGGAGGCGGATTTGGAGAATCTTGCGTCGAGAAAGGCGGCATCGGGTGGGGTCAACGATCAAAGGGCATTTGAAGAGTACTTTACTTCCTTTGATTGCATTGTGAAGTACCTTAATCGCAATGAAGTGATCATTGGGGAACCGGCTTTGGTCAAGCAGAGCTTCCTCAAGGGGCTCGCCACGCCAGTTCAAGAACGGGTGCAGCGGAGGCTCTACAATCAGAACCTCATTTGGCGGTCAAGGGATGGGGGCACTCTTTTTCCCAACTTGGTGTTGCTTAGGGGAGCGGTCTGGGCGGAGTTTGATATGGATGGAATCGGTGGCCAAGAATGCGGGGGTGGCAATCTTGAGCGGAATCGGGCCGGTGATCTCTTTCGGAATCCGGCGCCGATGGCGCCCGCTGAAGTGGAGGAGCTGGCTGACACCTTGAAAGAGCTTTGTTTGTTCATGCAGAAGACGGTTCAACGGGAGTTGCAGCCCCAAACGTCGGCATTGGCCAATGGTTAGCGGAGCGGTCCTCCGCGCGCGGGGCCTCCGGGGCTGCATTGCACTTATTGCGGGTTGAACACCCATTACAAGTCTTGATGTCAAGAATTGACAGAAAACTTGAATGGTAGGTGGGTGAGGATCTGTAATGGTGATTATTTCCTCCCTAGATCGCGTGAACCGATTGAGGGGGGCATTGATAAACGCACGCCAACGCCAACCCGCACGCCAATTTTTTTTGGCGTGCAGGGCCCACACGCCAGGGCCCACACGCCATTTTTTTTTGGCGTGTGGGCCCCGCACGCCAAATAAAATTGGCGTGTGGGCCCCCTTGCTCACATAATCGAATGGGAGGGACCATTCGATTACGTGAGCGGGGCCCCTCCCGGCTGACAAGGTTGTAAACCTCGTCAGCCGGGAGGACTTCCTCCCGGCATGAGGCTGTATAGCCTCGTCAGCCGGGAGGACTTCCTCCCGCCTGACGAGGTTATACAACCTCGTCAGCCAGGAGGAAGTCCTCCTGGCCGACGAGGTTGTATAGCCTCGTCAGCCGGGAGGACTTCCTCCTGGCCGACAAGGTTATACAGCCTCGTCGGCCAGGAGGACTTCCTCCTGGCCGACGAGGTTATACAACCTCGTCGGCCAGGAGGAAGTCCTCCTGGCCGACGAGGCTGTATAACCTTGTCGGCTGGGAGGACTTCCTCCTGGCCGACGAGGTTATACAACCTTGTCGGCCAGGAGGAAGTCCTCCCGGTCGACGAGGTTGTATAACCTCGTCAGCCGGGAGGACTTCCTCCCGGCTGACGAGGTTATACAACCTTGTCCGCCAGGAGGAAGTCCTCCTGGCCAACGAGGTTGTATAACCTCGTTGGCCGGGAGGACTTCCTCCCGGCCGACGAGATTGTATAACCTCGTTGGCCGGGAGGACTTCCTCCTGGCTGAAGAGGTTATACAACCTCGTCAGCCAGGAGGAAGTCCTCCTGGCCGACAAGGTTTTATAGCCTCGCCGGCCGGGAGGACTTCCTCCTGGCCAACAAGGTTGTATAACCTCTTTGGCCAGGAGGAAGTCCTCCCGGCCAACGAGGTTATACAACCTCGTCGGCCAGGAGGACTTCCTCCTGGCTGACGAGGTTGTATAACCTCGTCAGCCGGGAGGAAGTCCTCCCGGCTGACAAGGCTATACAGCCTCGTGCCGGGAGGAAGTCCTCCCGGCTGACGAGGTTATACAACCTCGTCAGCCGGACAAGGTTATGCAACCTCGTCAGCCGGGAGGGGCCCCGCTCACGTAATTGAATGGTCCCCCCCATTTGATTATGTGAGCGAGGGGGGACCCGCACGCCAAAACAATTGGCGTGTGGGACCCACACGCCAATTGTTTGGCGTGCGCTCCCACATGCCAATTGTTTGGCGTGTGGGAGCGCACGCCAAACAATTGGCGTGCGGGGCCCACACGCCAATTTCATTTGGCGTGCAGGGCCCACACAAAAAAAATGGCGTGTGGGAACCACACGCCATTTTTGGCGTGTGGGTCTCACACGCCCTTTTTTTTTGGCGTGTAGACCCTGCACGCCAAAAAAAAATGGCGTGTGAGACCCACACACCAAAAATGGCGTGTGGGAACCACACGCCATTTTGGCGTGTGGGTCTCACACGCCCTTTTTTTTTGGCGTGTAGACCCTACACGCCAAAAAAAAATGGCTTGTGGGCCCCGCACGCCAAAAAACAATTGGCGTGCGCGCTTGGCATGCGTTTATCAATGCCCATTGAGGGGGCCGTGCCGCGGGACGTAGTTTGTGCAGCGGCGGCAGGGCAGGGGGAGACGGGGGAAGGCCCAAAGGCGGAGGTCAAATCCTCAATGGGTATAGTCGTTGGGTCGTCTGGATGGACACCCCCAGCTGTCCAATTGGAGGTGTGGGCCATCCACTCCAATGAGGTGACGGCCCGCTACGGCGGGTACGACCGCATGGATGTGGACCCTCAAAAGAAGGGTAAGGCAAAGGAAGTTTTGCAGCCTGGAGGAGCGGCAGTGCCCACCGGGAAGAAGAAGGCGGTGGAGTTGGCCAAGCGCCCTCTGAACAGGGACGGTCCGCTGACTCTTTCCATCAAAGATTTGGCTTCAGTTTCCCCTCTGATGGCGGAAGAGCTCATAGAGTCTCTCAAGGAGAGTGCGGGTCTCAAGGCGGAAGGTAATCAGGTGGTGTTTGACGTAAGTTCAGTGGAGGCCCAACATTTGAGCTGATACCACCCGGAGGAGTTTCCTTTGGACTCCATCTCCTGCCCCCTTGGTTATGTTCAGATGACCATTGGGGATCAGCAAGTGTGGGTGATGATCAACAGTGGGTTGATGGTCAACCTTTTGCCAGCGGAGGTGGCTCAGGACGCGGATCTTGTTACCCAACAAGCCAACATCGGCTTGCAAGGAATAGGCGTCCATGAGTGCAAGGTGGCGGGTGTGGTGGAGAGTGATTGGGTGGAGGTGGCAAAGACCAGGCGGAGGGTCTCATTCTTGGTAGTAAGGTCCGCCAAAGTCATCCTTGGACGGCCGTTCTTGTTCGCCTTCCGAGTCGGTCTTTGGTTTGATTTGGTCCGCAAGGAGGAGCTCCTTTCTGTGTTGGACTCCCAAGGACATTGGTTTGCGAAGACAATCTGTCAGCCATTGAACGGACAATGGGAGACCCGGCTGGGAGCAGATGGGGGGGAGGATGAGTGCCGAGGGAGGGAGAAGCAGGAGGCTTCCCCTTTGGCACGGGGTTTTTAGGTGTCGGCCGGTCAATCCGTGCAATGTCAGCTCTAACATTGTGCGGACGGTCAACTCCTAAAGAGCTGGAAGGAATAGGGGAAGATGGGGCGGAGGCAAAAGACCCAAAAGTAAGTCCTCCCAATTATACACCTCCAAGGGTTTTCTACTACCATTTGTAAAACCCTACCAAGTGCCACGTACGTGAGCAAATTCCTTTTGTCTGGTCATAGGCGGAAGTCCTGGGAAGTCGGTCCACACTTGGGACCAGAGGTTTGGAGAGAGGGAATGGAGGAGGAAAGCAATGGAGCAGGGGCAACCAGTCTAGAAGGAAGTCCTCCCAATTGTTCACCGCCAAGGGTTTCTACTACCTTTTGAAAAACCCTACCGAGTGCCACTTACGGGAGCAAATTCCTTTCGTCTGGCCACAGGCGGAGTTATCGGGAAGTTGGTCCGCAAGATGAAGTGGAGGTGTGGAGTGAGGGGACGGAGGAGGTACACAATGGAGCGGAGGCAAAAGTTGTAGAAGTACGTCCTCCCAATTGTGCACCACCAAGGGTCTATACTACCTTTCGAAAAACCCTACCAAGTGCCACATACGTGAGCAATCCCTTTCCGTCCAATCATAGGCGGGAATCTCAGGAGTTTGGTCCACATCAGGAGACGGAGGTTTTGGAGGGGAGAGCAGAGGAAGGTTCTTTTGGGGCGGAGGCAAAAAGTGTAGAAGTTAGTCCTCCCAATTGTGCACCGCCAAGGGTATCTACTGCGTTTCGAGAAACCTTACCTTGTGCCACGGTCGTGAGCAATTCGAGAGTTCTTGGTTTCCCAGTCCGCAGGATCTCAGAGGAAGGGGGCATTGTTCTACGGAGGGTTGAATCGTGCGGGGCAAAGTACAAGCCTGTGGCGCGGAAGGTTAGGCCACGGAATGAGCCAATGCCGCAGAGCTTGAACTCACGGCTGAAGCCTATCCAGTGGGGAAGAGATCCCTATCTTACCCCACTTTGGGTGCGGCCTCCGGATTTTGTGCCAACAGAGCGTATCACGGAGGAACGGATGGCAAGTCTCAATTTTGGACCTCTGGGGTGGGTGAGCCGGGAAGAGTGGAAGCTCTTGGCCCAGGTTGTCACCTTGTGGGCAAAGGCCTTGGCTTTTTCTCCTGAAGAGCGCGGGCTGTTGACAGGGGGATAGGGGAGCCTTATTGGATTCCGGTGATACCCCACGAACCGTGGCAGATCAAGCCAATTCCGGTTCCGGAAACTATTTGCAATACCTTCACGGAGTTGGTATGGGAGCGGGTGCGGACGGGGTTGTATGAGCAGTCTTGCTCAAGCTACTCCAGCCCAATTTTTCCGGTGCTGAAACAGGATGGGACAAGTTTGAGGATTGTTCATGATCTTCAGAGACTGAATTCTGTTACCATTCTGGATGCAGGGCTTCCTCTGCGTGTCAATGAGTTTGTTGAGTCCATGGCGGGACGGGTTTGTTATGGGTTGGTTGATGTCATGGGCGGGTACAATCAGAGGGAATTGCACCCCGAGTTGCAGCCACTCACGGCTTTTGAGACTCGGCTAGGGCAGATGCAGCTGACTCGTCTTCCGCAGGGACCCACCAACTCAGTAGCGGTGTACCAAGCGCAGATGGTGTGGATCCTCCAGGACGACTTGCCTCATCTGGTACAGATCTTCATTGATGACGCGGGCATCAAGGGACCGAAGTCGGATTACGGGGGAGCGGTCTTGGTGGACAACCCGGACATTAGGCGGTTCATTTGGGAGTATGCGGTCACGTTGGAACAGATCTTGTTCTGAATTGAGACCGCGGGTCTTACCGTTTCAGAGAAGAATTTTGCGGTCTGCATTCCGGCCTTGGAGGTCCTAGGTCATGAAGTCTCAATACGCAGGAGGAGAATCACTTGGGCTAAGTTGAAAAAAGTCTTGGAGTGGCCAGTTCCAAAAACTGTAACTCACATCCTTCAGTTTTTAGGGCTGTGTAGTTACGTGCAGATGTTCATCGAGCGGTTTGCGGAGATTGCAAGCCCAATGAGGCGGCTTACCCGCAAGGGGACGGAGTGGAAGTGGACCGAGGAATGTGATCGCGTGTTCATTCGGCTGAATGAGATCGTTGGTAGGGAGATCACGCTCAAGGATCTTGACTACGGCAAGGAGGGGATTTGGCTGGCGGTCGATTCCAGCGAATTCGGTGCGGGGGGTGTGTTGACTCAAGAGGAGGACGGGAAGGATTGGCCGGTGCTCTACGAGTCATTCACTTTCACAGAAACCAAGTCGCAATACTCTCAGCCAAAGCTGGAGCTTTGCGGGGTCACCAAGGTGGTGCAGAAGCTGCAACACGTGTTGTGGGGGTTCTTTGAACTCCTAGTTGATGTGGAAGCGCTGGCAAGGATGATCAATTCTCCTACTCTCCCAAACGCTCCAATGACTCAATGGGTGGCTTACCTTCAGTTGTTTTCTTTCAAAGTGATCCATGTTCCAGGAAAGGCGTTCACAATGCCGGATGCATTGTTGCGAGTTGCGGAGGAGGAGGGAGTGGAGCAATTCCGCTCAGCGGAGGCGTTGGACGTGGAGGAACGGCTGATGAAGGCGGGTGCGGCAAAAGTTGGCATCGAAATTCCTCTTCGCCAGAGCGGGAAGTACGAGCTGATGGAGACCTACCTAAGTACCCTTAATTTCCCTGATGATAATCCGGCCAAATTGAAAGTGTGGGTTCGTTGGAATAGCGTCCACTTTTTCGTGTGGGAAGGTCAACTGTGGCGTAGGCGGTCTCCCATACCGCTGGTAGTGGCGACTTGTCAAGCAAGCCAGGAAGTCATCCTTTGGAGCCTCCATGAGGAGCTGGGACATCGGGGGGAGGTGGAAACGCGGGCCCGCGTTTGGCAGCGTTTCTGGTGGCCCGGTATGGTGAAGTCGGTGCGTGCTTGGGTCCGGAGCTGTGAGGCATGTCAGCGTCGGAGCTTGGCGCTCCCCAAGGAGGTGGGCATCCCAACCGGGGAGGATTCGTTGTTCAGTCGGATCTCCTTGGATGTCGTCCACATCAAGGCGGGTAAGTATGCCTATTTACTTGTTGCAAGGGATGATTTGTTGGGATGGGTCAAAGCCATCACTTTTGTCAAGCTGTTGGCGGACAAGGTCGGCCAATTCCTGGAAGAGTTCTGGTTCTTGCGGTTTGGATGGGTGCGGCTAGTCACGGTGGATGGAGGTGCAGAATTCTGTGGAAGTTTGATGAAGCTTGTTCAGTCATGCGGGGCAAAGTTTGGCAGGTTCACGGAGTATTATCCGGAAGGCGCTGGGATGATTGAGCGGGGTCATCAGCCAATCAAGAACACGCTGGTGAAGATGTGCGGTGAGGACGGCCAAACGTTGCATCAATTCCTTCTGGCAGTCCTTTTCGTGGATCGGATCTCAACCAAGCGTGGCACGGGTTACTCAGCGTACAAGCTCCTGTATGGGCAACAGCCTGTGTTGCCGGTCAATATCAAGATGCTCACTTATCTCGCTATCAACTGGTGGAAGGTGAAAAATTTGGAGGAATTGTTGGAGGCGCGGGCGGAACAACTTCTCCGACGGGAGGAGGTTGTTGCAAAGGCGGCGAAGCGGTTGCGGGAATCTTGGGCAAAGTTGGTCCGCTATTGGGACAAGCATTGGGCTCACCGGTTGCGGGACCCGTTACGGAAGGGCGATCTAGTCCTTCTGTACAATTGGAGCTTGGAAACCCAGTGGGGGAAGCTGTTTGCCAACCGCTGGAACGGGCCATATTGCGTGGTCAGCAAATTTCCGGGGGGAAGTTATCAGTTGGCAGAATTGGACGGAACCCTGTTGAAGCGGAAGGCAGCGGCATCTCATGTGAAGCGGTTCTATGCTCGAGGATTGACGTTGTTTGACAAAACCCTTGTTTCAGGATCTGAAGACAAGAATGATGAAGATTCTGATTTGGAGCCTCCCGTCAATGAGGCGGGTTGGGCGGATTCTCCCGGCACCGATGAAGAGGTGGCCTGTGAGCTTTCTTTGCAGCAAAGTGCAAGGAACAAACCGCTGAGGACAGTGGCCAAAAGCGGGGGGAAGGATGGGGGCCATAGGCCAAGCCTTAATTGGTAGGGCGTTGATAAACACACGCCAACGCCAACCCGCACGCCAATTTTTTTTGGCGTGCGGGGCCTACACACCATTTTGTTTTGGCGTGTAGGGTCTACACGCCAAAAAAAAAGGGCGTGTGAGACCCACACGCCAAAAATGGCGTGTGGTTCCCACACGCCATTTTTTTTTGGCGTGTGGGCCCCGCACGCCAAATAAAATTGGCGTGTGGGCCCCCCTCGCTCACATAATCGAATGGGAGGGACCATTCGATTACGTGAGCGGGGCCCCTCCCGGCTGACGAGGTTATACAACCTCGTCAGCCGGGAGGACTTCCTCCCGGCACGAGGCTGTATAGCCTTGTCAGCCGGGAGGACTTCCTCCCGGCTGACGAGGTTACACAACCTTGTCAGCCAGGAGGAAGTCCTCCTGGTCGACGAGGTTATACAGCCTCGTCGGCCGGGAGGACTTCCTCCTGGCCAACGAGGTCCTCCCGGCTGACGAGGCTATACAGCCTTGTGGCGGGAGGAAGTCCTCCCGGCTGACGAGGTTGTATAACCTCGTCAGCCGGGAGGGGCCCTGCTCACGTAATCCAATGGTCCCTCCCATTTGATTATGTGAGCGAGGGGGGACCCGCACGCCAAATAATTGGCGTGTGGGCCCCGCACGCCAATTGTTTGGCGTGCGCTCCCACACGCCAATTTTTTGGCGTGTGGGAGCGCACGCCAATTTTTTGGCGTGTGGGAGCGCACGCCAAACAATTGGCGTGCGGGGCCCACACGCCAATTTTATTTGGCGTGCGGGGCCCACACGCCAATTTTATTTGGCGTGCGGGGCCCACACGCCAAAAAAAAATGGCGTGTGGGTCTCACACGCCCTTTTTTTTGGCGTGTAGACCCTACACGCCAAAAAAAAATGGCGTGTAGGCCCCGCACGCCAAAAAAATTTGGCGTGCGGGTTGGCGTTGGTGTGCGTTTATCAACGCCCTAATTGGTGAAGGGGGGGCGCTAGCTGGTCTACAGCCGGATAAACTAGCCACCCCAGGATGTCAGTCACCCGGGTTGTAGTTGTGTTTGTGAATGGGTTTACTGGTTTTCTTTGTTATATATTCAGGATGGCAAGGGGTACAGGGAATTGTGCGGAAATTCCATCTGGGACGGTCCAGGTTTCTTGGCAGGCGGGTGGGGTTTTTGTTTCAGGATTCTTTAGATTGCAGGCGTGGTTTCTCTTTCTCTCAGGATTGCGGGGTGGTATTTCTCTCAAGTTATCAATTTCCTCGAGTTATCACTTTTCCTCAAGTTATCAGTTTCAATTGTCCTCAAGTTACCAGTTTTCTTCAAGTTATCAGTTACCTCAAGTTTTCTCAAGGTTCAATCTCATTTCAAGGTTTGGTATCACAAGTTGCGGGCGTAGAGTATAAAAAAAAAAAAAAAAAAAAAAAAAAAAAAAAAAAAAAAAAAAAAATGGAAGTGCAGGGACTAAGTGGTTCTCAATCCGGGGAATTCCAGGCACTTGTAACTTACTTTTTGTTTGTTTTCTCTCAAGTAACTCACTTTGGCACAGGTGTTTGACTCAGGTTAGCGGGGGCAAGCATATGGCGCATAATATTTCAGCATAGGGGAATACAACAGTGGGAAGAGATACAAGGTATAGAGTAAGTGAAAAGGGGAGTCCAAAGCGCTCAGTCCAAGAAAACGGCGGGTTGGAGGCGGGCGCGCAGCGCGGCAGAAGATTGGTGGAATTCTTGGAGCATTTCTCGGCGGGTTTCGGCGGAGATCGTCACCGCCTCCTTCAACAAACCTTTGACCATTAAGGTTTGACCTTCAAGGAACAGCAGAAGATCCGCTTCGGGGACGCCGGACTTGTATTCCTCGTTGGGGATTGCGGCCCAGTATGGCGACTCGAGGAAACCGGGTGCGGGTGCGGCGCCAAGAGGTCGGGAAAAAGAGGGGGCGGGAGCCGGAGAGGGAATGTGGAGTGGAGGGGGAGTAACGGGGTGGGGTGGAAGGAGGGAGGTCATAGGTGGAGGGGAGGACGTAGGTGAAGGAGGGGGGGGTGGGGTTGGTGGAGGTGGAGGTGGTGGGGTGGGAAAAGGGGGTGGAGGAAGGTCTGGTGTAGGGGGGAAAAAGAGGGTGGTGTTGGGGGGTGGAAGGCGGAGGAGGAGGGGCATGGAAAGGGGTCGGAGCTCGGCAACGTAGAGGAGGAACCGGGGAACGGCGCGGCGGAGGGACTGGATATCGGCAAGGGGTGTTGGGGTCCATTCCGGCGCCAACGTTGACATGGTGGCGGGTTGCCCAGGCTTGAAGGGCGGCGGCCCAGGTTGGTCCGTCGGGGAAGTTTTTCCGTTCAGGTTTCGGAGTCATTCAATTGGTTCCAACAGGGTTTCTCAGTCAGTCGGAACAATTGCGGCGTCAAGGAGGGGAAGGGGTTGGTCCGGAGTCTCAAAGGGATCTTTGCGGCGGCGCCGCTTTTGACAGGATTGGGTACCGGATTGGGGACAAGGCTGGGGACAAGGGGTGTTCCTGCGGGACAGGGAGCATTGTCGATGAGACCGAGCGCAGGCCGTGCAGGCAGCTCCAGGCCCGGGTTGGACGCAAGGAGAAGAGAGGGATGCGTGGCTGGACCGGGCGGCGCAACGATTACAGGGGGGTCAGGGATATGGGAACGGGAGGTGGGGATGGGTGGGTGTATGATTGAAGGTATGGGAAGGGGTGGGTAGTGTGGGAATAGCTGAGGACAGGATTCAAAAGCAAGGGGGATGTGGTAGAACTTATATACCGGAGGTGCAGCACTGAAGCTGAGGTAAGGGGGGTACTTACCAAATGTCATCGGACAGTCCGCGGGGAAAAGCACGAGGGCGCAGCATGTGACATTCTATAGTTGGCGCGGTAGGTCGGTCAAGCGGACGAAGGCCTCTTCAGTATGCGCGACGTAGGGGACTGGGTGGAACCACGGGGTTTGGGGAACCAGGCCCGCAAGCAGAGCGGGGGCAGAAGGAGCGGATTCATGCGCAGGGGAGCGACAGACAACTGCAGGGGTCAACGGGGTATAGTAGTTGGGGACAGGCTGCGGTGCGATGCGGGATTGAGGAGACGGGCAAATAGGGCTCCAGGGATGGTACCGGGGATTGCGGGTCAGGACCGGGGGGAGTGTTTTATAAATAGAGTGTTGTACCAGGGTTGCGGGATCTTATCTTATCTTATCATCGAAGTAGATAGCGATGAACTACAGTGAATATAAGAAATCACTTTTACTTTAGAACTCTCTCAGCGACTTTCAGCGTGTGCAGACAAGTGGAACTTTGAAGGGCAACATCAGGAAGACGAACGCAAGAGGAACAGTCCCCTTGCTGAGTAAAGGTGTTGCAGGGAATCCAGTTAACTATCCACTAACAGTTGTTTATCCCGCAGAGGAAATCAAAGAACCACCGCAACCAACCAGGAAGAAGGGCAACCTACCGTTTCTGTCACGGGGGTTGCCTTTATTTCCACCACTTCCCACTTCCAGCATGATTGTATCAGGGCCTCAAATCCGGCATTACGTCCAATGAAAAAATCTGATATTATGTCAGACAAGACTGGTATTGTATCTACCAAAACTGATATTATATATACCTGGCATGATATAGTTTCTATTATGAAATATATTGCATCAGTTGATTCTATTCAATATCTACATTACTAAATTTATATCAGTTTTTCACATCTGACACACAATTTTGGCCCATGTGTATTACATCAGATGGAAAAGTCTGGTATAAAGTCAGTCACATTGATATTAAATAGTTTAAACTGGTTTAATATCCCTGATGATAGACATAATACCATCATAGGTAGATATAATATCAGTTGTGGTAGATACAATACCAGTTTTGTCTGATGTAATACCAGATTTTTTCAATTGGTGTAATGCCAGATTTAAGAATCTGATACAATAATTTTTGCAGTGCACAATGCCCTGTTGTTGATGGGTGTTGCCCTGGCATGGGTGTGTGGCCAGGGGAGTGTATTTATCAACCCCCCCATTCAACTTGCCACTCAATAATTTAGTAAAGATACAGAACAGCCAGCATTTTTGATGATCCATAAGATTAAAATTAAGGGGCCATCCTGGTTTTTTATTTGATAAATTAATCACTCTTTTTCTATTAGGGTATATCAAATTTGACCAAATCCACCATGATCTAATCAACTGGTTTTGAAAATAAAACATTTTTAAAAACTGTGGATATCTATATAAAATGGTTCAGAATTCTCAAAAGTGTAATTTTGTGGAAATCCCTAATTTATTGGTTTTAATTGTGGATTTGTTCATATTTGATACCCCCTATTAATCCCCATTTAAAGTTCCTGTTTTTGAAAGTAGCAAGGACAGGACGACAGTATTCCTCCCAGTGGAACCTAATGCACGGCCAAATCATCTAAGCACTATTGAAGGGCTTTGGATTCCCTCACTGCCAAATAAAGTGCCCTTGAAAAAAGTTGTTCTGAGGATTAATTGATATCTGATGTTCAAGAAGATACTCAGTCACCCCACAAGAAGAAGAAAAATAAATTTTGCACCACTTTGAAACTGTCAGCCTACGTGATTCCAAGGATAAATCCTTCTAGCTACATGTGGTGCAAAATATGAAGTAAAAGAGTATGATACTCTGGGAGGCGGATACGCAGTCAAATTCCCAAATAATAATGGGAATTGTGACATAAAAAATAGAGAGAATTAGTAATATTTATATTAAATGAATTAAATATATTTAAAACTAGAGGGGCCTGATAAATCAGGGGTGGTTTAATCCCTCTAAGTTATCTGCACGTAAATGCAGAGGATTTAATAACCTGGAAAACTGGGACCTGTTTGAACAGGGGTGGTTTAATTCCCAGTGGAAAGGAATGGGGAATATTCTCAAGAAAGATGTTGAATTCTCACTGATCCGCTCTTCTCAATACCGTCAACTGTCACAAGTCAATAATGTCACTCAGATTCCTTACACCCTCTTACACACTCCTACACCCTCCGCAGCAACAAATCATACTCTGAAATCCACTCGGTTAGGGTTGTGTATCTCCTCTAGAAAAGGAAGACTTGACTCAAGATTCTCAAAATCAGACTCGACAAGATTTTTGACTTCAACTCCTCAAGAACTCAAGTCCAATCAAGACTCAAGATCTCATCTCTTCCCTCAAGACCTAACAATGTAAAGTCAGATCACTCGGATCATTCACTCTCCAATTAACTCACTTTGCTCTCACATCTTATTATCAAGTGTTGATTCTCGATCCCATCAAGACTTCAAGATTAGGCTCTTCTTCATCACTGAATCATACAGTGCTCGTGTGCTGTTTGTCATCTTTTATATTCTTTTTTTCTCATTCTACTTCTTTCTTATGTTGTTGTTTGTCGAGGAAATCTCATACTAATCAGCATCAATAAATTCTTTCTTCTTTTCTATTAGCCTGCTTCCTATTACTTCTGTTTGAACATCCCCTTTTTTTTATTCTCCTTAAAAAGTCCTCATCTCCCACATCTATTATCCATCATTAGTGGTATGCTTCTCTTCTCTTTATCCTCTTCTCATCATGAATCTTGTTTTCTAATTGTTTTCTATTTTCAGTCTGGTTTTGGTTTAAAAGCAATTTCATCATTAGTTCTTTACGATTAACAGTCGAATAGACCATCAAACCTACCATCGATTAACCAAACCAGGCTCTAATACTCGTCAGGATGGATACCATCAACTCCACTATCTTAAAGACGACCATCGAGGCAATACCAGTACTTACTGAAGAAAACTTTTCCACCTGGAAGACTCGCATCATGGGGCTTTTCAAGCTAGGCGGACTCAAAGATCAGGTGACCAACGGCGAACCTCCTCTTGAAGATGTTGATAACACAATATTATGTGCGATCATTCTTGCCAAACTTTCGAACACCACCCATAAAAATGTAGTCAACTCAACCAACGAAGAAAACGCCCAGCTACTTTGGAAGAGCATCCTCAAGCGATTCATCTCAAATGAACCTTCGAATCGCGCACGTGTCTATAACTCCTTTGCTAGCATCGTGTTCGACCCTAGCGATATTGAAAAATTTATAACAGAAGTAAGAAGCACTCTAGTCAGAATGGAAGACGTAGGCATAATCATGCCTGACGATATTCTCACATACGATTTGTTGCGACGTCTCCCTAGAAATCTAGACAACATCAAGCAAAAGATCACCCACTCCAAGGACGGAGAAGATATCAACCCTGAAACCCTTATTGATCATCTTGAAATTCACATCAACGAACTCAAGGTATCCTCCGGAAACAAGTCAGAAAGCCTTGAATCCACGATGTTCACCAAAGAAGACACACGCTGTAGAAACGGTGTCCACAATCCTTTTGCAACCACTCACAGCAAGGAAAACTGCTGGTCGATGTATCCCGAGAAACGAGAAGCTTATCTTAAGAAATGTCAAGGAACTCAATCAGCAAACGTTAGCAGTTTCTCAACCTTTTCATCCCACTTTCCCGAATCATTCATTCTTGACCCCGGATCCTCCTCGCACATGGTCTCTGACAAGAAACTCTTTATTCATCTAGACGAAAGCGAAAAAGGAATGATCAATACAAGCTGCGGACCAAACGCGCTGAAGATCGAAGGAAAGGGTTCAATTTCTCTGAACTTCAAAAATAATCATGTTATTTTTCACAACGTCTTACTTGTTCCAAAAATAACTGTCAATCTCCTTTCTATGCGTCATCTCTTGATGGAACAATGCAAATTAAATTTTTCCCTAAATCATTTCACGGTTCACAAGAACGATCGACTCTATTTTGAAGGAAATTATCAAAACAATATTCCTACTGTTCGCTTTGAGACTCAAATCATCCAATCCCACTTGAGTAAAGCTGAGCTTCTACATAAGTCTCTCGGTCACGTCAGTTACCATCGAATCAGAAGCAAAATAGGCATCCCTATCAATGCGCCTGAAGCTTGTAAATCTTGTGCTCTGGTGAAAATCACTAAGGCATCATTCAAGAAAAGGAACTCTGCCGCATCCGAGCCGTTCGAGGAACTTCACCTCGATCTTATTGGTCCCATAACCCCATCATCTCATCGCAAGCATCGCTTCATCCTAACCATTGTCGACAGCTTTACCCGATTTGTATCAGCCATCCCTCTGATCTCAAAGGCAGATGTGTTTCTAACCCTTACTAGGGTTATTAACATAGAAGCCAAGAGATTCGGATACTTTCCATCCATTCTTCACTCAGATCGAGGAACCGAATTCGTCAACTCCGAGATCGACAAATATTGTAATGAACATGTCATTAGACAGCGATTTTCTGATGCCTACACACCTCAACAGAATGGCTTGGCAGAAAGATTTAACAGGACCTTACTGGAATCGCTCAGAACTATCATCCTAGACTCAGGAATTCGGAAGAATCTGTGGAATGAGATTCTGAGTGCTACCACTCTGACTCTAAACCAAGTCCCTACTCATCGGAGTAAGAAGTCTCCCTTTGAATTATTCAAAAGCAATACTATTCCTCTGGAATTTTTCCATCCTATTGGAAATCCTGTTGCGGTTCTCTCATCACACAGGAAGAAATCCAAACTGGAACCTCGAGGCGAATCAGGAATCCTTATTGGCTTTAACCCTGAAATCAAATCCTATCGAATCCTGACCGACGATGGAGTCATCATTAACTCAAAAAGCGTCACCTTCCTGGACTTCATCCCGTCAAAGAACTCATCCGATTGCGATCTCTTCATAGAAGATGAATCAGTTGTTGAATCACCTCCGAACGAAGAGATGAGAGAGGTGACTGATATCATTGGAGAGAAAGAGGTCCCAAATCTGTTGCCCGAGGATCAAGACTCATCCGAATTCACAGACTGCTCTGGCTCCGAAGCCAACGACGAGGACATAGCAGCAGCTCTAATTCCTGAATCAAACGAACCTGTCGGTCGAATCCTTCGAGACCAAACCCTACAAGTCAAACCTGTTAAATACTCTCATTTCGCCGAGGATCCCAAGACATTCAAAACTGCAACTACCTGCGATAAATCTGAAGGTTGGAATAATGCTATAAAAAGCGAATTAGATAACATTGAAGATCATCATGTGTGGTGCGATCAATATAAAAAACCAGACAAGGTTCTCTATTCGACCTGGGTCTTCAAGACCAAGCCAGCCACCCTGTCATCGCCTGAAAAACTGAAGGCTAGACTTTGTATCCAAGGATTCATGCAAACGCATGGCGAGGACTTTTTCGAAACCTTCGCTCCCACCGGCAAATTTCCATCCCTTTTAACATTACTTGTCTTGGCAATTGACCTTCAGCTTCCCATCAAGCAGTTCGACGTTAAAAGCGCATTTCTCTTTGCGCCATTGGACGAGGAAATCTACATCAAGACTCCTGAAGGATCCAATCGTAGAACTCCATATCTCAAGCTAGTCAAATCCCTATATGGATTGAAGCAAGCCCCTAAAAACTGGTATGATACCCTCACATCTTGGTTTAAGGAGATAGACTATAATCCGTCTATCTCTGATGCCTGCCTCTTTATTCATAAAGAAAAAAATTCCTTTATCTTCTTTCATGTCGATGACCTCATAGTCGTGGGCCAAACCGACTTGTTTGAAGAAAAGTTCCTCAAACGATTTCCCAACTCATCAGCTCACGAGCCGGACACGCTGCTGGGAATGAATCTTAAGATTTCGCCCAACTCCGTTGAACTGTCTCAGCCGACCTTGATAGACAAGGGACTGGATCTTCTAAATCTTCAAACCTGTCGATCCGTCAAAACTCCACTCACTCCAGCGATTCAACTGAAAACTGCTTCTGATGAAGACCACGAAGCTTTTTTAAAGCTTGGAATCAATTACCGTTCCTTCACTGGTATGTTAAACTACCTTGCCTGTCAAACCAGGCCAGATCTGGCCGCTGCGGTGTCAATCCTATCTCGTTTCAATCAAAAACCAGGACTAAGCCATTGGAATGAAGTCCTTCACTGCTGGAAGTACTTACAAGGAACCAAAAATCTCGGACTTCTGCTTCAACCCAGCAAAGACAGTCTAATTGATCGAATTACCTTCTACACTGACGCTACTTGGGCGGAGGATCAAGAAACACGTATCTCACAAAGCGGATCGCTAGCGTTTTGGAAATCCTGTCCGATTCTGTGGAACAGTAAAAAACAAAAAAACATAACCATGTCATCTACGGAATCCGAGATGAATGCCCTGTCTGATGGAGAGCAAGAGGCTCAATGGCTCAAGTTTCTGATCGAAGAACTCTGGAAGAAGACCTTGGAACCGACTCAGTTTTCCATAGACAACAAGGGCCTCTTAGAAAAGCTGAAGAAATTTGGCTCCAATTCCAAGACTAAACATCTCGATATCAAGATCAAGAGTTTGCGCAACAAGTTTCAGAAAAATGAAATCAACGTTGACCTCATCACCTCAGACGCCATGTTAGCTGACTCACTCACAAAAGCGGCACCGCACTCATCCGTCAAAAAGCTTCAAGATCACTGCTTAACTGTTCTTTCCTCAACAAACAAGCAGGGCTGTTGAATTCTCACTGATCCGCTCTTCTCAATACCGTCAACTGTCACAAATCAATAATGTCACTCAGATTCCTTACACCCTCTTACACACTCCTACACCCTCCGCAGCAACAAATCATACTCTGAAATCCACTCGGTTAGGGTTGTGTATCTCCTCTAGAAAAGGAAGACTTGACTCAAGATTCTCAAAATCAGACTCGACAAGATTTTCGACTTCAACTCCTCAAGAACTCAAGTCCAATCAAGACTCAAGATCTCATCTCTTCCCTCAAGACCTAACAATGTAAAGTCAGATCACTCGGATCATTCACTCTCCAATTAACTCACTTTGCTCTCACATCTTATTATCAAGTGTTGATTCTCGATCCCATCAAGACTTCAAGATTAGGCTCTTCTTCATCACTGAATCATACAGTGCTCGTGTGCTGTTTGTCATCTTTTATATTCTTTTTTTCTCATTCTACTTCTTTCTTATGTTGTTGTTTGTCGAGGAAATCTCATACTAATCAGCATCAATAAATTCTTTCTTCTTTTCTATTAGCCTGCTTCCTATTACTTCTGTTTGAACATCCCCTTTTTTTTATTCTCCTTAAAAAGTCCTCATCTCCCACATCTATTATCCATCATTAGTGGTATGCTTCTCTTCTCTTTATCCTCTTCTCATCATGAATCTTGTTTTCTAATTGTTTTCTATTTTCAGTCTGGTTTTGGTTTAAAAGCAATTTCATCATTAGTTCTTTAAAAGAAGGGTTATTACTTACTGGTAATAATCCTGGGGAACTTGAGGATATTCTGGGAGGAAACAGTAAAGTTTTGAGCGCTTGAAAATGTGTTTGATGGAGCTGTGTGGTACCTGTGGTGTTTGTGGGAGAGACAGGGCTAAAGGAATACTACTAAGGGACTTACCAGGCTATTTATGGAGATTTGTATCTGATAAGAGGTGGGTAGGTGTCTGGGTGGTATTGTAAAGCATGAGGAGCACTATTTGGGCGGTTGAAGAGCTCCTTAAATAGTCTTGGGATCCTTCTGGAAACCCTATGGGTGCTCAAATGCCAGCTTGTGGGTGCTGGACCACATGTTGGCCTCCCTGGTGACGCTACAGAGGCTTGTGCCTTTGGGATACATCACCAGGGGATTTTTTTTCATTTATTTATTTATTATACTATCATTAATTTAATTACAGTATAAAGGTGTATTATTATTGATTTGTACTTTATCAGTACTTGTGGCTTATTTCTATTTTTATAATAAGCCACAGTTCCTTGTTTTGCACTGTTGTTCAATCCTTACTGTAATTGATTTATTGTATAAATTAATATAAATTATAGTAAATAAATATTATGGTCCCTAGTAATCTTCATTACACATGTATCATATGTAATGAAGATACTATGTTCCTTTTTTGTTGCCTCTTGTATTATTTTGCAGGCTCTGGTGTCTGTGTGCCACACGGGGAGCCTTACTGGGTCATACCATGTGCGGGTGCTTGTAATCCAACTTTGGAGCGGGCCTTCAGTCACGTGGGTGATTTCCAGCTGCGCTGACTGCAGCACACGGGTTTGGGGTTCATTCACGCTGGATTTACTCTATCTCTCCTGTTGTACATAACACCTCATTTCTGTGACAGAAAATGAGGTTTTAAGCATATGTATAAGTAAATACAAGCATACAGTATATGTAAGTGCCTTTTGTCTTGAAAGGTACTTGCTAATATTTTAATCTTGAATTACTCATTCAAGAAGTGAGAATTAGGTGTACCTGTAAGCAAGGTACCCTAGGTTATTTTTGGCGTAGAGTTAGAATATCAAATAGTATTCTAATTTATTTATAAATATTAGGGGGTATCAAATATGACTAAATCCACCATTAGGGGGTATCAAATATGACCAAATCCACAATTAAAACCAGTGAATTAGGTTTTTGCACAAAATTTCACTGTTGAGAATTCTGAACCCTTATATATATATATCCATGGTTTTTACAAATGGTGGATTTTCAAAACCAGTTGATTAGATAATGTTGAGTTGACAACTCAGGGTTTTCTTTGTTTTTCTGCTTTTCACATTTCACTTCCATTTCACCTACATTTCACACTTTGTATGTAGTATACCTGAGACAGCAGTGGTGGAAGGCTCCCTTTCCTCATCCTTCCACCAACATCAATCACTCACCTCACCATCTCGTGCTTGCTGCTCTCAGGTATGTATGTTCCATATCTTCTCATCTTTTTCTCTTTCCTTTCCTCTTCTCCTCCTTCTTTTCTTATGCAATGAATCATCCTTCCACCAACATCAATCACTCACCTCACCATCTCGTGCTTGCTGCTCTCAGCCCTTGTCTGTTTCATCAGGTTATGAGCCTGCGCTAAAAGCCAGCTACCGAGCACGTTAAATAAACGGTCTTTCGAGTGAATCTGTGGACTCTTCTAGGATCACCGGACGGTTGTCTTCTCCGTCATGTTGAATTCGACTAATCCCAAACTACCTTCTTTGAATCTCGGTGTCGCTCTCTCCGACAATATCTCGGTCCCTAAATTACAGGGAGCCAAAATAATTCCTCTACGAGCACCGGACTCAGAGTCAAACTACTCCGATTGGGAGTACCAAGTCACCATGCTGCTAGAGAACTTCAACATCGAATACGTTCTGCAACCGATGACCATTGACAAACGACCGATCAATTGGGATCGCGACAACAAAGCTGTCTGCACCCTTATCTCTCAGATCGTCGATCCGGCGAATTTCAGGTACACCAAACCTCACCGCAAAGACGCCGCTAAGACTTGGGAGGCGCTTCGCATTGCCCATCAAGATTCGTCGGCTGGCGGTCGTATGTACTGGTTACGGAAGCTCTCGGTCTCCAAAATGGATGGCGACGATATGCTTGCACACATTGATGCAGTCGCCAAAGTTGCCTAAAAGCTAGATGCTCTGATCACTCCGGACAAACCGCTAACGTCCAATGAAATCCACGCAACGGCTCTCTTGAACTCACTTCCGAACGATTGGGTAAATTGTGTGTCATCCCTTATGAATCAACCCCACGTCTCCGCCGAGCAGATTGTCATGGCACTCAAGAGCGAGTATCTTCGCCGTAAAACTCACAACGCCGAGGACTCTATCACAGTGTCGTCCACGAAAACTAAACCCCAATTTTCCAAATCTCAAATCCCTGCTAAAACTCAACGGTGTTACACCTTCAGTTATGAACGAGATCAACGTCCAACGGTGCCCAATCTGCGTTCAGGCCAAAATGCCTCGATTGGCCCTCAAATCGCGTTCAGCTCATTGATCCACTACCCCCGGCCAGCTAATCCACTCGGACGTTGGTTCGTACGAAGTTGTCTCACAAGAAGGGTACAAATACTTTATAACCTTTGTAGACAACTGCTCCAAATCTCTAAGTGTCTATCCTATGAAATCCAAATCAGATTCCTTTTCTTGCTTTAAACTTTTTCGCGCATTCTTCGAGAAAACCGGTACTCGCAAAGTCCTTTCTCTTCGCACAGACAATGGCGGCGAGTACATATCAAATGAGTTCTCTGCCTATCTGGCCAATGCGGGTATCAATCACGAACCTGGCCCTCCCCATTCCCCCGAGCTCAATGGGGTGGCCGAGCGGACTAATCGAACAATAAGCAATCTTATTCGCTCGTCCATCCTAAGCGCCCGCCTCCCCAAATCATTCTGGGCGGATGCTCTTTGCCACTTTCTCTTCTCCTTCAATTCGATTCCGTGCAACACTCCCATGGGTTTTGCCTCTCCCAACTCTATACTGGGGCTCCCCTCAATCGACATCAAGCGGCTCCACCCCTTCGGCTGCCTCGTCTGGTACAAAGTCCCAGAGGCCAACCGCAAGAAGCTGGACCAAAAGGGACGCTGCTCCATCCTTCTCTCGTATCTGGCGGATGGGAACGGGTATCGCCTGTGGGATCTGGAAAAGCGGTCCGTCCTCAAGTCCAGGGATGTCATATTTGACGACTCCACCTTCCCTTATGGCTCAAAGCTCACCACTTCTACTTCCCCGGTTCCGGTAGAGATATCCTGGCCATCCATCCCTTCTCCCATCCAATCTTCAACTTCACACCCCCCTCCTCCGTCCAACCTCTCCTCTACTCCTTCCGTTCCTATGGCGAAACCTGCGGCAGATTCACCACCAGCAGACAAACCGTTAGACATCCCGCTCCGCCCACGGTTTGATCGTCGACTCGAGGCTTCCATTCACGCCCCAAAGAACTCTGTCCGCAACCCAGAAACTATCCCCTCGGACTCCGACTCAGCCCCGCCGTCTTCCGCTCCTTCCGCACCATCCCCGCCAGATTCTCCGGGGTTGTCTCCTGATCTGACTGTCATCAGTCTTCCCGCTCTTCCCCCTTCTTCCCCCGCTCCCAACATTCCCCCTTCCCCTGTCTTTCCCCCCTGTCATCCTGACCCTACTCCTCCCATACATCCTGCCTTCCCCCCAGCTCTTGCACCAGCTCCTGCCCCGCCCCCAGCCGTCTGCCCGCCTGCTCCGCCGACTCCACCCCGTCGTCGTTCTGGTAGAGATCGCAGACCACCGGATCGCTATGGTCAATGGTCAAAATCCGCCAAACCACTTGACAATGTCGACACGCCAAAAACATGGAGACAACTTCTCAAATCACCCAACAAGGGCCGCTGGCTCAAGGCCGCCGACGAAGAATTTGCCTCTCTAATCGGCATGCAAACATGGAAACTTGTCCCTCGGCCGGCTAGACGGAGGATTATTAAATCCAAATGGGTGTTTAAGGTGAAACGCCGACCGGATCAATCTATTCATAAACTCAAAGCAAGACTGGTAGCTATGGGCTATTCCCAAATTGAAGGTCTCGACTACAATGAGGTGTTTTCGCCAACCCTCAGGCTGGAGACTCTCCGCCTAATACTCAGTTTGCTCGCCTCTCGCGGCTGGAAAGGCCGTCAAGTCGACTTCAAGACGGCATTCTTGAATGGCCATCTGGATGCCCCTGTGTACATGGAACAACCACCCGGATTCGAGGACCCTCTCCACCCGGACTGGGTGTGCGAAGTAAATCGCTCCTTGTATGGCTTGAAGCAATCTCCTCGCCAATGGAATCTCGAACTCCACAAGGCGCTCCTGGATATCGGCTGGCAAAACTCGAAATATGATCCTACACTTTACTTCAACATAGTTTCGGGCGAGCTGGTGGGAGCGCTTACAACACATGTTGACGACCTCGCCATCGTCGGTAAACCTTCAGTAGTCAACTCCATCATAGCCTCAATTGGGAAACGCTTCAAGATTGGCGCCGATGAGGAACTCAATCATTTCCTTTCGTTGAAGATCATGCGCGACTTCGCCAACAATCATGTTTTCCTTAACCAGGCACATTACATCACCGATCTCTGCGACCGCTTCTTAAACAGTAACCACACCGCTGTTGCTACCCCAACCGACTCTCTCTTCAAGAACCTCGGTCGTCGACTACCATCCGACCCCATTTCCCCTGGACCGTACTCCCAGTTAATCGGCTTGCTCCTCTGGGTCTCCCAATGCACCCGGCCAGATGTGGCATTTGCTGTAAATCGGCTCTCTCAACATCTCCGCGATCCTTCCTTCGCCCACTGGCATGCAGCACTGAGGGTACTCAACTATCTCGTTACCACTAAGCATCTGAAGCTGCGACTCGGTGGCCCTCTCACGCTTTCCGGATACAGCGACTCAGACTGGGCGGAGGATCGCGGTGATCGTTGATCTACTTCTGCCTACACCTATCGCGTCGGTGACGGCGCAATCTCATGGAAATCCCGCAAGCAGGCGACAGTCTCCCTCTCGAGCACTGAGGCAGAATATAAAGCTCTCTCAGACTCATGCAAAGAAGGCCTGTGGCTGCGTCACCTGCTAACTGAACTCCGCCTTCGACCAGACACCGCCATTCCTCTCCATGTTGACAACGAGGGAGCTGAAGCCCTTGCAAAAAACCCCGAACACCACGCCCGAACCAAACACATTCATGCCCGCTACCACTTCATCCGCGAATGCCTTCAACATCAAGACATCACCCTTTTACACGTGTCCACTCATGAAATGCTTGCAGATATGCTCACGAAACCATTATCACGAGTTGCTCTTGAAAAACACCGCCTGATGTTCGGCATTGTTGATTGATTCTTTCCTTTTCCTTCCTTCCCCATTTTATTAATTTATTTTTCTTTTCTCTCTCTTCTTTCCTTTCTTTCAGTTCATGTATGCAGCAAGGGGGGGTGTTGAGTTGACAACTCAGGGTTTTCTTTGTTTTTCTGCTTTTCACATTTCACTTCCATTTCACCTACATTTCACACTTTGTATGTAGTATACCTGAGACAGCAGTGGTGGAAGGCTCCCTTTCCTCATCCTTCCACCAACATCAATCACTCACCTCACCATCTCGTGCTTGCTGCTCTCAGGTATGTATGTTCCATATCTTCTCATCTTTTTCTCTTTCCTTTCCTCTTCTCCTCCTTCTTTTCTTATGCAATGAATCATCCTTCCACCAACATCAATCACTCACCTCACCATCTCGTGCTTGCTGCTCTCAGCCCTTGTCTGTTTCATCAGATATAAACCCTTTCCAACTTAAAATACAATCCTTGCTCTGGTATTATTTCAATGATGTACTTATTCAAATAAATTAGTTATTAGGAAAGGCCAAAGTGGCTTGTAAAAGCCTCAGTTTTGAGATGATGAAATTTGGACAACAGGTTAATAGCAATAATAAGGGGGTGCAGTCAGAGGAAAAGAAGTGGGATAATTGAATTACATCAGAGAAGAAGAAGTGGGAAAACAGAATAAAATTAGAAAAGGGGAAACTAGAATGGGAAAGGGAGGAGAAGGATAAGTACCAAATTTTTGTGATGGCCAAGTTGGAACATTTGGCTTTTCAGGAAAACATTTTTAAGAATCATGACCTGGTAACTCACTTTGGGGCTCATTGGAAGAGCACAGAAGAGATTTAACACTTGGAAAAAAAATCAAATATTCTTGGCTTTCTATGAACCTAAAAAATCAATTGAAACATTTCATGTCACATATTAGAAATAAAATATATATAAAATCAATTATCATTTATATTTTGAAAATGTTTTTGAAATAGCTTTGGTATCTCTAATAGTCCAGTTTCTTTTAGTTTGATGATCAATATAGTTACCATCTCTGATAAGCTGCATAGATTTTTGGGTTTTCTTGTGCAGTTGGCAAGAATCCCATTTGGGTATGTGAATAATTGGGTGAAGTTTTTGAGGGAATGTTCAGGTGGGAATAAGCAGTGGCTTCCATGAAAACTCAACTAGACCATCACATCCAGAAAGGCTAATGTCGCATGAATCAGCTGGGAAGACAAATTCACCTCCAGTGACTTGAATACTCTTCTCAATTAGATTCCCAGTGTGTTTCTCAATGGGAAACCGCAGGACAAAGCTGAAGGGTTATGAATCAGTGTTTTCATGTGGTGTGTTTTCAAACTTTACAATGCTAAATGACAGGTGTGAGGTGAATCCTTGGTGATGAGCTGAAAATTGGGGGGCTATTCCTGGGGCTTTGAGTCAAATGTGTTGTTTCTTGACCTCTTGGAATAGGGGTTTTTATACAGATTTTAAGCACTGGCTGATAAGCCTATCAATTTTTGAAAAATATTTTTGAAGTGCTTTTTAACCAGGGTGATCTGTGGAAACTTTGGCAGAAATCCCTACTATACCAATTCGGGATTGTGCCTTGTAAATTTTTTGCCATTGTACTTGTAGACTATAAATTTCACCCAAGTATGCTGGTCCTTTGGAATTATTGGCATTTTGGAATTGCTGATATTTGACCTTCAGACTTTGATGCTCGAGAGAGGGGGGAAAATCTTGAGGGATCTGATTGGACCAAGGAGCAAGAGAGAAAGAATAAAAGGCTCCAAATTGATGGTTTTATTTCTTCTGGAATATAGGCCAGATTAAGTATTCTAGTACAAGATTGGCCAAAAAGTGGTTGAGCTAACTAATCTAATATAAACATATGCTAATGATTAATTAAAATATGGAAGGTAGCATTGTAATTTAACAATGGAATAAAACATTGTAATTTTTAAACAATGGAAAGACTTAAGGCATTACAACTCTGTAATGGAATTACACCAATGTGATTTTTGATGGAATAAGTTGAAGAACATCATACAGTATGATGGATAAGATGGATAGAGTGAGTGGATATTAGAGTATGAAAGAGATTTGAGCCAAGAAGTAGACAGGAATTCTGACAGAAATTTGTCCTGCTGGATGAGATGAATTTAAATTTTAGGTTAGAAAAGAAGGTGAAAGAGGCTCCTGGCAATGAGATTTATCCCCTCCTTACTCCTAACTAATGTGCTGTGACGGTTCTTGATCAAGATGAAGAGAAAATTGTGAATGGATTTTATAGTTCTTACAAGATCTCTTACCAGTCACTGGCACATCAGATTGGATTTTGGAGGGGGTGTTCAAGGGTTCTTGAGGTTGGTTGGATTCAGAGGCCAACAATTCCTGTTGTTTCAACCAAGTTCTTGTTTTGAGCTGTGTTTTCTTGCTGAGGTTTGGTAAAGCTTGAGAAACTTTGAGGTGTTCAGGGCTCCTGAGGGTCCAGAAAAAAACAAAATTGGCCAGGTGTTGGAATTTCACAGCTCATTTCTCTCCTTTCTTTTTTCCCCATCTGTCACTCATTCATTTCCTTCCAGATGAATATGCATGTCACCTTCTGTCCCACATTCTGATCCCAAAGATGTAGTACATATAAAACCGCAAAACACATAGCAATATAATCATCTGTTCTCTGCGCCAGTTCCCTGAGACCATCATCCAGTCTCTTGTAGTGAGTAGCTTTTTTCATCTCACAAGCTAGCAGTCTTAGCCCCTTGGAGGGTTTCTTTGTCTTGTTCCCAGCCTCTGAGCTTTCTTCCTCAAGGTCTTCTTCCCAAACTTTTTCCCAAAGCTTCAAAGCTTCTTCACCAGGTCCCAGTCAGTTCAACATTCATTAATTAAAAAGACATAATGTCAGCCCCTACTTACCTTGAGAGGGAGTAGGGGCTCTTGAGGGCCTGGAGGGTTGAACAAGGCTAAAAAACCCTTGAAGCGGCTCAATTTGTTTCCAATCAATACTGGAAGAAGACACAAAAATGAATAAAAGATTATTTCTGTTCCTTGCTTGATTGGTTGCCAATTGAGCAAGGAAAAAAATTGAATAATTAAAACAATTGAATTATAGCCCCTACTTACCTTGAGAGGTGGTAGGGGCTCTTGAGGGCCTGGTCAGTCAATTGAGGCCAAAAGAAACATAAATTCCGCTAAAGCCTGGAATTAGTTATTTTACTTTCTCAATAAGTCTCTGTTGTGGTGTATCAGCCTGGAACAAGCAGTCATTGATTAGTGTCTTAGAAGGATAGATTTCAGCAGCAACGAAACAAAGAGAAAATGAAATAAATAAATGAAACTAACCTGGAAAAAGCAGTCAGTGATGAGTGTGTTGGAAGGATGAGGAAAAGAGATTCCTTCCAACACCTGCTTGTTCCAGTATACAAGGTGAAATGAAATTAGATGGAATGTCACAGACTGTGACATTGAGGAAACAGATAGGAGAAATTGAAGCAGAGAAAACAAATGAGATATATATCTCAACAGTCTCCAATTGAGTGAGGAACTTAAATGAAGATTAAGAAAATCAATTGACAGCCCCTACTGACCTTGAGAGGTGGTGGGGCTCTTGAGGGCCTGGAGGGGTTATTGAGGCCAAAAAAAACCAAAATCAAGCCTGGAACATGTAGGACCACTCTGCCGGGTACTAGAAGCAAATGACCTGATCAGTAAAAAAAAAAATCAGTAAAAAAAATATAATGGCTTACCTGATGAGATGGTGGTGGCTCTTGAGGAGCTGGGTGGACTTTGAATTCCAAAAAAATGGTCAAACACAAAAAACAATTGTTTCAGATTTGGAAGGATGGGAGATTCAGAGTTTTGGGGCTGGTTTTTCTGGGGCTAGAAAGATGATGGTTTCAGGTACTGTACAAAGTAACAAATTGGTTAGTGAAAATGAGTCAGGTTTCATAATCACTCATATGATTATCAAGTAATAACAAAATTGTGAGCAAAAATTACTTTTGAGAAACCCAAACTTCTGGAGAGATGTTTCCACTTACTTGTGCAAGAAAAAAGGATTCCCAAACTTATTTTGATCCAGAACTAATTGCCAAAAAGGCACCAATGCATGTAACAAAATTATTGATTTTAATGGCATTCAAGAACAGAAGAGAAAAGATATCTATGATGAAGCAGAGAAATCAAGAAAAATTGGCACTGTGAGTACCCAAAATAAAATGAAAGAGTTGGCAAGCTCAAAAAATATTATTCTGCATGGTAATTTTGAATGATTCACCTTAGTTGAAGTGTGCAATCTTTATGGGGTGTAACAGTGCACATAATCCATTGTTACTTGTTTTTCTGCTTTCCAAGAGGGTGGAGCTGCTTATTGTTCCTCTTCATAATAAATTTCATGCCACTGATCCTTGAGGTCTGCTAGAAGATTATGCAGAACAATGCAGGTGATGATCCACTGGACAGATGACTTCATCTCATGAGTGTTCCTGATTTGTGATCAAATCTCTTTCAAACTGGAAAATTGACCCTTTGAAATTTCAATGGCATGTTCAAGTTTTGCTCATGATTGGGCTAGATGGTAATTGAAATCCACATTCTGTGATATAATCAAACCAGAACCTTGGTAGACTGGAATGGTATGTTGATCACTTGTATAAGCGGGCCAGACAGGAAGAATTGGTTTTGATCAAGGAATCTTTCTGGATTTTGAGCAAGCTTCATATTGGAGAACATATAACAATTGTGACAGGATCCTGGGTAGCCTGCAAGGTATGATATTAACCTCTTGTTCATGTCACAAACAAGAGTGACAAAAATTGAGTATCTGTTTGGAAACCAAACAATACATCAGCTAAGAATATGTGAAATATTGGAACCAATGCAAATTATCCAACCTTTTTTTGGTCCCAGTAGTTGGCTTTTGACTCAGTCAAATTTTTTTCCCATAAACAAATTCAACACATCCAGGGAAACCTTTCTATTTCATAAAATGAGATTACTCCATAATTTCTTCTTGAGTTGGCCATGATTCCAAGTGTAAGCACATTGGATAAAGAATATTAATCACCAAACAGGTTTCAAGGTTTATCATTCCATAGCCAACTTGGAAGAGATTCTTGAGTCTGAAAACAGAAGCCCCATGTAAGGATCTACAGATCCTCCGCTGTGGTGTGCTAAATGTGTTTAAGTATCAATGTGCTAAATGTGTTTAAGTATCAAAAGTACATAAATTCATAGTTTTATATCAAGAAGGATTGATATTATTAGTTGTTTAATGGAACAATTAGATTGAACAATGAGATTCTACAGGCAATGTAACCCACAGTCACTCTCTGAAACCACAGGGCCAGCTGCACTCAGAGAAAATCTATTCAGAATAAATCATTTTGTTGACTATAAGTACATAGTAGAGGCTTAATGTATAGCCACATGTATAGTCACATGCAAAGTCACATGTATAGTCACATGCAGAGTCACATGTATAGTCACATGTATAGACACAGGGTTCATCACATTCTTGGTCTAGGACTCACCAGCTAAAATGACTCATATTTTACTATATAAAGAGGAGGTTTTTCCCTCTCAGAAAGAAAATCATGCCAGTTGTTGGGAACAGCAATTCTATTCATAGTTGCACAACACCAAAACACACCTAGCATCCAGTAGTGATCTCAATCAAGTTTGCACTTTGAGAATATCTTTCATACCTCAGAGAAGAAATACAGGTTAAAGTATTAGTGTTGCCCTTTGTTGTACTCTTAACAAAGCAAAGTGATATTATCACATTTGTTCTCTTAGCTGAAGTTTAAGAAAGAAGGCAAGACAATTTGAATAGTTCCCATTGATTCATCATCCATCCCAGAACAAACATATCTTTGCTTTGCTGACAAAAATCTGATCTAAGTCTGATAAGGGATTGCTACTTATAGTTTTCTCTATCATAAGTTTACGCCACAACAATAAATAAATTTTGTTGTGAGAATTCTGTGTAGTATAATAGAGGGGCAGGTCTTTCAAACCACCTGTAACAGTAGTATTACTCAGTTGGAATATCATATTGTTATTCCCCCCTCGTAGAACTTCCACCCGTCACAAAGGAGTTCTCACACTGCATGTTCACATTGAATATCAATACCGAGTTTCAATCATCACAACATTGCATACATCAAAATTGAATATTCAAACCACAAGTTTTCCTTACTTAAGAAGAAAAATTTTCACCCAGGCTGTTTTCCTTTTTCTTTAGTCAATCAAATAACTCAATTGACTAAAGAAAAAGGAAAACAGTAAGTTCCACTTCAACTCATTCTCACGGCAATGGTATTGGTGGAATAATGGTTTCTTTCTTTCTTATTCTTTATTATTATTCTCTTCTTATTTTTGTCGTCGTGTCATTTATTGTTGACACTCCTCAATAGAATCATAAAGGTCTTTATCAATCTCATCATCTATGTTTTCATCATAACAATATTTTTAACTCTTCTTTTATTTTTCTTCTTCTCTTTCATCACATATATTAGATTCTCAATCTTCATTGTCATTGGGAAGATCTAACCCGAGTCATCTTATCTTCAGGTAGTCAGTATATTTGATGTTTTTCTTTTAGTCAATCAAATAACTCAATTAAATAAAGAAAAAGGAAAACATCTCTTCTTATTTTCTTCGTTGTGTCATGTATTGTTGACACTCCTCAATAGAATCATAAAGATTCTCAATCTTCATTGTCATTGGGCAGATTTAACCCAAGTCATCTTATCTTCAGGTAGAAAACATCTCTTCTTATTTTTGCTGTCATGTCATTTATTGTTGACACTCCTCAATAGAATCATAAAGATTCTCAATCTTCATCATCATCGGGAAGATCTAAGCCAAGTCATCTTATCTTCAGGTCCTTGCCAAGATCATCTCACCTAAAAATTATAGTTCAGTACCAGAACCAAAGCCTTGTGCTTTGGGAGAGACAATTCTAGAACCATAGTGTGATTTGATTGCTAGCACAGTAGAAGTGATGAATTGGGTCTCTCATACAAGTTAGTAATATTCAAGAAAAGGGAGAAAAGAATATAAAAGAGAAAATGAGGAAAGTACATACCTAGCACAGTAGAAGTGATGAATTGGCTCTCTACTGAGCTAGGAGGTAGGAGGGGGAATTGAGAATAAATACTAAGGGATTTGATTATGTAATTTGAGTTTGTTGGTGTTGTGAACTCTATGGTAATAGAGAATTCACACCCCATTCCTGTTTGATCCAAGATGGCACATAGCAATAGCATGTCATACTGATGGGTCTTGTCAATTATTTTGAGAGGAGTTGTAAAATATTGGTGTTGATTCAATCAGGTGAAGAAGATTGAGGAAACACGGGAAATACATCCAAAAAATCTGGAGGAATCATTATTCAGGAAGGTCTTGAATGACCTTCCGGCCATATCAAGGATGGAATCTTGTACTGTAGTGTTTCCTCTGGCATTGAGGTATTGTTTCTGGAGTTTTGATTGACAATAAAAATAGAAATCTTTATGTCCAAATTCATTGTTTTCTGAGTCAAAAATCAATACTTTTGCAGCAGAGTTGGCCATTTGAAATGGTTGCTTGTGTTGGGAGGGTGCTTGGAACATGATTGGATGGGGTGAGGTGTGATGTTTACTTGGTTTGACAAGAGGCAATGAATTTAAAGGTGAAATATGAGCTGATATGAGAGGTTATTTTAATTGATTATTTTGGAAATGAAGGATTTGGATGGAAAACCTGGGTTTTCCCATTTACAAAACCCATTTGCTTTTTAGCTACCATGTTTTGAAAACCTTTTGATTACACCAGGGGAGAATTTCCAGCACCTGCCTGTTGGATTGCCATTGCAAGGGTTTTGTTTGAAGGGTTTCCAATGTTGGTAGCATTTAATGCATGCCTGCCTTGAAAATTAAGCTTAAATATTCCCAAAGTATGATATGTATGTTGTTGATGAGTTGTCTAGGACTCTTGTGGAACTGAAATCCATATCTCACTGAAGTGTGTCACATAATTCACTTTTCATCTCATCATGACTTGAGCTTATCCAGAGCAATTACCAACAAATTGGTGGCTGAGTATTGTTGCTGCTTGCCATTGATTTCATGATGGTTGGCCACGGTCAATTTGCCAAATAACCCAGCAATAGTCCCAGGTCAAAACTCTGCGCTGTTTGAGCTCAACTGGTAAAGATGCTCTTAGAGAGTATTACCCATCAAATCACAGAAGAGACGGGCCGGGTGAGATAGATGGACATATCAGCTTCAATGCAATATGATCAAGTCCTAGTATATAACTCTTCGATACGTGATGCAGAGCTTATAAGCCCAGCCTCAGCATTCGAGGGAAACATATGTTGATGGTGGTAATGTTTGAGTTGATACGTTGTAGGTGGAGATGGTATTCTAAGCCTTACCAGGCAGTTTTCTGGGTGTTTCGTGTACTGGAACATACTTATCCCAAAATTTCAGATCGAAAAAGAAGGGAAGTCTGAAGGCGAGCCTCAGTGAAGCTACAGTTGAGAGGAAGTGAGCTCGAAGCGGGACCGCGGGACAAAGAGACCGCCTACCGAACGTCTCAAGTCCTCATGAGGTCAAAACTATGCGATCACTTGAAAGTACTTCTTTGGGGAGCCACTTAGCGCCAGCTATCAGATCCTGGAAACGACTTGAGATCCTCTGTTAGAATGAGATTCTGTAGTTCGTTCTAGAAAACAGCTTTGTTCAAATAGAATCATCTAAACTAGTTTTAAATATTATATTATTACTTCTGAATGGATCGTGAGAATGGAATAGAGGTGATATAAAGAAACAAAACCCGACAGGACAGGATACGACACAACATAGCACAGCAATACATCATGGATAGAATGTTATTTGATCAAGATAGACAACAGTTTTCAAGTATGAGAGAATGGGCTTATTTCCAATTGTGTAAAATCAGTTTTCAATTATTTATTTATTTATTTTTTGGGAGGGGGGAAGAGGGAGTTTAGTTTGTTGTATTTGTGAATGAATCAATAAGTTAATAGGGAAGTCTCACTGAGGTTTTCTTCATGGAAGTCTCACTGAGGTTTTCTTCATACGTCGAAAGACAAGAACTCAAGAAGAAGAAATTAAAAAACTGAGTAAGATTTTACAAGCTTCAAGATTTTGAGTTTTTTGGGCAAGGGGTTTTATTGGCTTGATGAAGAGTGAGGAAAAGAAGGAGGCGAAAAAGTTGAAGACCAGACGGTTAATTTTTTTGATTCTCAATAACGAAGACTGAACGTTGGCATTCCTGAATTGCAGTATGAAGATCGAATTCCCTTGCCTCACCAGCTTGAATAGCTTCATCGGATTGTTTAGTAGAGCGAGCGTTCAATTCTCGATTACATTGGGATTCGAGGATGGCCAAATCTAGGATCCGACTGAGCTCGAGACATTTAATCTTGAGGATCTTTCTCCTTTCGTTTGTCTCTTGTAGGCTACGTTGAAAGGGTCCTTTGATCAGGTTGAGGATTACGTGTTCCCTTCTGATCAATAGCCAATCAATCGTCATCTTGGCTAGTTTATCTAACGTAGAAGTGGTACGCTCGGCATTTTTTCTATCGTTCGGTAGTCGGCTACCGAGCACTAACTCGAGGTAGGGGCCCACGCACCCGATCTCCTCGTCTTCTCCTGGATCTCTCTTTAGCTCGTGGCCTACCTCTACTGCCACCTCTCTCTTCCCAAACGCCATTGCCCACATCCCTCTGGTTACTCGGGCCATCCTGCCAACCGCAGAGCCACAACCGAGCCGAAGCCGACATATTCGTTCGATCGACTGCTCGACCTGCTTCCTGCCTTGGCTAACTTGGAGCGCGTATGGAGCCCCGGCTTCTTCAAGCCGAGTTGGGAGCTCCGCCAGGCCACCATCGAGACCAAACTGGCTTCGCCCGATCCAACCGTCTCGAGGAGCCTTCTCCACTGGACAAGTCTTGGTGATCATCGAGACAAAGATTCGGGACCAGATCTCGATTAGCTCGAGCTCGGCCCGACTCTCGACAATTTGCTTCAAGGGGGACCATCCTCGACTGCCGCCGAACTCGCCTACGGTAGCTGACATCAACCGGTAATCCTCGCCCTTCTCAGCCAAGAGATCACATGCCTCCTCGTACTCAAGACTCAAAGCCTCGTTAAGCCAGCTTTTCTCGGCGACACGCTGGGCGTTGGGCCGATAGTTGTTCGCCGGTAGGATCGACTCCGTGCACTTGGCGGTCTTGATCGCCAGTTGATCTCTCTTGTGGGACTCAACAGCCTTGTTCCAAAAGATTGGACTCAGTCGATTGGATTCTCCAAAAAGAGCCTTGAAAGAGAGCGCCAGTACCCCCGAGATCTTACCGCAATCAAGCTCCTCCCTCGTCACTCGATCTCGCCAGTCTAGCGTTCGACTCAAGTTATGTAATGTAAGGACGGTGTGGAGTCGTTTCAGAAATGATGACCAGTCAAAAGCTGCACGAGAAAACAAAAGCCGATCAAACTCAGAATTCAAATTGGAATCACTCTCATCAATAAGATAAGATAAAAAAAATACTTAAGAAACTTACACCAAGAGCTCTCTATCTCCGCAATTCTCATCCAGGCTAAGACCGTCTTGATCTTTTTAATCCGAGCTCGTTTTCCCTCCTGGCGACTATTGCGATCGAGGTCAGCCATCTTCTCGATGACGTCACCCCAGATGAGGATACCGGCAGTGCGGGTGGTTTCCTTGACCAACTCAAGGAGAAGGCTTCCCCAATTGTTGGGGCTACGAGTCATGATACATAGACGATGATATTGAAGCCTTCCTGGTTTGCGAGAGCAACCTACCAAGACCTTCTCATCATCATCTCCACGAAATAAGGATGAGGGATTGATCGGAATGAATGATTGCTTTTCATCAGATCCCGGCGGGTTACTTTCATCCTCTGAATCTGAATCTGCCGAGCTATTTCCAAATCCTGGAACGAGAACGGGGCGTTTGCTTTTTGAACGTCGTTTGACCGGTCTCAAACGGACAGGACTGAAGAAATTGAGCATGAATTCCGGCTTGAGGATGAACATCAAAGTCCAGATGATCGAAGCGATTGACAACGCATTCAAGCCTGCCTGTGAGAGTGAGGTATGTGGGATCTGGGAATCCTGCGTGGCGTTCAAGAGCCGCTGGCCACGATCAGGATTGGGGGCGTTTCGATGACATTTGAAGCCCTGTGGAAGTGATGATGCTATGTTTGAAGGTTTGCACCCCTCGGGGAAATGAGATGGGCTAGGGGACTCCCAGGTTTCTTGGTCATCAGGGGACCTTCTACGGGTTTGGTGATAATTATACCCGGAGCCTACAGCAAAGGAAAGACCCATGAAGACCGCAAGTAATGGCCGAGTTGGATGAACGCCAACCTGTTGAGCGCGTGGCTCGGGAGGTGGGACGGGGGCGAATGGGTGACCCATGAAATCAGATGAAAAGCCAGATGATCGCAAGTGACTGTAATCATGCGCATTATGTTGCTGAGCTATAAATTGGTGGTGGTAGTGGGAGGGTGGCTCGCGAAGGACATCAAGTTCGTCTACTAGATCGTGAGTCATTCTGTTTAATGGTTCTTGTGTTCCGTTAACAGAAACAGGCGTAAATGAACTTGGATTCGAGGAGGGAGGGGGCGCTTCGGAGGGTAAGATCATCGGCTCCGGATGAGTAGAGCCAAGAGGTTGATTGTGGAAGTCGCAAGAATGATTAAGTTTTCTGTTCCCTCTCGCAAACATCTTGCCGCCCTTGAGTCGGTTTGTGTCGCCAATTTTGAGATCTGCAACCTTCCTTTTCTTGCTTGGATTTGGGCCGTTATTACCGTGATGGGCGCCACCTATCTTCTTGTTATTAGGATCGTGCATCTCATCATCATCATCACCATCCTCCTCTCCCTGGCTTTGTTCAAGCATTCTTTGACGCTCACGATGGGGAGATTTCAAACGGATCTTCTCCTCCCATTGAATAATCAAGGTATCACCTTTTTCCACCCGACACTTCACGAGATCTTTCAAGTCTTCGATGT
The DNA here is from genome assembly GCA_007896445.1 of Puccinia hordei. Lineage (NCBI taxonomy): Eukaryota > Fungi > Basidiomycota > Pucciniomycetes > Pucciniales > Pucciniaceae > Puccinia > Puccinia hordei. The sequence continues at coordinate 159,680 of RDRW01000246.1, read as the reverse complement.
CTTCTTTCAATTCTTGCCTATTCCTTAGCAAGTGCCGCATATAGTCTACGCTCTATAAGTAATTTTTTAAAAACAAGTCGAAATGGCTGGTGATGAGCAACAATTAGTTTTGTTATCCAGAAAAATGGACTTACTTTGCTCAGGATGTTTCCTTTACTCAATTTGGTCGCTGCCTTGACACCGTCGACCAAGCCGGTGGGAATCTTGCCGATCGCACTGGTCGAGACGATGAATTGGCTCGAGTGACGTCTCGAGGTTGCTGCAGAAGGCAAAGATCTGAGGTGTTGAAGGGCAGGAACAAGGTCAGCCAGGGCGGCTATATGACTGTTTATATTGTTGCGATATCGTTTTTCGACTGCGTCTGTAAGGCCAATGAAATCACAACTTGATCAGTATTGGAAGAAAGAAAGATGGGAAAAAAGTGAGGAGAAAAGGGGACTGACTGTGCCCGGTTTCTTCAGATGGATGCGGAGTGAGCTTGCTGAGCCCGGCACTCCCAGGCTCACCGAGGACGACTAAGTTTTCAGGGATTTTCTCCATGTACGAAGCGCGTTGTTGGGCGTAAGGAGGGAGCAAACCAAGGCTATTAGAGTTGGAAACGCCGGTACGCTCGCCGAACTTGTATGAATGGTCAACAGACGTAAAAGCTGGCAGTCCAAATAAAAAAACAATCGTTAGGAATGGTGGGCGTTCTGGGGCAGCCAGAAGCAATGTAGATTTTTTAGCTTACCTTGAGTGGGCAGATTGGACGCGGGGAAGCTAAAGAGGTGATGATTATCTATCACCGGTGCATTCCCTGTCATCGCGGCCGAGGAAGGCTGATTCTCGTTCAATTCATCGCCGCTCCATCCACCAGTGCTAGGTGAAGTGCCGGGGTATTTGAGTGCAAACGGGTTAGGCTCAGTATGGTCGGTGTTAGCGGCGGAGTTTCCACGATCGGTGGTAGGCAGCGATTGAGCGGGCGGAATGATCGACTGGGATGTAAAGAAGATCTGACAGGGCTGGCTTTGGCTGTAAGCATCGCTGGAGACTGAGTAGCTCAGATTGTTGGTCTGAGCCCACGCCGGTGGCACTACAGTGGCCGAAGAGGGTGCCGCAGGTTCGGTACTGTTAAGCTGAGGTGAGCTCGGATTGGTCGAGGTACGGCGGTGATCAGTGAGGAATTTTTGATCGAACTCAGTCGGGCTGGAGTTGGTGGTGTTGGACTCGAACTTGGAGACCAGACCCAGTGCTCCATGGGAATGATGAATTGTACTGAAGTCATTAAACGCTTGGAAAGGGTGGCTCTGGGCAGATGAAAAGTTGAAGCCGTTGTGGGTGCCATTGGGCCTTAGACCAAATGCGGATTCGAAGCTCCCGCGCGGAGGGCAAACGGCTGGGCGACTGAGGGCCGTGGTAGGCTGGTGTACAGTAGAAGAGCTGATGGCCACCTCACCATTGGGTGTAGTTATGTGGTCCGAACTCTCGGTGTGACGAGAACTGATAGAGGAGTCTGTCTGTGGAGACCTGGACAAAGATGAGCCGGGTGCGGAGCTTAGCCCTTGTTCCTCGTGGGAAGAATTGTGATTTGAGTGGGGTGAAATCGAGGGGCGATTCGAGGAGAAAAGACTGCTAGGCAGCGCAGCAGGTGGGGTCAAGGAAGGGTGGTCGCTGGACGCGCTGAGACCATTGGGAAGCTGAGAATGACGTGGCTCGAGGGGGGATGATTGGCCGAGATGTTGGGGATGAGTAGGGGTTGATTGATGAGGTGTTTCAAATCCAAGGGAGGTGTTAAGGGTTAAATTCTTAGGGTTATTACTTGGAGGAGAAGGCTCGTCTTGGTTGGTGAGGGGTGATGAGCGAGTCTGTTGGTTCTGGAGGGCCAGGATGAGAGAGCGCTGGTCTGAAGAGGTTTGGATGATGGATGGATGGTTGGTAGAAGGGTGGCAGGAGAGATCAAGAGGTTGATGGCAGGTGGCGTGTTGGAACAGATCGGCGACGGCCAGGCCGATATGATTATCGAAGAGATCCTTGAGATGCTGGGTCTCACCAGGACTAGCATGAGTACTCGGACGTGGCTGGAGGCTCATCGAATCAGGCGTATTGTTAGCCGGGGCGGAGGGTGGACGGAAGTCAGAAGAGTGATTGTTGAAGTAAGAGGTAGTATCTAAACTGGAGTAAGAAACCATCCTTGAGGGTTTCTGGATGATAGGAGCAAGAAAGATGGTAGCCGAAGCTTTTATGGCAATGATAGGATTACTCTAATGAGGAGGGAAGACTGAGAGAAGACCCAAGAACCGAAGCTAGGGTTTGAGAGTTAACAAGCCGTGCCGAGGGACCAGACCGCGGCGGTGGAGAACCGGAGCCAACCGAGTGGAAGGGGCCTGATCGAAGAAGCAGAGGATGGTCGGGCCGATGGAAGGTCTGTCGGAAATTGGTAAGTCTAATAGAGTATCCAACAAACGAGCGTCACGTCAACAATTGCCCTCAAGTTTCTCGAATGATGATAATAAGAAAGGAGAGTATCATGTACAATGCCTAGGTTTATCAGACTCAGAAAAAACCTCAAACGCAAGACGTGACAAACAAACAAACAGAAAAAAGAAAAAGAAAAAGAAAGAAACTATAGGAAAGACCAGGAATCAATAATGGCCTGAGGCAACAGGGGCAAAAACTAAAGAAAACACAACAACAACAACAACAACAAATGAAGAAGAACCTATGGTTTGTTCTGGACGTGCGGGGATGGTAAGTAGTTAGGTGAGTTGAACTTGATGAGAGATCGTATTGAGGTAGGTAGGAGGATAGGTTCTGAGAGATCAGAGTGAGTGGCAAGGGATGGTTCCGTAGTTAGAAGAAACCGGATGGAAAGCAAGAGAGAGAGAGAGAGACGGAGTTGGTTGATTGTTTTTTTAGGGGGAGGGAGGGGGGAGTTCTGGTGATGGTGTCGCAGAGGAGGTGTGAGCTGAGAATTCAGGAGAGATCAAACTGCAAGTGTCAAGATTGACGAATCGGCCATTATGTTGACACGAAGCAAACAAGACAAAACACAACAAAACAACAGAACACACAAGTTGATCAGCAGAAGCACCGATAAATTGATGAGGAAGAAGGTAGAAGATGGAAGACTGTTTTAGCCGGCCAGTTTGATTTCAACAAACCTTAAAAAGAAACAACTGCCGGTGGTGGTTTAGAATGTTGATATGTGTAGGTATGTAGGTAAATATGTACAAAGGAAGACGTATTGAATAGAATCTTTTAGAAGAGGCAAGAGCCAGGACAGCCGACGACGATCTTGGTTGGGTTTGAGTAGGTATGTAGATCAGATGGAACGGCAAGGGTTGTGTACTTCCGGCGAGGCTTGAAGCCAGAAGAGTGGGACAAATACTAAGATTTATGTAGCAAGCCGATTAAAGAGGAATTGAAGTGGTACCCGCAAGTAGTCCCGAGCGAAGGTAAAGGATTCTCTTTGAATGTTCCTCTCCTCTGTGTTGTGAGCTTAACAGGCAGTATCGAATGTAAATATATATATGTATAAACGAGCTCTTCTCGGGGGAAGGATAGGAGAAGGGCAGGCGGAAAACAAAACAGAGGTGAAGATCCAGCTAGGTAGAGATGAATGAAAAGATCCCGGGAGGGTAGAGGGGGAAGGGTTAGGGGGATGAAAGAAAGGAAAGTCAAAGGAGAAAATAGTTGCGGTAACTGACGAGACTAAGCTGAGCTGATGCAGGTGCTGGAGGTGAGTCTGAGGATCGCCAATATGGTGTCTTGCAAGTGTTTCTGATTGTTTCTGGTGGAGTGAGACCGAGAGGGCGATGGAGTTTATAAAGTTGAGTGAGTTACTGAAGGCAAGACAAACAGACAAACGAACGAACAAGGGTCGGTCGAACGATACAATAGGTCATTAGCTGGAGTCGAAGTGAGAGAAGAGTGGGCTAACCGATTGGATGATGCCTGATAGTATCCTTTCGGAGAATTTAGAGCTGGGGTATATCGAAGCAGTGGTACATATAAATAAGCAGGAAGGAGGTTTTTATTTAAACAAGTAGGGGTAATAGGCTAGTCCTCTCTTGACTTGAGGATTATTAAGGTAAATAGATTATTTAAGTTTTACATGGCCAGATATAAATAGATAAATATGTTTTAGTCTATTGATAGGATATTTATTTATATAAATAGTAATGTATTTAATACTACTGGTATGGCAGACGTTGGTGTGGGATGGTGATAATGGTTGGTATTAAGCTCGATATGTTAAGTTATCCAACTTGAGTTTTTAAAGGTGCTAAAAAATAAAAAAAAAAAAAAATGTTTTAAATTACAGCCTCAGTCGAACGTTCGACGCTATCCAATAGATAGACCTGGCACCGGAAAGTCGATGTGTGGAGAGATACGAGCTGAGAGCTTTAGACTTTGAGCTGATCGATAATTATTATCTGTAGGACGATATAAATCAAGGAAACAGTAGTCGATATGAGTCATTGGAACTCCTCAGCCAGGCAAGGTCAGTGATCAGTAGCAGTACACGTCGTTTTAATACTAAGGATGTCGAATGAGCCTGGAAGATCCGAATGGGATAAACCACTTTCTTGAATCTTTTAACAGTCTACACTTCTAAAATCTTAGCTGGTGACTATCCATCAATCGATTAACAACCATCTTCATCCAATAGATTATAGTGAGAGAACAAACCACAAGCAACTTGTTTATGTACATAAATCAACGATAACTGCCAAGATTTTAGATACAACTTAGACTTATATTACAATAAATATTCACATCTTTTTTGCTAGATCAAATCCGCAGCAGCAAACAGATATGTACATATCTTGTCGATAAGTATTGTCACCTTTTCTCTTTTCAAGCAGACCGAAAGATTAAATAAACATATTTTTTTCCTAAATATTTTTAACTTCCCACAAGCATATACACACACATCTTCGAGGGTCACAACACACTCCATCTTGGTAAGACTAAAAATTATATAACTTGGTCGAACCATCCAGATTCAAGACTCAAACATCAAGTAATAAATACATATTTAAATATATTACCCGCCAAAGGAACAGCCGGGGGTTCCGGACCCCGGATGCAAGAAAAGAAATAAAACTTTAAGGATTCTCTGTTAAGGAACGAGGGCCGCAGTTGATATACATACACGTACATAGCCCGGTAGCACCGATAAAGCCCTAATCAAAACATTCGTCTCGGGGCCTTCTCTTGATTGACATCCATATGATCAACAAAACAACATTGGGTACTCGGTTGTTGCACATCTTATCTGTCTGAGCTTACAATAACATCAAGACCCTGAATTGAAAGTAAGCATTCACTGAAAAATTATACATAGGATGAACCCTGAGTATGCGTGTTTCCCACTCTACCATGATTTAAAAATTTCAAGGCGCCTCCCTAGCCCAAAAGGGTTGACCAAGTTCACATAGGCAAATAACAGCCATGGTTTGAGTCGAGTGAAGCAGACTGGCTTCAGACTCCTAAGCTCCACTTTCCCCTGAGGAGACCAGTTTCTATAAATACGGTGAGTGTATTGATTGGTCCAGATCTATCAAGTCAAACTCCTTTTGTTTCTGTGCAGGTTACACATAATATCTTATTACTTTTAGTTTCAATCAATTCTTCATACTATTACATTTAATATTTTCACTACTTCTACCTTGTCTCTTGAAGGCAGACACCTGATTCTTACCCTGGCCAGGTGCCCTCAATACTACTAGCTAATTTCAACTTATCAACCCTTCTATCCACCCACCCTCCAAGATATCAATGAAGCTGCAGACTGCCACCATCCAAAGCCTTCTGGTCTACCCACTCATTGCTGATATATTTGATGTAGTTCCACCCCCATTCACTCAGGAGATGCCAGCACCAGACAGCACTGCTATCCTGCCCAATGCTCTATGTCTTGTACACTGCATGGGAGGGTCACCCCCATCATTTTCCCATTACCCTCACTCCTTCACAATCCCTGGCCACACTCCCCAAGAATCTCAGGCCTTTGTGCAAGCGATTCAGGCCACTCTCCAGTGGATTTGCCACAAAGCAAAGTATAACACCCTTGGTGACACCAAAACTGGAAAGAATAAACTAAGTGGCCTGCAAGCTCAGAACTTCTCCAAACTTGAATACCGCTGCCCCTGCAGTGGTATACACATTCCTCCCCCTAAATCCCAAAAGACAATTCCATTGCACAAGTGTGGCTGTATGGCTTGATTCAGCATCTAGCACCCTACAGGTGGTGTGGTTCTAGGATAATAATCATAACCCCTACTCACATGAGGATATGGAACATGGCCAACTCCCAAAAGTGATTGAAAAGTGGCTGAAAAACTGCATGGTATCAGGTCTAGGACAGAATGAAATCAAGAAACTTCTTTGATGTCCAGGCCTATTTTCTGTATGTAGTATTTCAATATTCATCCAGCCCAATGTGATGTATTTGATTCACAAACCAACACAATCTCTTCATAAAAGCTCACCCATCAGTTGTTGTTGCTTAAGGATCCTATGTGTGCTATGATCATGTTTGCAATCACATAAAAAATTGTATCAAGGTCTTGTCTAAGAAGGATTCCAATGTTTTTGAGTCTATCCGCTTGTGGATCCAGAAACTTGACCATCTGGGATGGATCACCTACTTGCCCTTCCATCAAGACTCCAACAACTTGTGCTTTGCCTTTCAATCCCCTTGGAAAAAGGAGATGATGTTGACCTATGGTTCAGGGGCTCTCATGCTTGATGCGACTCACAACTCTGTCAGCAACCACTGCTTCTCCAATGGACGCAAGTTCAGCCTATACACTCTCATGATTGGAGATCTGGTTGTTGCTAAAGGGCTCCCTGTATGCTGGGCATTCACTGCATCACTCTCTGCGTATAATTTAGCTTCCTTCAATTACTTGCATGCCTTTTAACTGTAAGACAAACTCATAATGCTAAACCAAATTGCTTTGACAACAGCTCTCCACTCCAGTTGATTCTATCTTGGCTTTGGCAGAAAATAGGTCTCATTCCCCAGGTAATTATGAGTGATTGGGCAATCAGCATAAATAATTCAGTCAGGGATTCCTATGATGATCTAGATGAATACACACCAAAGCATTATTAGTGTTTATATCATGTTCTTAAAGCTTACAAAACTTCAGTGGTACAATATCTACAACACAAACCTGAGGAGGCAATCAAGGATTTTTGTGATCTTGTCTACATTACTACAGGCAATGCTGAAAACTGGTACCAGCTTTTCCGCGCAAAATGGGATCACATTAATCCAATCTTTGCTAACTATGTGAAAAACCAGTGGTACAATCATTACCCATATTGGGCCAAGTGTTATTGAAAGGTGAAATCTTCCATCTCAATGCAGTCAGATACAAACATCAAGCTGATCTCTCAATTCTACATATGTAGTTGGCCCACAAAGGGATAAACACAAATAACTATACAGAAGGTTGGCATTGAGTGCCCAAGACAAAGTACCTACCACCACACAAACAGCGCCATATGGACAAGGTGATGCAGGGGCATTGATATTTGCACGCCGATGGGCGCACGCCCACGCCCATCGCACACCGATAAAAAAAAAGGTGTGCTGACCGCACGCCTTTTTTTTATCGGCGTGCTGGCTGCACGCCCACCCCTGGGCGTCAGCACGCCTGTAGATGGGCATGCGGGCTGCACGCCCATCTACAGGCGTGTGACACTGCAGGCGTGCAGTCGCACGCCCTGTTCAGAAAGGGCGTGCGGGTTGCACGCCCTTTTCATGTGTATAGGCAGGGGCGTGCCCTGAACCGCACGCCCTTTCTATGTATATAGGCAGGGGGCACGCCCCTGCCTATACACATAGATCGGCGGACCGCCAACCTATGTATATAGGAAGGGGCACGCCCCTTCCTATATACATGCACATGTCATGCGTACAAAACAATGTACGCATGACATAAGGATCCTTCCCCCCCGCCCCCTCCCAACCTCCTTGACCGGGAGGGATCCCTCCCGGGTGAGGAGGTTGTATGGCCTCCTAGCCTCCTCGACCGGGAGGGATCCCTCCCGGTCAAGGAGGTATACAACCTCCTCGACCGGGAGGGATCCCTCCCGGTCAAGGAGGTTGTATACCTCCTCGACCGGAGAGAATCCCCCTCCGGTCGAGGAGGTTGCAGTCCTCCCCGGCAGGGCGTGCGGCTGCACGCCCATCCTTGGGGTGTCGCACGCCTGTAGAAGGCCGTGCAAACTGCACGCCCATCTACAGGCGTGCCCACGCCCAAGGATGGGCGTGCAGCCCGCACGCCAATAAAAAAAAAGCCGTGCGGGCTGCACGCCTTTTTTTTAAGGGCGTGCGTGGGCGTGGGCGTGCGCCCATTGGCGTGCATTTATCAATGCCCGTGATGCAGATTTTCAAGTACCATGTCATCCCCAACTATCAGATGGCTGCGGTCCAGGTACACATGGGTATCAAAAAACAGACAGAAAACAAATTCCAACAGCACTCAAAAGCCCAGGGAGAGAGTATTACATGAGAGGTTCTGGGAGTAATTGGTGAAATTTCACAAACAAGTAGAAATAGATTGCACAAGAGATAAAGTGTGAGCCTGGGTCTCTTTAGTGACTGCAGGACACAAAGTAATAGCTTTGTAAAAGCCAGTAAAAAGGAGTATTATGTAACTCAAGCTCAACTTTATGATAAAAGGAGCTAAGTTGCCAAAAGACAACCTCCAAACTGGAATATAGGTCTGAAATAAAGCAATTCTAGAATATAGGTCTGCAATAAAGCAATTTAAGGGTAGATGGGTTTGTTTAACCAATAAAGGAGGACAGATTCTATTCCTTTGTTTAAGGGGATGGATTGTTGGTAATATAATGGATGAAATGGTGCTGATAAACAGAATACTGGCTAGAAGGTTACTTCAAGGATTTGTAAGGCAATAATAAGAATGTAATTCTAGTTGGTGACTTAGAAATCTGGGTGAAAAACCAAGAAGGCAGTAAAGGGTGTGTTTATGTATGTTTTATTTCCTTCAGCTTAGAGTACTTCTTTAAATAGTACTTAGCTGGGTGCTTTAAGTGCCTGTATAAGTACATGTGTAATTCTCAACCTTCTTGTTTAATTACCATGTGGGCTTAAGCTGTATGTAGACCATGTGTCCTGTAATTAATCTGGCACATGGTGTTTTGGGCTTAGTGTAGAAACTAGTGGCTTGGCATTCTAAATCTGGAATGGCTACTAGTCTCAAAGTGGAAACGATTCATTTGTACTGTTATAATATGTGTTACAGTATCTTCTATGGGATATGTCTTCCCTTTAGACTATAATCCTTATCTTTCCAAGGATAAGGTAATTATCCTATAAGTTTCACATATTATAGGGTATGTGTTTTGTTTATTATGGATTATCCATTGTTACATAAGCTACATTGCTCTATTTCCCTTTTTATAAGGGACTTTAGTTTTATTTGAAGTCTTTAGGGCAATAATTATTGGCCTAACTGTAGGTTTAGGACATACTTATTGTCTCTAAGGCTGACATAAATCATAATCATACTGTAACTACACAAGTTTTATAGTATGTGATTATGTAATGACAGCTAAAGTTTTGACATGTGAGAAAGAATAAGAGTAGAAGTCAAAACTGTAACATTGGTTACTCTGTAACTTACGTGAATGACTATTTATGTGATATGCTATAACAATTGGGACAACCATCACCCAATGTGCTAATTATGTGGGAAACAATGCACACTTCACACTCAGTCAAACCTTGCTAATCAAATCCTCCCTACAGTTTTGTATGGACTCATTCACCAATCCACTCTTTGGCACATACTTGTTTTTTGTTTCAAAATTAAGAGTGATGGATGCAAGTTGCATCTGAAAGTTGCATCTGACATGCTGTACCTGTGCACACTTCACCCGGTATGGGAGTGCATGCAAGCACATTTTCTTCCTGGCAAATGAAATTCAATGGCTGAGAGTTGAAGCAGGCCAAGATATGATTAACCCATTTTCTGAAATTGAATCAGTAAGGGGGACAGTTTTGATAGCACCCTGTGTTTTGGAAGCTCAAGGAGCCAAGGATATAATTATTGCAGCCCCTGAATTGGCATTTTCATCTGGAATCAGACAACTACACAAGGCAGGCCTCCAGCTCTGAAACAATCCACCAAGATTCTAAAACTGATCAATAAATGTTGGACAATGGCCAACAGAGGTTTGGTACTCACAATCAAAAATCTTAGAGAGAAATGTGAGGCTCTGCAACATTTTGTCAACAGTGGTCCAGCTACGCTAACAGTAGCTGTAGTGTAGCGTAATGTTAGCTTTTTTAGCTACGCTAACACAAAGTTGCTGTTAGCTGAAGATTTTTTGAGCTAGCGCTAAATCATTTTCATTGAAAAAAAATAGCAGGTAGTGTAGTGTTAGCGCCATTGAAAAAAACAAGTTAACACTACAGAAATTGCCTGTTAGCTGATTTTTAGCTGTGTTAGCTGGAACAAACACTACGCTAACTGTTAGTGTAGCCCTCTTTTCAGCTACACTAACTGCTAGCATAGCGCTCTTTTCAGCTACACTAATTGTTAGCGTAGCACCTTTTTGTGGTGAGCTAACTGTGAATTTAGCACTACGCTAACTGCTGTTAGTTTATAAAAAAAAGAGAAAAAAAAAGGAAAAAAAAGGGAAGAAAAAGGGAAAAAAAAAAAAAGGGAAAAAAAAAAAAAGGGAAAAAAAAGGGAAAAAAAGGGAAAAAAAAGGAAAAAAAGGGAAAAAAAAAAAAAAAAAGGGAAAAAAAAAAAAAAAGGGAAAAAAAAAAAAAAAGGGAAAAAAAAAAAAAAAAAAAAAAAAAGGGAAAAAAAAAAAAAAAAAGGGAAAAAAAAAAAAAAAAAAAAGGGAAAAAAAAAAAAAAAAAAAAAAAAAAAGGGAAAAAAAAAAAAAAAAAAAAAAAAAAAAAGGGAAAAAAAAAAAAAAAAAAAAAAAAAAAAAAAAAAAAAAAAGGGAAAAAAAAAAAAAAAAAAAAAAAAAGGGGAAAAAAATGATCCTAATTGAGAAAAGTGGACCAGCTTTAACCTAAGACAGGGGGTTGATAAACCCACGCCCCCCCGGGCAGGCACACGCCGAACGCACACCAATAAAAAAAAGGTGTGCGGGCAGCACACCTTTTTTTTTATTGGCGTGCGGGCTGCACGCCCATTGGCGTGAAACACTTCAGGCGTGCGGTTGCACGCCCTGTTCAGAACAGGGCGTGTGGTGTGGTGATCCATTCCACTTCATTACTATATTTTAAAGATTACTCATCATACATAAACCTCAAATACTTACACATATACACATATAAATCCCAAACCTTACACATATTCACCATTATTATGGCATAATCAGATTCTACACCCAATTTTAACCCTAGTCACTCACTACAACCACCCTCAAATTCCTCATGGTTCAAGAGTTACAGGTAAACCAAGAATAATCCAGCAAGTTACAGTGTAAAGCAAGTTATAGAATACAATAAGTACATATTATAAGTAGATATATAACACAACCAAGATACAAAGACATATTATATAAAATAAATAGACACTACATAACATACACTGCACATGACTAGGCTTTATTCAGTAACATCTTACATCATATCTACTGTACATAAACTCTACCTTCCCACTACTCCTCTGTCACTATCATGACTATTTCATACAAGTTACTTTCCCACTACTCATCTGTCATGTTCTTCCTTTTCCCACCAGCTACATATCTTAGCCTTTTTGTTCCTCCCTTCAGCCTGATGGCTTCTCCTCTTTCTCAGATATATAAGGACAGCTGTTCCTCCCTCTTGTTCCCTTATGGACCCCACAACTTACTATATCGACCCCACAACTTACTATAAGGACCCCACAACTTACAATATGGACCCCCTGACTTACTATATGGACCCCAGAATTACTAAATTACCCCTACACATACCAACATTACAGATCCCATAAGTTAGTATACATACTTAGTAGAGTTACCAGGGCGTTGATAAACGCACGCCAATTTTTTTTGGCGTGCGGGGCCTACACACCATTTTTTTTGGCGTGTAGGGTCTACACGCCAAAAAAAAAGGGCGTGTGAGACCCGCACGCAAAAATGGCGTGTGGTTCCCACACGCCATTTTCTTTTGGCGTGTGGGCCCCGCACGCCAATTTTTTTTGGCGTGCGGGTCCCACACGCCAATTGTTTGGCGTGCGGGTCCCCCCTCGCTCACATAACCGGATGGGAGGGCCCATTTGATTACGTGAGCAAGCCCCTCCCAGCACGAGGCTGTATAACCTCGTCAGCCGGGAGGACTTCCTCCCAGCTGACGAGGTTATACAACCTCGTTGGCCAGGAGGAAGTCCTCCCGGCCGGCAAGGCTATACAACCTCGTCGGCCAGCGGGAAGTCCTCCCAGCCGGCGAGGCTATACAACCCCGTTGGCCAGGAGGACTTCCTCCTGGCTGACGAGGTTGTATAACCTTGTCAGCCGGGAGGAAGTCCTCCTGGCTGACGAGGTTATACAACGTTGTCAGCCAGGAGGACTTCCTCCTGGCCAACGAGGTTGTATAGCCTCGCCAGCTGGGAGGACTTCCTCCTGGCCAACGAGGTTGTATAACCTCATCAGCCGGGAGGAAGTCCTCCCGGCTGATGAGGTTATACAGCCTTGTGCCGGGAGGAAGTCCTCCCGGCTGACAAGGTTGTATAACCTCGTCAGCCGGGAGGAAGTCCTCCCGGCTGACGAGGTTATACAGCCTCGTGCCGGGAGGAAGTCCTCCCGGCTGACAAGGTTGTATAACCTTGTCAGCCGGGAGGGGGCTCGCTCACGTAATCGAATGGGCCCTCCCATTTGATTATGTGAGCAAGGGGGACCCACACACCAAACAATTGGCGTGTGGGACCCGCACACCAAAAAAAATTGGCGTGCGGGGCCCACACGCCAAAAGAAAATGGTGTGTGGGAACCACACACCATTTTTGGCGTGCGGGTCTCACACGCCCTTTTTTTTGGCGTGTAGACCCTACACGCCAAAAAAAAATGGCGTGTGGGAACCACACGCCATTTTTGGTGTGCGGGTCTCACACGCCCTTTCTTTTTGGCGTGTAGACCCTGTATGCCAAAAAAAATTGGCGTGTAGGCCCTGCACACCAAAAAAAATTGGCGTGTAGGCCCTGCACACCAAAAAAAATTGGCGTGTAGGCCCTGCACACCAAAAAAAATTGGTGTGCGGGTTGGCGGTGGCGTACACTGTTGGCGTGCGTCCATCAACGCCCGAGTTACCATCACCCTTAGAATTATATAAATATACATACCAGCTTAAACCTCAATATAAGAAGACTACCCCCTCTCTTGCTTGACCCACTTTGACTCCATAGCTACCAACCCTGCCCCACATTATACTTTATATATATATACTTTCTACCACTCACCCCCCTCTCCCATTCCTTTCACCTGGTGTGTGTAGTAAGTAAGTTCATCAGTACTAGTCTTCTAAGAATAGATAGAAATTAGCCACAACTTTATTTTATTCTTAGTGTTACCCTCATTCCCCATAGCATTAGTCAGGAAGGCAGCTCTTATATCAGCACCTTTGGTATAACTTACATTAATACTAGTGTAGTCATCCATTTCCCTTCCAAGCTCTATTCTGTCCGGTGAGTAGTTCCACAGCGGTTCGCACGCCCTGTTCAGAAAAGGGTGTGCAAACCGCACGCTCTTTCTATGTGTATAGGCAGGGGTGTGCCCCTACCTATATACATAGAATCGGTGTGCGGCTTGCACACCAATCCTATGTATATAGGTAGGGGCACGCCCCTGCCTCTATACATGCTGATGTCATGCGTACACAGGAATGTACGCATGAAATCAGCTCTGGTCAAGGAATACAGCCTCCTCGGCCGGGAGGGATCCCTCCCGGTCGAGGAGCCTGTATACCCTCCTCGGCCGGTGGGCTCCCCCTGGTCGAGGAGGTTGTATGACCTCCTCAACCGGAGGGAATCCCCCTCCGGTCAAGGAGGTTGTATGACCTCGTCAACCGGAGGGATTCCCCTCAGTCAACAAGGTCATACAACCTCCTCGACGGGAGGGATCCCCACCGGTTGAGGAGGTTGTATGACCTCCTCGACCGGAGGGATCCCCACCGGTTGAGGAGGTTGTATGACCTCCTCGACCGGAGGGATCCCCACCGGTCAAGGAGGTTGTATGACCTCGTCAACCGGAGGGATTCCCCCCGGTCGACGAGGTCATACAACCTCCTTGACCGGTGGGGATCCCTTTTGTCGAGGAGGTTATACAACCTCCTCGACCGGAGGGATCCCCACCAGTCGGGGAGGTCATACAACCTCCTTGACCGGTGGGGATCCCTCCGGTCGAGGAGGTTGTATGACCTCCTCAACCAGGGGGAGCCCACCGGAGGGGGATTCCCTCTGGTCAGGGAGGTCATACAACCTCCTCAACCAGGGGGAGCCCACAGGCCAAGGGGCTTGCAGTCCTCCTCGACCAGGGGGAGCCCACCGGCCAAGGGGCTTGCAGTCCTCCCCGGCAGGGCGTGCGGCTGCACGCCCATTCTTGGGGGTGCACGCCTGTAGATGGGTGTGCAAACTGCACGCCCATCTACAGGCGTGCCCACGCCCAAGGATGGGCGTGCAGCCCGCACGCCAATAAAAAAAAGGTGTGCGGGTTGCATGCCTTTTTTTTCAAGGGAGTGCGTGGGCGTGGGCGTGGTGTGGAACTACTCTAAGGCCAGAATAGAGCTTGGAAGGGATATGTATAACTACACTAGTACTAATGTAAGTTAAGACAAAGGTGCTGATATAAGAGCTGCCTTCCTGACTAATGCTGATGGGGAAGAGTGTAACACTAAGAATAAAATAAAAGGTGTGGCTTTTCTATTTTAATCTTAGACTGACTAGTACTTATAAGCTGACTACTATTACCTCTGAGGTATGGGGAGTTGAGGAGAAGTTGTGAGGGAAAATGGTTGTGTAAAAGGGTTTTAATGGCAAGGATATCTAAAATGTCTAGGTAAGAAGTGTCTTTGATGAAATTGAATCTAATATTTGGGGTAAAAGGTCATACAGGTTGTATGGGGTAGAAATTGCATGCTGGTAATACTACAACAGAGTGGAGTATATATGTTTAAAGGGCCCTTCAAGAGGGGAACAAATGATGAGCACAGTATTACAAGATATGATGATGAGCAATGTCCATAATAGTAATAGTGATGAGCAAAAGACTACAAGTGTAATAGTGAAGTGAATGTATGTAGTAATGATGAACAATGATTGTAGATTATGTAAGATGTTGTATTTTACTGAATATTGATGACTTGGATGATGTAAGCCAAAAGGAAAAAGAAAAGAAAAGAATGTACCTATGAAAACTATGAATGTTAATAACTTCTGATCCAAAAGGAAATCAAGGGTGGTTTGAGTGAGTGACTAGGGGTAAAATATGGTGTAGAATCTGAATCTGAAATAATAATGATGAATATATGGATGGTTTATATGATGTAGAAGATATGATGTGAGAAGGAACAGGATTACCACATCCTCCCCCAAGTAAATGTCTGTCCCCAGACATCAGGGAAAGAAAGAAAGAAGGAAGAAGTCCAAGTCCAAAAGAATCCAAGTCCTGGAGAATCCAAGTCCAAAAAGTCCAAGTCCAGAAGGGGAAATCCAGATCCAAAAGAGTCCAAGGTCCAGAATCCAGAAAGAAATCCAAGGTACAGAAAGAAATCCAAAGTCCAGAAGAAATCCAATGTCCAGAAGGGAGGTCCAAGGCCTAAGTCCAGAAAGTTGATGAATTCTAACTAATATTTATGATTTTAAAAGATTTTAACACTATGAAATATCTAGAAAGACTACTATTATTTTTATTGATATTTGACTATTTCTAATAATTAAAACTGATGGATTTGTATAACATATCACCAGTAACACAACAGGTTACTGCAAATGATGGAGGTTAAATGAGAAGACCTTTGCTATACCCAAGATAGTATAGACATATGACAGGTGAATTGAACAGAAGACTACTATGAAAGAGTAGTTGAACTAGAAGTCTAGAGAGTATGCAACAACTCTACTAGGAAGATGGGATGGTGGGTTCAGTTTTAAGCTAGAAGGAAGTGAAGATATCTCTAAGAATGCCAGTGGAATTTGATGATGGTCCAGGATGTATGAAATGGTTTTAAGTCATAAGATAAGAGGAAGAAAATATCCAAGTGCTGTCCAGAGGTCCAGGAATCCAGTATGGCCATGTGATTTAATTTGAAGGAAATTGGTGACTGATCCAAAGAAGATTGACTGATCCAGGTTCAAGGAAAGAATGGTTGGATGGAGATGAACAGGTTTTATGGGAGATGGATGGGAAATTCCAGAAACAAGGGAACAGTTGGTTTGGGTAATGAAGGAATTGTTGATGACTGATCCATGGAAGAAAGATGGCTCCAGGTCCAGGGAAAAGAAAGATGGGTGAAGATGAACAGGTTTATTATATGGAAGATGGATGGGAAATACCAGAAAACAAGGGAACAGTTGATTTGGGTATGAAAGAATTGTTGATGGCTGATCCATGGAAGAAAGATGGCTCCAGGTCCAGGGAAAAGAAAGCTTGGTTTTGGAAGGATTAAAAGAAACTACTAGTTGAATTTATCCAAAAGAAGAGTGACTGATCCAAAGAAGAATGAATTGATCCAAAGAAGAAATGAATTGATCCAATGAAGAAAGAATTGATCCAAGGAAGAGTGGCTGATCCAAAGAAGAATGAATTGATCCAAAGAAGAATGAACTGGTCCAATGTAGAATGAATTGATCCAAAGAAGAATGAATTGATCCAAAGAAGAAATGAATTTATCCAAATTTGAACCAAAGGAGAAATTGATGGATTTAAAGGGTGAAGAATGACTGATCCAGAGAAAGGTGAGGTGACTGGTCCAGAGGAAAATAATTGTATGCTTTAAGGGTGAAATACCAAGTTGTGGAGAGGTGGATAGATGAAGAAGGATGAAGAAAAGAATGGGAAAAGGAGAAGAAAAAAATTTAAAAATTCCTGGGTATGACAGATGAGGTGTTCCTCCCCCAACTTATTGTCTGTCCCCAGACAATGGAGAAGAACCCATGAATTTTGGAAGAGTGGTGTGGAAGTAATGAGTTGATAAGATTGGGATTTGAAAGAAAATAGATGGGGGAAGGTGGTTGATGGTGATGTTGGAAGGGAAAAACCAAAGAAAGTGGAAGAATGGTGGTTGATGATGAATGATGAATGGATGCTGAGGATGGGTGATGATGATGATGAATTTACCATTTATGAAGAAAAGATGGATGAGCTGTTGAGGATGAATGAGGATAATGAGAAGTTTCTAGTATGGAGGAAAGATGAATGAGACATGAGGATGATGGATGGGTGGTGATGGATGGATGAGGATGGAAGAATGATGATGGATGGTGATGGAAAGATGGTGATGGGTGGATGAAAATAGAGACATGATGAATGGAGAAATTTCAGGGGAAACAAACAAATGAAAGTGATGGATTATTGGTGATGGACCCCTTGGTCCAGATGGATGGATGATGATGAATGAGGATGAATGGTGATGGAAGGATGGTGATGAAGGAATTTCTAGTATATGGATGAAAGGTGGATGAAGATGATGATGAAAGAATATCTAGTATATGGATTAAAGATGGATGAAGATGATGATGAAAGAATATCTAGTATATGGATTAAAGATGGATGATGGTAAAAAAAGTGGATAGTGAGATGGATGAAGGAAAAAAAATCAGGATCCTCAAAGATGGATGAAGGGGAAATTAAATTTATATGATGTATTGGAGGGAGGAAAAAAGTGGATTGATGAATGATGAAGGAGTAAAATTAAATTGATATATGGAAAAAAAAATCAGGATCCTAAAAGATGGATGAAAGGAAAAAATTCCCTTTTATCTGGGATATCTCTGGGGGAAGGAAAAAAGTCCTTGATTCCTTGATTGGATGATGAAATAAAATTAAATGAATATATATCCCAGAAAAAAATCAGGAACCTCCAAAATGGATGAAAGGAATCCTTTTTTTTTTTTCTTTTGTTTTGTTCTTCCTTCATGATTAATTTTTTTTTTTTTTTTTTTTTTTCCAGAATGGGAAAATTGGAAAATTATTATTATTTTTATTCATTATCCTCTTTTTTTTTTTTTTTTCATATTTTTGGTGTATTGACCTCTCAGCGGAGTGAGGAGAGTCGCCGGAGGGAAGTGGTGAATCCGCGCGGAGAGTAGACGCGGAGTCCCGGGTGCTACAAAGTCCGCGGGGTCGCCGGCGTTTCCAAGGCGCAGGAACGGTCCTCCGGGTCGAAGGACGACCTCGGAGATGAAAGCAAACCGTTCTTCTTCGATGGAAAGAAGAACGGTTATGGGGAGAACATAAAAAAAAGATCAAAGGAAAAATGAAGGATGAAGAAAAAAAAGAAAGAAAAGAAAAACCCGGGTCGTGCACCGGCATCGCCAGGTATTGTAGGCCAAAGGAAAATGCCCTGAGAACGTATATCCGGGTCGTTCACCGGCGTCGAAAGACGGTGGATTGATTGATTTTTTTTTATAAAAGGCTTCGACGACATCGTCGTCGTTCCCCACCTCGCATGTTGTACTGGCCGTGTCCAGCCCTTCAATCGTTCCAGCCGATGTCGTTTACACCAATCGATCAAAGGTATCCGTCCATTTATTTCTGTTCACAACCTCGTGTCTGAAAGCGGAGCGAATTTGCCCGGTCCAACCATTGCAATCCCCGGGCCGCGGTAGCATCTCGGCGCCGGTTGTACAGTCGCCTCCAGGACGCGTTCGATTCCGTATGTAATTTTCACTAAATACAAAAAAAAATAATAAAAGAACTAATTTTTTTTTTTTTTTTTTTTTTTTTTTTTTTTTTTTTTTTTTAGTGAGTTTTTTTTTTTTTTTTTTTTTTTTCTGTCTTTTTATTTGTAAGTTTTTTATTTTTTTTATTTATTTATTTTATTTATTCATTTATTTATTCTGGATTTATATGTTTTGCTGAATGAATGACTTAGGGTTGGTTCTTTTGGGTTATTTTCCAGGATTCCATCTGTAAAGGAGTGTAGTTGGAAACCTGGCCTTGGACTAAAGAAATCCAAAAGTTGCTGAGTTTGCTGGGAGAGAAGTTTCCCATTTCTGGTGGCTGGGAAGGATGATTGGAACCAGGTAAGTTTGTCCAGAAGTGTTTTTGATTTCCAGTGATTCCCCTCTGTCTCCATGGTAGTTGATGGTTGCTGACACATCCATCAAGAAGGGTTTTCCAATGATGAGCTGAACAGATCCTCTAGCTACCCAGAAATGGACAGTCCTGGATACTTTCCCAATGGTGACTGTAACATCTTCAGCAATTCCAGGCATTTCTGTAAGGTGGCCTCCAATTCCCTTGAGTTTCATTGGTTTGGCTGTGATCTGAAGTCCAAGTTTGTGGGCCAGGGATTCAGGTATAATGTTGATCATTGATCCAGTATCCAGAAGGGCTTGATGCTGTTGTCCATTGATGCTGAGGCTTATATATCCAAGGGGGCAAGAATAGTGAGTGGCAGGTTCCTGGGGTTCTTCTTTTTCCTGGTCCAAGTCTCCAAAGCTTGCTGATTTAACTTCTTCCACTGGGACTCTTCTGTTAGTGATCTTTCTTTTTACTGCTTCTGATAGTGATGGGGAAAGAGCAAAAGTTTCTCCAATAGTGAGTTGGATGGTTTGTTGGCCTAGGATTCTGTTGGCAACCTCATCATCTACTCCAGGGTATTCTTTGGCTAGGGTCTTTTCCAGGTAAGTCTTTCTGGCAGGTTTTTCTTTGGAAGGGTTACTGGGATCTGGCTGTTCTGATGGTTGTTGAAATCTGACTTTTGAAGCAGGGGCAGGGGATGTTGAAGAAAAGGGAGTCCTGGTCATGTTGAGCAAATCCTGGGAGTCCATATCCATGAGAGTGGTCTTCTCCTTCCTGGTCCTCTTTTCTGGCAGAGCTGGTTCCTCCTGGGCCTCTGAAGATCTGGTCCTTTTTCCCATGTCTGAATCATACACAGTAAGTTGAGGGTTGTCATATTCCTCCAGTTGTCCAAAAGAAGTTGAAAGTTTGACTGATTCCTTGGCAAACTGCTCCACCACACTTAAGATTGGCCTCCTGGTGTCCCATGGAATTAAGGTTTGATTTGGAAGTTTGTAGTCCTTTCCATCCTTGATTACCTGTCCTGAGCTGATGTCCTGGGATAATCTGATACATCTGTTGGTCCCATGGGTATCCTGGAAGCAGTAGAAACATTTGAGGGGCCTGTATGCTAGGGTGGTGTTGTCCATGTGGGGAGGAAGGGATTTGCCAGTTGTGAATGCTGCAAGTTGTTTGGTAAGATTATCCATAGTCTGTTCCAAGGGAGCTGATCCTGCAGGTTTGAAAGGTCTGGTAGGGATAAAAGGTTTGGTGGGGATAACAGGTGAGTCCTTTGTATTTGGGGTTTCTGTCCTGTAAAGTCTCCTCCTGTTGATGACAGCTGCTGATTTGACCTTCTTGTGTATGTAGGTGAGAAGAATTTCAGTGTTTGGTAAAATATCACCTCCATCCTTGGTTGAAAGCATCTGGTTGTCCCTGAGAAGTTCATCTGTTACAGCAAGTTCCAGTTCCTGGCTGAGGGCTTCTAGCAACAAATCTCTGAATTCTTCCAGGTCAGTACTGTAATTCATCCTTACTAGATAGTGGGAAATGGTTTCAAATTTGGTTCTGAATGTCTTGAAGTCCTCCAGGGTATTGATTCCTCCATCATGGGCAGTAGTGCTGACTAGATTCCTTAGGTCCCGTCTGGTGTATCTGACCAAAGGCTGAGAGGATCCAAACCTGTTAAGCAACTGTTTCTTTAACTTTTCCCAATCCAGTTCTTCATGTCCTGACATCTCCTCTACTTCATCTTTTAGATCCATACCCTTAATAAATGAAGTAATTTGATCAGCCAGTTCTTTTGAGTTAGCACCATCATGCCTTCCGGCAGCCTCAAATCTCCTGATGAACTTTTCCACTGGCATATTACCACCATCAAAGAAGAGCTCTTTGTCCATTGGTTTGATCTTGATTCCCCTGGAGGTTGGGTCCTGGTACACTGGCATGGAAGCTTCCCTTTCAAAAAAATGTGAGTTGAATCTTGCTGAATCCTGGGGTGGTGGCCTGTGTAGGTTTCTCATGGGTAACTGGGTTCTGGGGGACTGAAGTGGGATGCCTAAGTCTTCTGAATCTTCTGATGGTTGGGGATTGTTTCTGTAGGGACCAGGGTTGTGACCAGAAGCAGGAGCCATGCCTTGAGGAAGGGGATTGACTGGGTTGGTAGGTTGACTAGGAGCTGGGTAGAGACTGGGAGCAGAGAAGTTGATGTAATTTCCAGAATGAGACATCTTTAAAGGGGAAGTGAATTTAAAAGGTATGTAGGTGGGATTTAAATGAGGGTGCTGAAAGATAAGAAGGGGGACTGATGATTGATTGTGATTTGAAAACCTTTGTAGGGATGAGGAGAGGAGTAAGAGAAGTGAAGTGGAAGGGAAGAAGGGTTTTAAGGAAGAGGGTGAGTGAAGAGAAGAGGTGTAAGAAGTAGTGTGTAGCTAAAGGTAAAGTTGTTACTAGGGCTGAAGATTTCTGAGGGATGGAAAAGCCACTGTTGGGACACCACTTGTGGAACTACTCTAAGGCCAGAATAGAGCTTGGAAGGGATATGTATAACTACACTAGTACTAATGTAAGTTAAGACAAAGGTGCTGATATAAGAGCTGCCTTCCTGACTAATGCTGATGGGGAAGAGTGTAACACTAAGAATAAAATAAAAGGTGTGGCTTTTCTATTTTAATCTTAGACTGACTAGTACTTATAAGCTGACTACTATTACCTCTGAGGTATGGGGAGTTGAGGAGAAGTTGTGAGGGAAAATGGTTGTGTAAAAGGGTTTAAATGGCAAGGATATCTAAAATGTCTAGGTAAGAAGTGTCTTTGATGAAATTGAATCTAATATTTGGGGTAAAAGGTCATACAGGTTGTATGGGGTAGAAATTGCATGCTGGTAATACTACAACAGAGTGGAGTATATATGTGTAAAGGGCCCTTCAAGAGGGGAACAAATGATGAGCACAGTATTACAAGATATGATGATGAGCAATGTCCATAATAGTAATAGTGATGAGCAAAAGACTACAAGTGTAATAGTGAAGTGAATGTATGTAGTAATGATGAACAATGATTGTAGATTATGTAAGATGTTGTATTTTACTGAATATTGATGACTTGGATGATGTAAGCCAAAAGGAAAAAGAAAAGAAAAGAATGTACCTATGAAAACTATGAATGTTAATAACTTCTGATCCAAAAGGAAATCAAGGGTGGTTTGAGTGAGTGACTAGGGGTAAAATATGGTGTAGAATCTGAATCTGAAATAATAATGATGAATATATGGATGGTTTATATGATGTAGAAGATATGATGTGAGAAGGAACAGGATTACCACAGTGGGCGTGCCCGGGGGGGGCGTGGGTTTATCAACCCCCCCTAAGACAGGGGAATTTTTCACTCCTGCTATACTATAAGGAAATGCAAAATATCTAATCAATGTCACCCTCATCACAAAACTATGGGGACAAGACCATGTTGTTTTCTCTAATATTATTTGTGCTTAACCCTATATTAATAACTTCTTGCTTTCTTTGTTTTAATTTCTTTTATTATTCTTCTTTACTATCTTGATTGATGAAATGTGATGATTGCGGGATATGTTGTGAAACCGGGAACCTGAAAATCTTCCTGGTGTCCCATGGCCAATCATTCATCATATGCCATCAAGCAGGTTAGCAAAGAAGGAAAATAATAGAATGAAATAGTTGAAGAGCACAAAACTTTACAGGAATTTAACGTTCAAAATCACTACACTATCTGACAGCATAGCTGTGAATACCACTACGCTAAATGCTAGTGTATCATCACCAGTTAGGATTTGTGATGAGGTTGACACCAATTAGGTATTTTTTAGTCACTTTTAATATAGCAGGAGTGATAAATTCCCCTGTCTTAGGTCAAAGCTGGTCCACTCCGCTCAATTAGGATCCTGTACTTGCACAAGTAAAGCAATCAAAAAGCTGTACTTGCACAAGTAAAGCAATTGAAATTCTGTTTTAACTCCTGTACTTGAGCAAGTACACAATCAAAACAGCTTATTTCTGTTTTTTTTATATTTATTTCTATCTTTAATTTTAATTTTTATTTTCTTTACAAAAACAAAGCATTTTTCCATGTGGCTTTTGGCTCATAAAAAAATCCACTGTGGATTTATGAGCTGTCCATTTGGCCATCCCCCCCCCCCCCCCCCCCCCCCCCCTGTTGACTATAAGATGAGCTTCATTTGGAATCAAAATTTAGGATTATTTCCTTATGTTGATGTCTAATTTGTTTTTATTGAAAGGCCTTTGATGTTAAACAATGGATCTTGGGATAATACTGTTCTGGGGAACTCATTTGAATCATCAGAATCATTATAACACTAATTTAAAATCTTCAAAGCCGCAAAACAAGACATTTTTTGCAATGGAAAAACTTTCCCCGTTCCCACATCCTTTTCTTTGCCCAACCACCTCACACCAACTATTGGTAAAATGAGAGGGTATGCAATCCACCCAAAAAATTCTGTTCAGATTTTGCACTTCACTGGCTCTAGCATTTTTGTGCTGGTTTCAATTCAAATACACAAAAGAAGTTGGATTTCTCTGCTAACAGCTTTACTGCAGCAGGACCTTACCTGTTGATGCCACAAACACAGCTTTTATGCAGCAGCCATGTTAACTGGTGAAACTTAAAGTTAGCAGGCCAAATCAATCCACGTTTTGTGCATAGTGTAGCGGGAAAACATTCAGCTAACAGCTAAAATTTAGTGGGAAAATATTCAGCTAACAGCTAACAGTTAGGGTAGCTTAGCGTAGTTCTAATTCTGCTACGCTAATGAAAACTTCAAAATTTGTTAGCAGAAAAAAAATTACGCTACTTGTTAGTGTAGCGGTTATTTTCCAAAGCTAACACTACAAAACATTTGGCTGAAAGATTTCTTGCTACGCTAACTGTTAGTTTAGAGGAGTGTAGCTTCAGCTAACACTACAAATTTTCTGGCAAAAAAAATAACCGCTATGCTAACAGTTAGTGGTCAAATAGTGTAGTGTAGTGTAGCGGCCCACTGTTGATTTTGTTGAAGAGAAATGTACTGGTATTACAATAGGAAAGCAAAAGCCATTCCACAAGGCCTCTCAAACTGCAACAATGACAGGGGCTGAAGTCAAACATTTAGTTGGGTTTCTGGTCCAGGAATCTTATAAATCACTGACACAGTCACAGGCGGGCATTGATATTTGCACGCCCATCGGCGCACGCCCACGCCGAACGCACGCCGATAAAAAGAAAGGCATGTTCCCCGCACGCCTTTTTTTTATCGGCGTGCGGGCTGCACGCCCATCCTTGGGCGTGGGCACGCCTGTAGATGAGCGTGCGTGCTGCACGCCCATCTACAGGCGTGCGACACTGCAGGCGTGCAGTCGCACGCCCCCTTCAGAAAAAGGCGTGCGGCTCGCCCGCCCCGTCAGAAAAGGGTGTGTGGGTCGCACGCCCTTTTTATGTGTATAGGCAGGGGCGTGCCCCCTGCCTATACACATAAAAAGGGCGTGCGACCCACACGCCCTTTTTATGTGTATAGGCAGGGGGCAAGCCCCTGCCTATACACATAGATCGGCGGACCGCCGACCTATGTATATAGGACGGGCGTGCCCCTTCCTATATACATAGAATCGGCGTGCCGACTGCACGCCGATTCTATGTATATAGGAAGGGGCACGCCCTTCCTATATACATGCTGATGTCATGCGTACACCAGAATGTACGCATGACATCAGCATGCCCCCACCCGCCCCCTCCCCCCATCCTTTGCCGATCGGCCCTCCCCCCCCCTCCTGAAATCCCTCCCCAACCACCACCTCACCGACCCCACCACCCACCCTCCAGACCACCTACCCGTTCCGACCCACCACCCACCCAACCCAGCCTCGCCGACCGCCGACTCAAGCCGCCGGAACGACCCAGCCGCCCGACAACCTCAAGCCAGCCGCCCGACCACCTCAAGCCAGCCGCCAGGACATCGACCAGTAAGTCGATGTCCCCCCGTTTCCCCCGTTTCCCCCGTTCCCCCCAATCCTCCGCGCCCCCCCGTCCCCCCTGCCCCTCACCCAAAACCCCGCCCGCTCCTGGGCCAGCTGGGCCTGGCCCAGAGGGGCCAGATGGGCCAGCTGGGCCTGGCCCAGAGGGGCCAGATGGGCCACCTGGGCCTGGCCCAGAGGGGCCAGATGGGCCACCTGGGCCTGGCCCAGAGGGGCCAGATGGGCCACCTGGGCCTGGCCCAGAGGGGCCAGATGGGCCACCTGGACCTGGCCAAAAGGGGCCAGATGGGCCAGCCAAAAGGGGCCAGATGGGCCACCTGGGCCTGGCCAAAAGGGGCCAACTAGAACCAGTGGCCCCTATGGACACATTCAAGGTGTGAATGTGCCACTAGGCCCCCTTGCAAGCCCCCCATTGCACCCAAGGCCCAGGAAAAATGTGCAAGGGACACATCTTGGCCTAAAGGGCCCCGGGAAATGCCCACAGATGCATATCAGGCCCCAAGTCCCCCGTCTAAGCCCCCTACACACCCAAAGTGCCCCCCCAAACCCCCCGCAAGGGCTGATATTCCCCTTTCTCATATTCTCACTGCAAAAGGTACTTAATTCCAGGAGCAGCAGCTGACATCTGTTTTACTTTGCAATCCAACCAACAGCAACACCGTTTTCTCCTCCTCCATCAAGCTTTAGACGTATTTCCACGCAACAACAATGTCTGGTAGTCATGAACAATCACGTAAGTTCTGTTTCCTCATAAGATGTATGACAATAAACCTCCTGCTTACCACTTTCCACCCCAAAACACTGCAAATCAGGTTTGGACTTCTGGCAAAAATGCACTGAGCTTGCTCAGCATCCCGCATGCAGTCCCGAGGAATACAAGTATCTGGAAGTTCTTGCCAACAAAATAAAAGCCGAATACGAGCAGTCAGACGATGAGGGTCATGAGTCCTCAACTCGCCCAGCTCCAACAAACACGTTTGACCCCCCAGCTAGCCAAACCATCCTACATTCCACTCCTAACGTCAACCAACCACCTCCTAACCTCAACCGATTCATTCCTTGGTTTCCTGATCTTCCCAAAGACCTCCCACCACCTCAAACAACCGCTCCACAACTGTCAGATTTTCTCTCAGCAAACAACGCGGCACCAACACTTCATCGCACACCAGAACCCACTCGAATTAACAACATACCAGCTCAATGGGACAACAAACCCGCTCCATTTGACAACGGCTTGCCCAACGTTATGAACCCGGCATATGGCCCCATCTACCCAATAAGAACACCCAGGCGCAACAGCAAAGGCGAAAGCACCTTTCTCACCACCTCTAATGAGGCTTTCCTTGATGGTATAACTACCGCCATGGAATCCCAAAATGCCAAACGAGCCTTGCATAACTTATCACAAAACCGTGATGACAATATAAACGACCCGGATGCCGAGGGGGAAACCGACCCTGAAGAATTGGGAATCAACCCTCCAGCCTCACAAGACTCTTTGCCGTACAACCATCGTGCAGCCCCACACCCACATTCCACTATCGTTGAAAGTCACCCACGCCGGGCTCGCTACCGCTATCCAACTGCAATATTTGTTGATCCTACGTCCAATGATCCTACATCCAAAAAATCCCGGCATCACACCCCAAGTCCAGACAATCCTCCCTCATGTGGTGGAAGCCCAGTCCCTCAACAGGGCTCCTCTACCTCTCATCAACAGATTGTGCGTATCGACCCAAGGGAAACCGGCCCAAACTTCCCAAGCCACCTATTCACTCCTCACCCAACTGTCCTAACGGCCGAACACTTGAAAGGCATGAAGTTCTCCCGCACCGCAACCACTAGTGCAGTGCACAGTTCCAGTTCATTGCCCAGCTCCAGTTCAAACCCCAGCAAGAGGTCAACAGGCCCTCCTCGCCCTGCAAGGTCCACACGGGATGCATGTGAGTCATCCCCCTCTCCTCTAAACATTAAACACTTCTCAAACTCATGTCTGTCTGTCTGTTGCAGCTGTGGAACTATTTTTACCAGGCCCACTGCTTCCAAGATCAGTGGTAGAAAACTTGAACAACAATTTGGCGCGTGGCATTGCATGGTCCATCACATCAGCTGAGAAGATGATAAAGAACATCGCCTATGTCCTCAATCACCTCCCCCATATGCTCTCTCGTCATGGCCCAATGGACCACAATTTCAAGGAAAGAGTGTGGCGGGACGTTACAATAACTCTGGCTGCTTGCAAATCAGGTAATTCTCCTAGTTACTATCTATTTATTTAAAAATGACACTGACCAATTTTTGTGGTGCGGTTAAGAAAAAATCCTCCACCCTGCTACTTCAATGTCTCTGATCACTCATGACATGATCAACATGGATCAGATTGAAGTTGTCCGGGCCAAACAAAAGCAAGACGATAACCAACCAAACTCAGGTACACACACTGGCCTCAAACATGGCATCATTCATCTCTCCTCCTGACACGGCATACCTCCGACTCAAATCTGCTTTACATCAATGCTGGGCTTTTCGTCATCTCGAACAGCAGGGCGCCCAATGGGAACCCCTTCCACTAGATACAACAAAGGTCCACTCTGCTCACTGGGGCTTCCAACGAACCTACGAGAACCTGGGGACATTCGATGCCAATTCACCAAACCTTGGCGGCCTCATGCTTGTGTCACAGCACCTGGTGGGGGCAATGTCAGCTCTGGCGTATATCTGCAGCTTATCCGACTTTACCCGGCCACGTCCAAAGCATACAAGGACGGATGAGTGCTCCACAAGGAATACACCCTCTCAGATCCAGATGCTAGCTGGTCTGCTCGTTTTTGGTCCAACATCAGTCTTCACATTCAACAGACAGACTGCCAGCAATGCCAACGCTTCAGCCTTGCTAGAATTTGGGGCCAAAGTCCTTAAACAAAAGGTGGATGGTGGTATTACTCTCCCAATGCCCCACCATACTTTAGACAATCTTCGTATATATTTTCTGGACTTCTTGTGTGCTATGGGCTTCAATAAGATTGGTGAGAATGGACTCCCCCAAGTGGATTGGGAAAGAACCTACAAAGAATTTCACCACTACTTTGCTACTCACCACCTACTCCACATTTTTTCTCAAGATATAGAAATAGCTTTGTCCAACTATCACTTCTGACTTGTATGGTATTTAAATCCTATCCTGTGTCTCCAGCTCTACATGTTGCATGTTCTATTGATCACTTCCATCCAAATGATACATTATTTGCCTTTTGGTTTATCTATTTCCTACATTATAGGTGTCAGTCTTGGTGTGCAACTAAAACTTATTATTATACATATGATATGATACTAATAACTGAAAATTGAATTAATGATCAGTTAAAAGTATGATTACCTAACTTTATGCTTACATACTCATATACATATGCTTACCCCCAATTTCCAGTCACGGAAATGAGGTGTTGTGTAAATTAGGGGAGATAGTATAAATACAATGTGTTGTACTCAAACCCGTGCACTGCAGTCCGCATACCTTGAAGTTCAACCCGTGTGACTGAAAGCCCGCGCCAAAGTTGGAATATAAGCCCCCGCGCAAGCATCAGGCCCCTTACAGGCTCTCAGCTTGGCACGCGGACTGCAAAGTCATCCAAGGTACACCCAAAGTAACAAAAACACGCCCAATTAACTTCATTACATAAGTTACACATGTAATGAAGATTAATGGGGACTAAATAAATGATTATACCAGATTGTATTATTATTTAGACATATAAATAAAATTATATTGACTGAACAAACAGTACAAATAAAACTGCGGCTTATTATAAAATACAAATAAGCCACTAGTATTAATCTATAACAACCAGTACTAATGTACTACAGACTGGAAGTCAAAATAAATAAATAAATAAACTAATAAAATCAATTGGTGACGTGGATTCAAAGCAGGGGCTGCTGACGCGTCACCAAGAAAGCAAAAATGGCCAAAATGTGGTCCAAATATCCCACGAGTTGGCCAATAATACCTACAGGGTCCCCAGAGGGATCTCAAGACTATTTAAGGAGGTCTTCAACCGCCCAAATAAAGCTCCTCATGCTTTTTTATACCCACCAACAACCTTACCCATGTATTATTAGATATACAACTTTTTAAAAACAGGGTAAGCGTATTAGTAGTTATTAGCCCTGTCTTCCCCAACAACTCTACAGTGACCATCCAGCTCCACCATCCACCCATCAAAGCGCCCAAAACTGTCCAGTTTCACCCTGAATATGCCCAAGATCCCTCAAGGTTTATTACTAGTAAGTAATAACCCTTTTCTTGGAGATATTCCCCACTTACCTTTCCTGGTATTAAGCCACCCCTGTGTCAACAGGCCCCAGTGTTCCAGGTACTTAAATCCTCTGCAATTTATTTGCAAGCACCTGAGAGAGATTTAAACCACCCCTGATTTATCAGGCCCCTATTATATTAAATTTATTTAATATAATTATTACCTTATTTTTCCTATTTTTCCTCTAAAGTTTACGTCACAATTCCCCCGTTTTATTTGGGAATTATAACCTTAAAACCTTACCCAGAGTAATATCACTCTTTCCTTGTATCCTTGCACCACTTGTAGCTAGAAAGACTTGTTGTTGGCATCAAGGAGGCTGACAATATTCAGGAGTAATGTTGACAGCCATTACTCTACTTTGATTTATGGAAACAAATTTAATATAGTAATTACAAATCAGAGGAGGGGTGTTACATTGGCTTGCAAGTTTTGGAGTAAAGAAGTGTGGCTGGTTCAATGATGCTCAACCAACCAGCAGCTTGGCTCTTTGGAAATGATCTAGGTATGGACGGTGGAGGGAAAGGTACTAGGCCACGCTTGACTATAACATGTATCCAGTGATTCCCGTTAATTAGTGCAAGGTAGATTGGGCTTGCTGGTTTGGGGTCGGGTGCAACAGTTGAAGGGAGAAACGTCATGCAGCCAGCTGCTCGGTCGTTTGTGAGGAACACCACTGGCCTATTGTATGCATTAGCCAGAATAGGACCACCATCAAGCCTGCCCATCCACTTGGAAGTGGGCACTGGTCCCTTGGGATTCTCCACGCAAATGCTGTCGTAGGTCTTCTCGAACATATCTGGTCCACCTAGCTTCCTCGTCCAAAGTGCCCTGTTGATCTCCAGCTCGTGTAACATGTCCAATCGCACTTGATACCACCCATTGTCTCTAGCATACGGGCCCTCGGGTTTTTCAGCAGCCAATGCATGTGCCACACAAGAATACCCACAGTTGCCATCGCCTTTTGGGTTATAACTTGATTGGACATACTTAATGACCCAAGGAGGTAACTCCTCAACCTGGGGGAGATGAGGGCAAATTCAGCATAAGCACAAGAGTGTGAGTAAATTGCTTTGCTCTCATGAGTAATCATCATGAATTCACACTATGTTCACTTACTGATTTATCAGACATAACCTCTTTAGAGGCTTGAGCCAGTGTCCCTAAGGTGGGACCACTTTTTACAACCATACTTTCATCCTGAATTCAACCAGAAAAGCCAATCAGTTATAATGTTGACTCATTGAATGGGCTCATCCTAACCCTTGAATTTACCTCCAAAGTCGGTGGCCTGGGGGGGTCATTGGCCTGATAATCACCTTCCGTATGGGACATAGGAATAGCATCCTGATTTGCAAAAATACAACAGAAAAATTAGGCCAATCACTATTAGGAGAATCTTGTTGGTTTGATTAAAGGGGCTTACCAGGGAAGTTGACATTGAAGTCCCGGCAAGAGGAATATCAATCGGATTGTCCTCTGCAAATTCACATGCATCTCCTTCAGACCCAAAGGGATCTCCATCACTGCCATCAGATTGATCAATGGATGAGTCTGGTACTCCACTAGATGACCCAGAATGACTGCCTTCTGCGGAGCTCCCTTTTGCCAAAGACATCTGACTCATTGCAGATGATACTGAGGGCTTTTCTTCCATACGGCGTTGGGACTTGGGCCGGTCGGAAGTGGGGGGACTTGCTTTCCGCTTATGTGACGTGCGGCCTGGTTGGTAGTCTTTGTTGGCTGCATACGTAGATGGTAGCTGAGACTTTGGAGGTCGGCCTCGTCGCTTGGCCACACACGGTGGGCTCTCATTGTCTTCTTCAGAAGATGTTGCGGGATCAGGAGCCTTTCTTGGTCGGCCTCGGGGTTTTGGGGCGGTCAGTCTGGCCAAGGTGGGCAGCTCATCAGGGTCTTCCATTGATGAGCTGCTATCTTGTTGCAACTCGTCTGTCCTTCTCCGGCCCGCTTGATTCTGACTGGTCCTTGCGCGCTGTTTCCCTTTGGCTGTCTGTGCCTTTTCAATCTGAGACTCCACGATTTCTGCCTGAGTAGGATCTCGGGTTTGCACACGGCGGCTTCCATTCTTCTTCTTCCAAGGTTGATTTGGTTTGGATTTTGTCTGATGGGGTCTGGCTCAATCAGTGGGACCACATGTGTGTTTGCAACAACTCGACGGAAATTCTTCATCAGTGCCGGCAAAGCTGTGGAGGGGTGAGATTCCAAGATCTCCTGCTTTAGCGCCTCAAAATCATCGTCAAAGTTATACGGCTCCTCATCAAGGTTCTGTAATTTAAGCAAGGTCAAACAGGATTAGCCAATGGGTTATGGAGGAGGGGGCAGATTTATACACTGACTGGTCCATCAGGGTTGTAACACAATTGCCACTGGGGATGAAAGTCCGCTGGTTCCACATCACCCTTCTCTTCAAGCAACTTTTCAATCAAGTGTGCACATGGGACCCCCATTCCCGCATTGAAGTTCCCCGTACACTGCCTGACCGGATCATCACGTTTGGCCTTCTTCATTTTCAAGTACTTATTGTACTCTCCGATTGCCAATTTGAGGGCATGGGTTGAGATCTTGGTGTGAAGCGGCTTGAAAACATTTGGGAGTCCGGATAGCCCTTTGATCCTTTCATGGCCAATGGTGACCTGTGCTTCGTCCAGTTGCCGGTCCACAGCTGATGAAATGGTCAGGAAGAGCGTAGCAAAGTCGATCTTGCCAGATGTCACGTATGTTTTGAGCCAGCTATGAGCTGATTCACCTCTAGATGACGTCAGATTCCCCAAGTGCGGGGTTTTCCCAGCCCATGCAGCCATGAATTGTTTGCGACAGGGCAGAACATGGTTCTGAAGGTATTCCAGAACATTTGCTCGTTCCCTGAGGTCCACCTGAAGCTTTCCCCAAGCTGTGTCGAATGAGGGTTCGTCCGGTGCGTATGTAACCTCGTGCCATAGCTTCATGAAATTTGTCCATTCGTCTGCCTCGGATGCAAAAGCCTGTTTGCAGTTGGTGACAATGTTCCGATCAATGTGCCAGGCGCATAGGTTGGAGGTTGCATTTGGGAAGTGCTCCGCAATTGCATTTCGGAGAGCCACCTCTTTGTCCGTCACAAAGACCTTTGGAGAGCTCTCTGGTTCCCATACCGACCTGCAAGAATTGATAGGTGTATGTAAAATTACCATCAGATTATCAATCTCATACTAAAAAAGACAATCACCACACTCACTTCAACTTATTCAGAGCCCAAGAGTATGCCGCATTTTTCTCATTCCTCATGAGACAAAATCCAATTGAGAACGAGCTGTTCGTGCAGGTCTGGCCAACAACATGCAGTAAGGGGTACTTGCAGAGGTTGGTCTTGTAGGTGCAGTCAATATTAACCACATGATGGAACTTGCGAGCAAGTAACATTGATCCAGGGTGCGCAAACCATAGGTAGAGGAGCTTTCCGTCATCATCGTAAACTTCATCGTGAACCCAGTTGGAGCCTTTGAGGCATCGTAGAAGATGGTTGATGGGGGTGTCGCCGGCCCTCCGCTGTATCTTCTGCGCTGCTTTTGTGTTGTAAATTGTCCTGTTTGTGACAAAGCGTCCCTCAGTCGTACTCAGCTGCCGGGCAATTGCCTGTGGTTGCAAACCAAGAGAGGCCAGTCGAGCCACCTCTGCTTGGCCCTCTGCCCCAAGTGTCTTGTGGATGGCCTCGTACTTGTGCTGGATGACATTGTGGTTGTGAGGGACAGTCTTGCTGCGGAGATCCCAATAGTCGTTTTCACGGTTCTTGGCACATGAACAGTGGCCCGAAATCTTGAAGGCGCATCCAACTCGCTTATTACGTGATTCACGAGCCCGACAGGAGTCCACGGTGGTAGTGTCTTCTCCAGCCAGTGAGCAGGCAAGGTAAATGTTCTTCCCCGCCTTGGATTTTGAGACTGCCAGCCGATAACCATGCTCGGTGGCCCATGTGGACACAAATTTCTTCAGATCGTCAACACAGGTGAACAGGTATTCAGGTGGAGGGTCCATTGGCTCTACGAAATTAATTCCCATGAGCATCCATTGGAAACAGTATGATAAATCAATGAGGCACTGACCTCCCACAGAGTAGTCAAACAATCTGACATCCTCACTGGTCAGTAGGGCTTTGGGCAAAGCATTTCCATCCGGGAGATTTGGGGCCATCAACAAGTCATTGGTGTGGTGCGCAGATGCACTGGGATCTGTACAATAAAACATTGGTAAGAACACCGCAAAGGACTTTTCTGAGTGAAATCTACAATCACCTTGGGGATTTTCCTCAGTCATTGGAGAGGGAACAGACATTTCCAGGGGGATTGGGGAGGGAACAGACATTTCCTGGGCGGTTCTTGCAGGAGCCAGGACTGCAGACGGTACCACAGATGTTGTAGAGTTGGAACCACCTGATTCATCAATAAATAGTCAGCTCCCAATAAAGCAACTTTACCAGAGAAACTAAGACCCACCTTGAGCTTGATCCTCATTGGTTTGGGTGGGAAAAGAGGGAGCAGGCAGGTCATTTGCAGAAGGCAGGAAATCAGGGGGAAAAGCTGATGATTTACAGTTTGTCAGCTCTCAATAAATATACATTACAAGAGAAAGTTAGACCTACCTTGAGCAGTATTGTCAGTCATTTGAGGGAAAACCAAGGAAGCCAGTGGATCAATTGATGTAGGTAGTTGCGCGGATGGGGCAGGCGGACTTAAAGAGTCAAGCAGAGAATTGATTTCGACAGCGGATTGGTTGGTGTTGTTGTCCCAGTAGTATGTGGGCTGGTTGACGGACGGGTTGCTGGGTATTGATGCAGACAGGTTGCTGGGTATTGATGGCGGGTGTTGGATTGGTTGGGGGGCATTCCAGTTGTTGGAGTACATTTCCTGCTGTAATGTATAGGAGGTTGGTTGATTGGGTTGGTGGGTGGGAGGAATGTTGGACGTCTGGTGCAGGGGGATTGCTGGATTGGTGTAGTTTGGAAAGTTTGGATTGAGTTGGCCGGTGACTGGAATGTGAGGAAAGGCTGTACTATTGTTATAGGAGGCCGTTTGGGATGATTGGTGGGGGGGAAGGTTGTTGTATGGGTTGAAAGATGGTATTTGGTGGCCCATATGGGGTGCAGGTTGCCCGTGATTTGGAATTGGAAAGGCCATTGAGTTTGACGGGTATGCAGGGTGGCCATGGTTGGTGAAGCTGGGGTGTTGGTTTGTGGGATTATGTGTGATTGGGGGTATTGAGGATGCGGCAGCATTGTGTAGGTAATTGGGGAAGCTGGGGAATTGATCAGACGTTTGAGGAGGGATGGTGGAGTTGGATGGGGCATGGAACCAAGGGGGTTGCCCAAATGGGACTGGTGGTTGCGGCTGATGGAGGCAGGAGGAAGGACTGTGTGAGCCAGTTATTTAAGTAGAAGCATTGGGAAGTGTTTACATACATGTTGTGCCAAGTGAGACTGGGTGACATTAGGCTGACCACTGGCATGCATTATTGCATTAGGGTATTGGGGGTGCGGCTGATTGTGGACGCCATATGGGTTGGGAGATACGTGGTAGTAGGAGGAGTTTTGGCCTGGCTGAGACATTTTCTGCTGTAAATAACGGCCAAAGTGAGTAATTTTGGATGATATCTACTTTGATAGACATGCACTTACACTGCTGGAGGGTAATAAAAGTTGATGCGAAGAATACTTGCTGATATCTGTGCGTTCAGAGGAACAAGAAGAAATAATCAGCTGGCATGAAAATAATAATAATGAAGATGTGGAGAGATTGATTGGATCTGAGTGGAAGAACATCAAGTGCTGGTGTGCCCGTCCGGGGCTTGGACAAGGGGAATGGGGCCCTTGGATACCTATGTGGAGATATAAAGGGGACCTTTGGCCTAACATGTCAAACTTGGGCGGCTGGGAAGGGCACAGTTGGCTCCTTTTGGCCAGTCATACAGTTGGCTCCTTTTGGCCAGTCATAGTGGGCCCTGTTGGCCCCTTTACTAGGCCCTTTGGGGCTTGTCCCACTGTCAATACAGGGCCTAATGGGCCCTGATCAAATTCTTAGTTTTTGTTATGATCATTATCTTTTTTTTTTGTTTTTTTTTGTTTTTTTTTCTTGTTTTTTTCTTGTTTTATTTTATTTTATTTTTATTTTATTTTTATTTTACTTTTATTTTATTTTTATTTTATTTTTATTTTGTTTTTATTTTATTTTTATTTTTATTTTATTTTATTTTTTCTGATTTTTTATTTGATCTTACGGGGGCACGGGGGGCACGGGGGGCACGGGGGGGCACGGGGGGAACAAAAGGAAAAATACCCACTTAGGGGTTCGTCCGGTTGTTCCGTGTCGGGTTGGTTGGCTGGCTCGCTTGGATCGGGTCGGGTGGGTCGGCTCGGCTCGTCTGGGGGGTTGGTGTGGAGGGCTGGCTGTGAGGAGGGAGGGGGGAGTGATCGTTTGATCGATTGAGCGAGGTGGTGGTTGCGGTTGAAATCCGCTGGGGGGGAGGGGGGGAGGGGGCAGGTGGGGGCATGCTGATGTCATGCGTACATTCTGGTGTACGCATGACATCAGCATGTATATAGGAAGGGCGTGCCCCTTCCTATATACATAGAATCGGCGTGCAGTCGGCACGCCGATTCTATGTATATAGGAAGGGGCACGCCCTTCCTATATACATAGGTCGGCGGTCCGCCGATCTATGTGTATAGGCAGGGGCGTGCCCCCTGCCTATACACATAAAAAGGGCGTGTGGGTCGCACGCCCTTTTTATGTGTATAGGCAGGGGGCACGCCCCTGCCTATACACATAAAAAGGGCGTGCGACCCACACGCCCTTTTCTGAAGGGGCGGGCGAGCCGCACGCCTGTTTCTGAAGAGGGCGTGCGACTGCACGCCTGCAGTGTCGCACGCCTGTAGATGGGCGTGCAGCACGCACGCCCATCTACAGGCGTGCCCACGCCCGAGGATGGGCGTGCAGCCCGCACGCCGATTAAAAAAAAGGCGTGCGGGGCACACGCCTTGTTTTTTATCGGCGTGCGTTCGGCGTGGGCGTGCGCCGATGGGCGTGCAAATATCAATGCCCGTCACAGGCGCCAGGGGGAAATGATAAGGAGATGTTTGCTGGCTTCCATAAAGATATTTTGGAAAACTTGCTGGGATATTGTGGAAGTGTTTAGAGAAGGGGCACAACTCACAGACAATAAGCAGCGGCAATAGAGTTTATGTCCTGATAGGTGAAAAAAATGAATGTGGGGATTATACTACAATGCAGCCACTGGGAAGGCCTTATATGTGTGCTGGAAGCACCAATCATGTGTTGTTATTGTTAATAATTCTTTTTATTGTTGTTTACTTTTCTCTTTGTTGTTGATTGTCAAAATAAGCCTATCATTCCCTCAAACAACACAATATGCAATTACAATGCACATTGACTTGAGTACTGCAAGCAGTTTAAATGAAAAAAACTCAAAGCAAGCTTGGGGAGATAATCAAGGCTTTCTCAAAAGCTATTTCAACCAAGCTTCAATGGACAGTAACAGTGAATATTTCAAAGTAGTGGTGCATATTTTAGAATTTCAGTTACAATGAAGGAAACCACATCTCAACTGATAGTTTTACTTATAGTGCAGCACTGAAAAAAAAACACTCTGATGGTGTTACTCCAACATTATTCACATATTGAATCAAAGAACCTCCAATGAAATGTCACTTTTAACACTTCACAGTGAGTTTTCCAAGAAAAATGTTTAAACAGGTGGAGATACAATGGTAGCTTGGTTGGAGCAGTCTGTGTGCCAAATGCAGCTAGTTCATCCAGTTTCTCTTGGATTGTATAGGTTTTTTTAAACCTAATTATAGGTTTGACTTTCAAAGATAAATTCAAAACTGATGAAAGGATCTAGAGGATAGAATTAAAATCATGTATCATCCTCTGAGCTCTTTCAGAGAACCCTTCACAAATTTTTACTCAAAAATGTCCATGATAATATGTAATATACCAATTTTTCAATACTTACATCATTGTTTAAACACAGTCAATACTGGATTAATTCCTTTCAATTAATTTGAGTCAATCATAAATTTAAAAACATGGATTCAAAAATTACTTTTGGGTTAGATTGTCTCAATAGCATTTCTGTCAGCCTTAGAGTCAATGCAGCTGAACTAAATTCTGCCTTGGTGTATCTTTATCAATCTTAGTCACAAATTTCACATGTCTTTTTAAGAGTAAGTTCAAAACTGGTGTTGATTTCAAATTATTTTTCACCATTAAATTTCAACCATTGTGTTCACAGAAGAATTGTTTATATTTCTCCATCTTTCCACTTACCTCATTATTCTTGATGTATATGCTACAGCTGGCTGGACAAGCAAAACAGGGCCAAACAAGCACATGCATATGTAAAATTACACAATAAAACCTGAATTTTAAATATCCACCAGTACAGTCAGGATACACAATCTTCAGTCACAAAGAACAAAAACCTCAGAAACCCAAGTATTCATCAAGCTCAATCTCACCACTGAAAAAAGGGCTTTTTCAACAAGTACTTTGAGTCAGTCAGTCCCCTCTTTGAACAATGTTTATCTGAAATGTTTCCTTCTATATCTGCCCACTTTCCCTCTTTTTCCCCTTCTACTCTTCTTCTGTCATCAATAATAAATTCAAGATTATCAATATTAATAAAATCAAGCTTTCATCATCATCATCATTCAGGGTAACCTTGAACACAAGTCTAAAAATCAGTGCTGATCAGTTTTCCCCTCCACTGTTTCCCTTGGTGTGCAAGGAAGCTGTCATACTCCTAAATACCCTGGAACAGCTGAGTCAACTTTCCCAGATTGAGATAATTTTTAGTTCAAAGAGCACTTTTACTGAAAAATCCTAAGAAGAATAAGAAAAGTTCAACTCTATCTTTCTTTCTCTCTTTCCCCCTGTTAAAATATTGGTGAACCTACAGTAGATTTCTGGTGTAACTACAATGAAATCCAGAAACAGCTCAGACAACCACTTAAGGCTGAGTTTAGAACTTCTGCTCATCTGAATGACCGGTATCAGTGTCTTTCTCTTCTAAAATCCACTTCCAATAAGCTCTGCTCCATCACCAGGGAACATAAATTGCCACTAGAATACAGGTGACATCAGCCTAGTGCATATATTTCTGTTTCAAATTCTAAGTACTTTTAAAAACCAATTTTATTCAATTAAAGAGGAGACACCTGTGATAGTTTGTCATGAATATTGTCAGCCTACGTGATGCCAAGGCTAAGTCCTTCTAGCTACACGTGGTGCAAAGATAAGGCTAGAGAGTGGTAATTCTCTGGAGTAATAAAGAACAAGTTTAATTCCCAAATAATGTTGGGAATTGTGACGTAAAAAGTAAAGAAAGATGGTAATTATTACATTAAATAAATTTAATATAATATAATAAAAAAAACCAGAGGGGCCTGATAAATCAGGGGTGGTTTAGATCCCTCTAAGGTATCTTGCAAATAATGCAGAGGATTTAGGTACCTGGAACACTGGGGCCTGTTGACA
Organism: Puccinia hordei; assembly: GCA_007896445.1. Classification (NCBI taxonomy): domain Eukaryota; kingdom Fungi; phylum Basidiomycota; class Pucciniomycetes; order Pucciniales; family Pucciniaceae; genus Puccinia; species Puccinia hordei. The sequence continues at coordinate 120,624 of RDRW01000246.1, read as the reverse complement.
CAGGGGTGGTTTAAATCCCAGTAGAAGAATAGTGGGAAATCTCAAGAGAAAGGGGTATTTTACTTACTAGTAATAATCCCCTAAAGTCTTGAGTATTTCCAGGGTGGAAATAAGACAGTTGGAAGCGCTTAGAAAGGGTAGTGGGAAAGCTAGCTGATAACTGTAGAATTTCTCAGGGAAAACAGGGCTAAAGAATAACCATTAAGGACCTTACCTAGCAATTTAACAAGAATATATCTATTGTAAAAGGTGGGTAATTGTCTAATGGGTATTGTAAAGAATGAGGAGCCTTCTTTGGGCGGTTGAAGAGCTCCTTAAATAGTCTTGAGATCCCTCTGGGGACCCTGTAGGTGTTATTGGCCCACTTGTGGGCGCTTTGACCACATTTTGGCCTTCTTGGTGACGCTACAGCATCCATTGCTCTGATTATAAGTCACCAAGTTAATGCATAGTATTTTTATTAATATTTTAACTAATTACAGTATGTATTATATCAGTACTGGTTGGTATTTATTAGTATCTGTGGCTTATTGGTATCTTATAATAAGCCACAGTATTTTATTTTGTACTGGGTTTAATATTACTGTGGTTATTTATAGTATGTATAATAATATAAAATGATACAACTATTTATTTTAGTCCCCAGTAATCTTTATTACATATGTAACATATGTAATGTAGTTACTGGGGCACTTTTTTTTGCCTTGAGCGTATATTTCATTGGTCCTGGTGTCCGCGTGCCACGCTGAGAGCCTGTAAGGGGTCTAATGGTTGCGCAGAGGCTTGTAATCCAACTTTGGAGCAGGCTCTCAGTCACGCGGGTTGATTTCAAGGTATGCGGACTGCGGTACGCGGGTTTGGAGTGAGACACAGTGGATTTACACTATCTCCCCTAATTTACACAACACCTCATTTCCGTGACTGGAAATGGGGTTTAAGCATATGTGTATCTATATATACGCATACAATAATTTGAGTGCCTTTTATTTCTAAAGGAACTTACTAATTATTGAATGCTAATTTACATATTCAAGGAGTAAGAATTAGGGGTACCCATGATTGAGGTACCCTAGGTTAATTTTAGTGGAGATTTAGAATATCAAATAATATGTTAAATTTTTATTTGAGGTACTATTGCTTTTATGTAATTTTGTAACAAATGTTTAAATGCGTGTGACAGGTTGCTCTGTCATAGTAGCAAGCTGACAAATATCTAAGGCAATGGGATAAAGAAGAATAACCAACCTTGGTTATCTGTGTTTAACACACCTGACATTGCCATCCTGGTCCTTTCTAATTCAGTTTCAATCATAAATGGAACATTTTTTTCACATTTCAAGATAAATTAATGATATGATCTCAAAAAAAAAAAAAAAAAAAAAAAATGTTCAAGCTTTTCTTTCAGAAAAGCAGATTTCATCATTTGGATATTCATCTGGATACAGAATATATTACTATTAGTATACATGGGAAAATTATAGCTGGTTTCAATTTGATGTTAACCAATTCAAACATGAATTTATTTATACGCAATATGAATTCAACATAAATTCAATATTGCTTGAAAATTCAAGAAAAAAATCTGGATAGATTCTTGAAAATTATTTATAAAGAAGAAAATGGTGTGTGAGTACAACATGTTAACTGACCTTGGCATCAGTTTGAGCAAAATAATTTCAAAGTTGTGCATGACTTACACTCACATCACCAGGGGTTTCATGAATTTACCAGAAGGCACTTGCATCAAAGTGCCTTGGAAACGTCCCTGGTGTAGTGTGATCTTGAATCACATCCAGTTAAGATTATTGAGAACCAGACACCAGACCTAAGAATAAAAAAAAAAATTTTGAATGGAGCAATTGAAGAACAATGAAAAGAGGAGAGAAAGAGATCATGTTTACCCCTGAGACAACAGATATACTTTTATTACAGGAAGATGTTATGAACCAGAAGATAATTTCAGGAGTACCTCTCCCAAAATCAATAAAATACTACGCTCACCAGAACTGGTTCTAACACCAGTTCTTCCTTTAGTGCTCTCCCAACTGGTCAAGATCAACTGCTCAACAACAAAAAACACTTGCTCATTAACTGCTCAACAATACTTCTCTGTGTGTTTAATCTTGTACTCTTCCATACCCTTTTCCTCACTTTACACCTCTCCTTCCTTCTTCTTGATGATAAAATTACTGAATCCCTCTTTTGACTAAGTATTTTTTCATTTGACTTATCATGTTATTTTATTTTTTCTTAATTTAGATCTCCTGCTTACTTCTCACTTGTCTCCTCCTCAATTCCTCAGTGTATGAAACTATCCCATCCATATTAATAGTAGTCTCTCCTTCTATCTTATTGCTTGCTCTTCACTGTGTATCACCCCTCATTCTTCATCTCAGTCTGGTTTTTGTTCTTTGACATATCATCATTTTCCTCATACTATCCCCCCTCTTCCCTCTCCTAGTTTTTGTTTCCCCTTATTACTTAAATCCCAACCAGTTTCACCCATGCTTGTATCTCCTCAGACCATTAATACTCACAATAATCTCCCTAGAAATTTATGTTTCAATTCATGTTGATGAATCAAAGATTAAATTCAAGAGGAACATACTTATAATCCAATCCATACAGTTTCTTCTGTTCAATAGTTAACAAGCCAAAACAAAAAAAAACATTCCTTGGTAATCTCTTAAAGTTTTTCATTCTTGTCCAAAAATTTGAGCTTATGCATGAGTAACATGTAAACCATCCACTTTTTTTTTAAAAAAAAAAAAAAAAAAAAAAAAAAAACAGCAGCATGTTGAACCAACCAAATCCACACCAATGGAGGACTTTTTTAGATTCCCAAACTGGATTGAAAAAGAAGAAGAAAGAAAAAATGATCATTTACATTGATTGATCTCTTTTATCCAAATTACAGTCAAACCTATCTGAAGAGATATACAAACATATCACTTTTTTGAAAAAAAAAAAAAAAAAAAAACTTGATGATTTATCATCAAGGCAGATGATCATGAAAACCTTTCTTCTGAAGATGTATACATATGACCAATGAATCTGACCTATTTACATATGTGATCTGAAATTGAGATTGATAGATATCCATCACCAGGTTGATTGATAATCAGTTTTATTTTGACATCAATACATATCAACCCAGTTCACATCATTATGGACATTATAATCATTCAGATTTGATCATAAATCTTACGCACCCACACTTGTCAAATGTTGATCAATTTTCGAAAAAATCTGATCAATCAAAATAATGAGTGTTAAAAACAAAAACAAAAAAACAAGGAAGGCTGAAGAAATGAAGGAAAGTGTGGTTTTTTTTTTTTCAAGGGTAAGTAAGTAAGTAAGCCTTGGAAACTGAGTTAATTGTTTTAGAAACCATCACACAAAAAATGAGAGAGAGAGAGAGACAAAGAGGTAGGATAGAAGAGACCGAAGGATGAAGAGGATGTGTATGTATATTTTATTCAGAATCCACATATGTATGTATGTATGTACTTGCATGTATGATATATATAAATATATTGATCATAAACTATCTTCATCCTCCTCCTCCCCCTTGTCCCTGCTCATCTATCATCTCAGACACACACAAACACACAAACGCAACAAAAAAAACACTAAGTTTGAATCATAGATGGGTAAAAAAAAAAGAAAGATCCTCTAAAAATACCAAAAAAAAGGAAGAAAGAAAAAAAATCTAGTTAGTTGTGTTTAGTTGTAAAACCAAAAGCCGATAGAACTAACACAAGAAAGATGGCAATCTGGACTGTTTAAATTTGATATAAACAAGTATAATAAAAAAACGGGGCACTCCAAAAAAGAAAAAAAAAACAGTAGTCAAAAAAGAGAGAGAGAGAGAGAAAGAGAGAGAGAGAGGGAGGTTATTCCCAGTTCATCTGATCGAGTTCGTCCAATCCGATCTCGTCGACACCGGTCGCAGTTTCCTCAACCTCTTGATGATCGAGGTGAGTATGATGGGTAGGATTGAGTGAGCGATTAGGGGAAGGTCGAGATGGACGGGGTTGGAGAGAGAACCTGATGGGAGAGGAGTGGGTGGTAGTAAGGGATGGTTTCTGGGTGGCGTTCTCCTTATCATCTGTTTCGTCTTGCTTCTCCGGCTGTTCTAGCAGCTCCTGTTCGGAATGATCATGTTGGTCGTGCTGTTTGTGAGGAGGAGGAGGATGGTCTTGTTTGGTAGTCGTACCAAAGACCTTGGAAAGGTGAGATTGGGTACGATTGGGGGAGGGGGAGACGAGTGAGGAAGCGGCGAGTCGGAGGAGGGTGTGGGTAGGTGGTGGATGGAGATGATCATGAAGGTGAGAGCGGATACGAACGGGGGAGATGGAGTTGAGTAGGTCGAGTGGATGGTTGAAGAAGGAGGGTGAGTGAGTAGGCTTGGAGGGGGAGGCGATGGCGGCGGCTGAGGAGGAGGAGGAGGTGGTGGTGCGTAGGGTTCGATAGTGGTTGTTGAAGAGGAAGGAGGCTGGTGAGGAGTGCTTGTAAAGTTCCTTGTACTCTTCGATCGAGTCCTTGAATAGATCCTCTCTATCCCTCGACTGGTCCTGATTCAGATCCTGGTTATTCTTGAGGTTTTTTTTCTCGAGGGTAGATGATCCAGCGAGTTTGAAGAATAGTCCGTCTGGAGTCTTCCTATGACGTTTGGAGCTATTACCACCCTTGTAGATGAACCTAGTGGATGAGGAGGGTGAACCGATGGATGAGGAGGAGGTTAGATTAGCGGTTGTTGGCCAGAAGAGGTTAGATTCGTTATTGGTCCCACTGGTTCGAATGATCTTTCTGAATGGGGTGGAATACTTGTTGGATGGTGGTAGGCTGAAGGTAGTGTTGGGTAAGTTAGAGCTTGAGATGATCTGATGAGTTTGATCTTGGTAGGAGTGAAGTTGAAGATGGTGTTGGTATTGAGATCTGATAGATTGAAGTGGAGAGTTATGAGGGATGGTTGAGTTAGTTAGTTTGAAGAAGGGAGAGTTTGAATGAGTTTGTTGATGAGTGTCTGATGGGGCTGAGATGGTGGTAGTGGTAGTGGTTGTTGTGGTTGTGGTTGTTGTTGTTGATGGAGAGGATGATTGTTGATGATGATCGATAATAGTTTTCTGTTTGTTGGTAGATGGTGATGATGGTAGTAGTGGTTTTGGTTGTTGTTTGGGTAGTTTGAGATAATAAAAAGTGGATTCGATCTCATTAAGCGTTTGATGGTGCCATCCGTTAATAACTTTTAGTTTAGCATACTTGAGTCGAAGTCTTAGATTCTCTGTTAGCTGATCGAAGAAAGAATAAAGATTAAAGTCTTGATTTAAATTAGTTGAGAGAGTGTTTACAAACTAACCGATTTAAGTTGTGATGGATTGAGTGGATGATGTCTGGTGTGTCGTTGTTGTTGTTGTTGTTGTTGTTGTTGCATCTTGATTTTATTTTTTATTTTATTTTTTTAGTTGGAGAAGTTTTTAAGAGGTTTTTGAATGAAAAAAAAAAAAATGAAATTTTTATTATGAATGTAGATGGCGCAGTTGATTATATAATCATCACCTCAATAATAACCTCCAACAATCCACATACATACGAGACATCTCTTAATCACTCATGACTCCCACTATGTAATTCCCCCACTATGTAATTCCCCCAATCTCATCTGTTCAACCCTACATTTATTTATTTAGAGAGCGGTTGATAGATAAATTCCCAAATCTCTACTACATCGGCTAAATCTGAATTAGTGTCTGTTCACTAGATCTTACGTTCAGCTTTCCTACTCCAAATGTCAATCAAATCAAAGGGCTTGAAAAAAAAAAAGAAAAACAAAAAAAAAAAAAAAAAACAAAAAAAAAAAAAAAAAAAACCTGAGAAATACCAAGTGAGAAAGAAAGGGACAACATAACAATTTAACAGCATTTACAATAGCTTATAATGTGTATGGATATCAAGGGATACCACACAGTTCACTATGTAAATCTAGTCATGACCAAAAATCGATAATAAAGAAAGAAAAAAAAACAATTAAAAGTTGGTCCCACTTTGCGTTTTAACTAAGAAAGAGCCGTCCTTGATCAAAAAAAAAAACCCCCCCGCTGTAAAGGAGAGGTAGAGGCTAAAAAGTTGATATTTCAAGGTGATCAACATCATCTCATCGAGATTTCGGTTAATTTGGGGGTCCCTGATCAAATCATTTTATATATATACAGGGCATGTGGTGTGTCAGCAAGAAGGCCAACGTAAATAAAATAAAATAAAGCTCAAACGATCTTTTGTTTTAAAACAAGTGGCTGATAAACTTACGTTGGCACTACCACATTGGCCTTTAGGGGTATAGTATATATCATGAATTCGCTTGTTCGAACCGTCCCCGATACAGGTTGCATTTTCCTGTGGATACCTCGCTCAGTATTTCTTACTTGTCTCTCTCCAGATCCAGGCGATGATCAGAAACAAGAAAAAAAAACTAGTCAATCTTACATTGTTTCCGTAACAATTTATTAACCATTGTTGGTGGTCGCCTAAGATTTTGACTTTGGTCCCAACGTGGATAATAGGATGGTCCTAATGGAATCATCTGTAAGAATTGGCCCCAAGCGGATAAGCGTGAGTGAAAGAGAATACGGGTGTACAGAATGAGCTCAAGTGATTTACTTGAACCATGTAATCATTCTCTGAAACAAGACTCTGACCGGCCAATACTTGGAATAAGTTATCATATCGAACGGCCGCCTGATAGTTGCAGAAACGTGGCCCTCCTTGATGATGGGAATAATGACTTGGAAAGGATGAAAAGATTCATGAGCTGTTTTTTCCCTCCAGTGTTCAAGACATCCAGTGGATTGGGTTATTCACACGTAGTTCTGCGACCCTAAGACCAATGCGGCCGTGGCTGCTACGGCTGCACCCATTCCGTGACCCGTGACAGAGAATTTGACACCCTATTTATCCACCAAATCGGATCATCAAGTCATCTTATGCTTTCAGCCCGGGTTTGCTTCTACCATACCACTACTCACAGTTTCGGCGACTTTTTGCTTAGCCACTTTCCAGTTGTTTGTCGCTGCTTGGGCCGACAAGTAAAGCTTCTTGATCCCTGTAGCCACCGTACACCCCTGGCAGTCACTAACCAAATCCTCAACTACAAATCAAAAAAAAAAAAATCCAGTTCAAGAATTATTAGAAACCTAGATCACTGAGCTCGTTTTTTATCTAGCTCGTAAAAATCAAACCGCTCTACCAGAAGATAGGAAGTTTATTTTTTCTTATGGATAAAAAAAAAAGAAAGGAAATAAGGTAACTTACTTGAAGTGGGCGTCCAGTCACTTTTTTTTTTTCAAATCAGTCAAAATTGTCAGCTTGAGTTATCGCATCTCGGGGCGATCGGATGGGGAGTTTCAGAGATACTGACATGGACTTATAATCTCTGGCGAAGACAGACAGGCGAACAGAAGAGAAAGTCAGATTGATGTGTCTTGAGCTTGAATTCGATGAGCCAAGATAGTGAACTTACTCAAAGCCTCGGAAGACAATGACGACCTTGTCCTACAGAAGTTGTGGTCGGTAGATTCATCAGGCATTATTGGATGACGAATTGTTTTCCTATTGAGAGGCATACGAAAACTGTCATACCATTTCAGGTATGAACGCAACGAAGCCACCTTGACCAATATCCGATTCAAATTTTTCTAGTACTGTGAAGCCTTTGGTGAATGTTTTTGGACAGAGCGATTCATAGTCACCATACGATGCCATTGAAAGGAGGGAGTGGAAACTTTGAAGAAGATATTTCGGGTCAGAATCTAACTACCTTGGTCGATCGGTTTAGTTCATGTCAAACCCACTCACAACGCATGATCTTTTTGGGTGTTATCAAGTTTCCACCAGGTGATGCCGTTCAGGTAAAACCTGAATGAGAAGTTGCACAAACATTTGGATCAATATGGTTTAGATTTTTAGATTTTTTATTTTTTTATAAAACAGAGCACTTACCAGTCGGTATGATCAGGTGGGTAAGCAGGGCTGGTACTGTTCGACACATTAGATTTGGAGTTTAATTGGGTTGTTGCGGGAGCCCGTGGACGAATGGCTCTATGGGCGCCTGAAAGGCTGTTTTGGAGTGTAAGGTAACCAAGGTCAACAAGATGGTTTAGACACCCACAAGTTGACAGCAAGGATCAACTCACCCAAGAAGTGATAGGACAAAAATCAATGCTTCGACCCGACTAAAAATCATCTTGATATACTGAAAAGACTGAAAGGATGCGGAGGCGGAGTTGGTCAAGATTGATGGGCAACAGCAACTTTTATGTGGAAGTTTAAGGGGGAAAAATAACTAATGACTAATGAGTGACTCGGTAGTGAAAGGTTTGCTTAATGGTAGATGTCGGAATGGATGGAAAGAGAGGGATGGATGTTGATGGTGCCAAAGGCAACGCGGGGGAAGAAAGAAGGTTGGGTATTGGTTGCAAGGCAGACGCAGCAGCAGAGAAAAGGGTGATGAGGGGTGGAAGTTATGGGAAGAGCGCTACAGTGGGTGGATGTCTGAAGGCTTGGAAAGCTACTACGTATGAAAAATGAAAAATTGGATGTATTTATGTATAATAGGAAAGACGCAGTCTCATCGACTGGACATCGCAGATCCCGGGCTTGAACATAAAGGTGTACTTATGTATTGTTGAGATACAGTTCCCTATTCAGACTCTGCGACAAGCATCGAGTGGCTTTTGTGATATTGCGCAGGAATGTGTAGTTTCCATCGAGGGAGAAAGACTCACCGAAGCGGTTCCTCTCGTTCAATAGTAGGGAGCCTTGACGCTGGAACGGTTTTGTTTTCCGGCACTTAACTGCTACAAGCTGAGCAGGCTGCAAGGTGAAGCTGATTGGCCGGATGACCATCAAAAAATAGGTGTGCCCCTCCAGAGTGGATCCCCAAACGCCATGGCGTTTGTCCGCGTCGGGTTTGTTCAGCACAATGCACAGCATATCACACCAGCGCAGAGTTATGTATGCAACAAGTCTTCTCTGGGTATCTGTTGATGTACTTTCTAGGGCCACAACCCAGTCCAGAGATTGCTCATCTATTATTTAGTTTTCAGGCTCCTCAGATTCCGGAGCCGACGGTAGCCTACGGTCGATACCGGATGGATGAAGTTATAAACCACAATGTTACATTATATCATCGTGTACGAACGAGTCAAGGCGAGGTCGTTCTGTCTGGCTGGGGAAATATGAAACTCATCCATCGGATTGCAGATATAAATAAATCTGTAAAATCCTGCCAACAACATGTTTCGGGGACAAAGCCCAGGTAGGTGCCTCAAGCGATCCTTCCGAGTAGGCTGCCACCCACACAGCAAACCTGCCCGGCTCCAAGCAGATGATCGGTCAAGCTTCATTTCAAGGGGTTGTAGTAAGTGAGTTCATGCAACATATTTACATAGTCTGGTCGACCCACCCAGCGCTTGGTTTAGCAATGGCGCAGCCGAGGGACTTTCAAGAAGTTAAAGAAACGATGACCTCAGAGAATTATATATGAGCAATGTGTGCGAAAACTGATGATGAAAATTCCCAACTGGCAATTTAGCATGGATTCACCCCTAGAAAAATCCCACTCCACCGTCATGTTGTGACCCTGCTGTGGTGAGCTTTGGTTGTATTTATAATACCTCAAGGACGGCTGTTTTCACATTGCCATCCTCGAAATCAAACAGTTCCGACAACACATGGTCTCTAGTGGCCCGTCTCTTAATCCACGAGCAGCAACATCACACTCTTTACAATGAGCTCAGTTACAGAGTTACTATTTCATTTATGGTGATTTGAAGGTTGGTTTTCCTTCATCAACAAGGTATCTGACTAGAAAAACATAAACCTCGCCAGGCTGCAAGTACATTTGAATATTGAGAAGGAAAAAAAAATGCAATAAGAATAATAGATCATGAACTCGGTAAGTGCGTCATCGTGAGATTCCAACTCAATCTTCAAGTAGGTGCACGTCTTGGGCATTAATAGCATTTGAGCATCTGATCTTCATCGGCTGATGTCGCAGCAAATTTTCCGCCAGATGCCACGTGGAGCCTCAGTAAATCAACGCGACCTTCATTCCGGGGGTGAGCTTCCAATCCCCTTGTGCGTAAACCGATCTGGTCTTTATATCAACGTGCACAGGTAATAGTCGAGCGCCAGATTCGAGCTGAGGGCTATCGATAACACGCATGCCCTTCAACTTCTCAAGATTGGGGACATTCGAAAATGTCCATCGGCTGACAGATGTGCTGATATCTTTTAAGCTGGTACCTAACCGACCCGAGATGTGCAAGACGCGTTGATCGTAGAAAAGTTCCAACTCGGCAGTTTCCTGTACCACAGGTTCAAGTGATTCTCCATCATCCAAGTAGAGTGATCCTTTGGCAGATCCAGAACTGCCTGGTACTACGAGAATCTAGGCGATTCCAGGAGTTCGAAGTAGAGTCAGAATTGGGTATTTAAAGATAACAAGAAGGCTGACTGAGGCTTACCTCGAAGGGTTTCGTCCTAACCTCAGTTGTGGTCATCGCGAGTGTTTGGTTGGTAGCTACTTGCCGGATCGGTAATATTGAGCCCGGCTTGATGTGTACGGGGATTTGATCAATCTGGATGTTTTTTAAGTCTACACTTCCCGAACTACCCAGAATTTCCCTGCTGGAAAATTCGACGTACTGGTGAATTGAGATTTAGTCACAATCAGTACCTCGTGATCGATACTAAGAGCGAAAATCCAAAAGTTAAGCAGTTTGATAACATCCTTACTTTGGACTCCGGGAAATAAGCCGTAACTGCTTTGGAGTTTGCTTCAATAACCGGAGAGATCAACTATGGGAATTCAAAACAGATTAGTCTGAGATTTCGTGTTCGGTGGTGTTGTTCATACGACTAACAATAGAATCTCCAAAAAAGAACTGTTTGTCAATTGAAAATGTTGATGTGTCTCGAGGGTAAGAAAACCAAAGGGGTTTCAGAGCAGGTTCACCAGTTACGCTCTGTCTTCTCACGTGGGTATAAAAATAATCCAATAGGCTGTATCGAATTTTGATGGCATTTCTGGCCGAGCGAGCGACTGATTCCCATCGGTAAAACTCCTGACTGACCATATTAAGCTCGTTGTGGTTTCTGATATTGAATGAAAGTGTAACGGAGATTCGAAGGTTAGTCTCACATCTCTTAGCGTTCCAAAGTATGGATTCAGACACCATCACACACACCGATAAAATGGATAAAAGGCTCCTAATGAAGCCCATCTAGCACAGAGCTCTTCGTTGGTATTGGAGCCAAAGCCACACACATCTGCGCCCACTAGAGGGAGTTGAAAGAGCGCAGCAAATGACATGATTTCCGTGATAGAAGAAAGGTAATGTGGCCAATCCGAGAGATTATCGCCAGTCCAATGCGCGACTGGAGAGGTCACAAGAAATCCTTGAATCAAACTATGTGCACCTATGTATAGACATGCATTGAATGTGATTGTCACACTTACCATATGCACCTGCCCCTGCAAAGGTGGACCTAGTAATTACTTGAGGTCGTACCTTGCTCCTTCGACGCAACATTGCTTTGCGAGTGATCAAAGACATGTGAGTGCCATAGAGATTGTGGACATCATACTCGGTTAATCCGTTGTGATGAACCAAGTCCGTCCGAACAGTTCCCTTGGCGAGCTCTCCAGCCGCGTTATGTATTTCGTATTGGATGTCGGCGTCGACTCCTCGACGGCTATGTGACTTTCCAAGGGGTAGAGAAGCATTTTTCGGTGGGGGTAGAGTCTTACGTGACGGTGGGTTTCCAGACGAGATGGCCTGAGCACCGGGTAATAATGCTGCATTTCTGCACGGATATGTACAAGGTAGAGCAAAATTGGTAGGCTCATTCACTAACAACCAAAAGGATCAGTCAGCCTTTTCTCCCTATCATCATGTGCGAAGATTCAACGCACTATCAATCCAAATTCCATCGATATCGATACCGTTAGTCGGATCAAAAAATCTTTGGATCTCGTTAATCCAGAAGGCTTCGGTATTTGGATGAAACCAATCAGGGTACACACTGACGCCTACCGGAAAGATTCAAGAGGTCAGTGTGAGGTGAATTGATGAACTTGAGAGCTATCGACTTACCTGCCCAAACTACCCCTTGGAACACTTTCCCATCCTTCTCTTTCATAAACACGTCGGCCTGTGTACCTCGGTCAAATACACCTTTGTCTCCAGGTTGGTAAGCTATGGCGGGATCGATCATCATAACTACAAGCAAGAACGAAGAGATTGACTAAGTACTATAAACCCTGCTTTCATTCGTCATTCAGAAAAACACACCGTATCGCTGATTGTTTTGGTGAAGTGATTTGACAATCTCCTGCATCCGATCCAGTGGGAAATAATCAGGATCGAGGGTAAATGTGCGCCGTTTGTACATGTAATCAATGTCGGTCCACCTATTTAAATTTTTGGAGGTAAAACAAAGAGCCAAATTTAATCATACACCAGCTCGAAAGTAGTTGAATTTGAAGATTATTCCAACTCACATCGTCTCCAAAGGAATCCCGGCTTTAGAATAATTAGCTATGACTTCGGCTACTTCGACGTAGTCTTTGGACAAACAGCCGGAATTCAGCTTTGAGTACTCAGAGAAGTCACTTGTGATAAATTGAGGTGGATTTACTGGAGTATCCATATCTGCATTGTTGGAAACCCAATGACCAGTAAGGGATCATGGCGGGCAGACCGGCAACCGCGGAGTATTGCTGAGCGACCTTGACCGGCGAGGGACCTGCTAGAAAGTAAAAATCCAGCACGCCACCTTCAGGGCGCGTGGATGGATGGATCTGGATGTCAGTCCATCTGGGTATTTTTTGAATGGTGATTCAGCTGATTTGCTACCAATGATGTCGTATTGAATTGATTCCTTTCTCAAAGTGATATCCATTCCGTTTGAGTTCAGAAGGAAAACACCATGTGTGCCACTCAGTCTGTGGTCATAGTATATCGGATGGGTCCCATATAAGTTGGTTCCCTTTTGCGTTCCGTATGCATCCCGTGCCCTAGTATTGATTATTAGTAGTAACCAGTCCATAAAAAAAACAGGTTGAAAAAATATTCTTGCTAGGTAAATAAGTACATTTTAATTATTGAAATTCACTGACCACATGGTTCTCCGGGTGCCATCCCCATCCAAGTTGATCCGAAACGTGTCAGTGCTTTCTCCCAAGCCGTAGATATTGGAATTTGGAGACAACCGGGTCGCAATCCGAATGTGTTTATTTCGGTAGACAAGAGGATTTGAAATTGTAGAGAACAAGACTTCCCGTGTGCTTCGGCGGAAAATAGTGAAGGAAAATGGTGAGGTCTCGTATGAAAACACCAGAGCAGTGCTATCCGGACTTGTGGACGTCACATTGATGGGGCGTGGGAATAGATGGTCTGGGACCTCGTAACGCTTCGCGGTAGCGTCCACAATGCGAACATGGAGACGTTCGTCTAAGATAACCAATTTTTTCGTCAACAAGAATTGGAATCAGGTAATGGTCACATACAGAATTCTTTTAAGTTGAATTTTTGATGTGAGCTTGAAGGAAGACTCGCCTCTTTCATAATTTACAAGCAATTTCAGCGATGAAATGTCATCAGCGTGGCAAGGTGAACCATTCAACATGAGTGATGCATCAAAGCCATCCGTGGTTTTGTTGAGCTCTGATAGCACGTAAGAAGGGCATTTGTCTGCTCCAGAGACAGAGAGAATTCCCGAAAACCACCAGAACGCAGCCGCGGCTGAAAGTAATATCATCTTTGGGTACAGAATTTTGGACGGGCGGGGCTGAATCAAAGAGGAAGCTTATCAAACGTAATGTGCGGACGTGGGGTATGAAGCTGAAGGCTTTTGATGGCGAGTCACAACCCTGCCAAGATGGTGATCGATGAAGCTTCTTTGGCTGGGGGAAACATTAAGAGGCTATCACTTGATAAAATGCACAGTTTTCTTAATTTGATGTCCATGATGGGTCCTCCCATCGGCGGCGTTGGGACAGACAATGCTCCATAAGCATATCACAACAAACTGATCGACGATTGGAAGGATGTGTCACCTGAGCGGAAGCGGATATCTCCGCACGCAAACAAGTCAGCTGATAGCGTGGATGATTGAGACCCACTTAGCAAATCATCCCCCCTTATAGCCTATGAATCTGTTTGAGTGATTGTATTTATGTGGATTGTACGCTGGGATTGAGTCGTGCGATCAGAAAATGCACCTTGACGGGGGTTCAGCTCCGCCGTTTCCTCCCGAATAGCCGATTCTCACCGGCACTCCCCACAATTTCACCTGTCATGTTACACCACCGGTAAGCACTGGCCGGTCACTGTGGGCAGTCGCAGCCGGGTCAGGCTGGGACTCAGGTCCCGCACTCTCTCTGGGATTGCAATCTGCTCCATGGGCGAGACCATGAACAAAGCTGGAACGTCTCAGAATCCCAACCGGCCACAGAGGCCCCAACTTTGGGTTTGTTTTTTTTGGGGCCAAACAGCACTGGAACTTGTAAAAAAAGGGTATACAAGCAAGAAAAAACCAGGTACACCTAATGTACATATTTACAGTTTTTTGCTGATGTTAAATTATAAATTCTAATTAATTTCAAAAGCATTATTTTTTTTAAAAAAAATGGGCCCATTAGGCCATCATTAAACTACCCTGAAAAAAAAACATATATTGTGGGTGCAGGGGAAAAATGTACCCAGGAAAACTGGGTACTTTTATTAATCTCTTTTCACTTTTATCACTTTCTTCTTTCTTTCATAAACACCCCTTTTATCACTGAAACAACTCATCCAAATCAGACAAGAAAACATAGTATTAATTCATTTTTATCACCTTCCTCATTTTTTTCAAAATACTCCAAGCTTCTAATTTTTCGCCAACCCCCCTCCCCCGCTAAAGTGTTTCCCAACTTAAATGCAACATAGGGAAAAAAATAAGAAAAAAAAAACCTTTCCAATCCTACTAAACTCTACTAGCATTTTTTTGCACAAACAAATTCAAATCCTTATCATTGATATGTCTGAAAAAAAAAGAAAGTAAGCTTCCTACTAATGTTTGCACAAAGTTTCCTGTCCCCCCAAGACCATGCTCTTCTGTGACCATCTGAGCTGAAACATCAGAATAGAGATGTTTTATATTAATCTGCCCAGAAATGGGTCAGAAAATATGGGATAGAGGTGAAGACAAAGCAAATTACACAGGGCTTGATAAATGCACACCCCTGGCTGCACACCCTTTTTATGTGGATGTGTATGGGATATACATAGATATACACATAAAAAGGGTTTTCAGTGTTGATATTTCACCTTCAAAATTTTATTTCTGAGAGAGGGGAAATCTTTAAGGGGTCTGAGTGGACCAAGGAGCAATATCAAAAAGGCAAAAGGCTCTGAATTGATGATCAATGACCACTGACAATTGGTCAGTTTAAGTAGACTACTACAAGGAGTTTAACATCTGGTTGAGCTTAAACAAAAAAACAAGCATATACTAATAACTAATTAACATATAGAATAACATTGTAACTTAACAATGGAACAGAAGGGCATTAAAACTTGGCAATGGAAGACATCAATTAGAATTTTGATGGAATTGAGTGGTTATTTCATCACAAATGCAAAGGAAGACTATTTAATTCATGGGGGATTGATAAAGAATAAATTATAATGAAGTTATTAAGAATGTCAGTGGAAAGAAGACCATAATTCTTACATGCATCCCGCACACCCTTTTTGTATATACATAAAATAGGTGCATGGGTTGCACACCCTTTTTATCTGTATAGGTATGGGTATACCCCATACCTCTACTTGTTTTTCAAAGGCTTTTATGTAAGAAAAGAAAGATACACCAGGAAAAAACAATGCTCACTTGATGACAAGTGAAATTCTGAAACTTTGGTTTCAGATAAAACGCTGCTCCAATCCTACTCTTCCTGTATATTTGATTCTTGGCGGTTTAATTTAATAGTTCATTTTCCACTGGCTCATCACACTTCACTAATTCAGCTCATTTGTACTGATTCTGCTCAGTTTCCACTGATTATACTCAGTATCCACTCATTCTGCCCACTTTCCAATGATTCTCCTCAGGTACCACTGATTCTGCTGAGTTTGGACTGATTCCGTACATTTTCCTCATCCTGCTCAGTTTTAACTGATTATGCTGATTTTTACTGAGTCTGCTCTTTCTTTACTGATTCTGCTCATTTTTCACTGATTCTGCTCAGTTTTACTAATTCTGCTCATTTTTTTACTGATTTTGCTCAGTTTCACTGATTCTTCTCAGTTGTCACTGGTTTCATTATTTTCTGTTGCTCATCAGTTGTTCCTGGCTGAGCTCAAGAGTTGATATAGCAAAGCTAAGTTCAAACTCTGCCAAAGATGAGTGATCAGTCTGGCACAGCTTATAAGTGTTCACTCCAGAATAGCTCAATATTCCCCCTAGGGAAGCTCAGTTTTCACTCTAGTAGCTCAGGATTAGTCCTAGTGAAGGTCAGTGTTCAGTTTGGTGCAGTTGAGTGTTCAATATGGTGCAGCTCAGACGTAACTGTTGCGCAGAAGGAAGGCACATCAATGAGGGTGGGAATTAAGTTTCCACTGAGCTATGTACCTATTTTAATCAAAGCTGAGCAGCTACCCAACACTTATATGCACAGAAGGAAGAAAGAGCTATTATGAGCAGGCACAGCCTCTGGTTGTGCAACATAGAAAAATGAATACCCAATTGTGTTTTAAATTAATTCAAGGAGTAGCAGTGGATAGATGGAGGATATATGAGTGAAGTTGTCCAAATGTCACTTGCCATCAAGTGATCATTGCTTTTTCCTGGTGATATGTCCTTTCTTACATAATCCCACTCTCCTTTCAACCAGAGGAGATTCCTTTGTTCAAAGAGACATGTGTGTCTCTTTGACTGGAGGAAATCCCTCTGGTCAAAGAGACATACATGTCTCTCAACTGGAGGAAATCCCTCTGCTTGAAGAGAAATGTAGTCTCTTGAACAGAGGATTTCCTCTGGTTGAGAGATTAAATGTCTCAATATGTGTACTTTGGTTGGTTGCTATAGTATGTGTTTTTGGTTGTAGCAACATTATTGGTTGTTGTAGTGAAGAATTCTGCACAATTTCACAAAACAAAGGTGTGAACAAGAGAGCAAAGAAAAATGAGAAACAGGCAAAAAAGAGGATAAACAGGAGAAAAAGAAAAGAAACCAAAAAAAAAATTGAAAAAGGGGGAGAAAAGGGGGAGAAAAAGAGGAGAAAAAGAGGAGAAAAAGAGGAGAAAAAGAGGAGAAAAAGAGGAGAAAAAGAGGAGAAAAAGAGGAGAAAAAGAGGAGAAAAAGAGGAGAAAAAGAGGAGAAAAAGAGGAGAAAAAGAGGAGAAAAAGAGGAGAAAAAAGAGGAGAAAAAAGAGGAGAAAAAGAGGAGAGAAAAAGAGGAGAAAAAAAGAGAGAGAAAAAGGAGAAAAAGCCCCCTCTTCTACCCCCCTCTTCTCCCCCTCTTCTCCCCCCTTCTCTCCCCCTCTCTCCCCCCCTTCTCCCCCTCTCTCTCCCCCCCCTCCCTCTCCCCCCTCTCTCTCCCCCCCCCCCCTCCCTCCCCCCTCATGAAAAAAGAGAGAAAAAAAGAGAGAAAAAAAGAGAGAAAAAAAGAGAAAAAAGAAAAAAAGAGAAAAAAAGAGAAAAAAGAGCCCCCCTCTCTCTCCCCCCTCTCTCCCCCCCGATCTCCCCCCCCTCTCCCCCCCTCTCTCCCCCCCCTCTCCCCCCCTCTCTCCCCCCCTCTCCCACCCCCCCCCCCACCCCCCCCCCCCTCCCCCCCCCCTCTATACCCACCCCATCCAGTTTCCAATGTTTTCCTTGGCATTAGAAACTGAAAATCTAATGTTACCCTTGGTGTCAGAAACTGAACAAGTAGTGCGCTTGGTGTTATAAAACCAAACAGTTGTGTGGCTTGCAAAGGCCATTCCCTTAGTTATATGTAGATACACATACCTGCTCTTTCCGTGTTTCTACTCAGATTTCCTGGGTTTTTTTTCCCCCTGACCCCGGTTCATACCCTGGGTTTTTCTGGTATTCCAGTGGCCAAATTGGCTCAATTTTTCTGTTACAAAAAATTATTATACTTAATTTTTGGTTCTTTGAAATAACCAAAAAATAAAAAAGACAACAAAATAACAAAACAACAAAATAAAAAAAACAAATATAAATAAATAAGTATAAATAAAAATAAATAAAAAGAAGATAAAATCAAATAAACATGATTTACAATTTATTTGAGCACCTGGTTTTTTCCTTTTGTTTTTTACTCTCATGATTGATTAACAATTTATTTTTGGCCTGAAAATAATTAACTCCCAATTTGAGGCCACTGTGTCCCATTTTGATGGTATTTTCACACATTGCCACCAGTGGAAATATATGATACACAAATAATAGAATGTCTGCACATAAATTAGAGGAAAAGAAATTTCAGAGCAAAAAGAACTTCGCATGAGCTGTGAAATCTGAAATTTCAAGCAACATCTAGAAATCTTGAGAAAAAATATTGATGGATTCTTGAAAAGCATTAATACTGAAAATTGCATGTGTGTGCAGAGGAACCTATTCTGGTTAAGGCTGTGGTCACTGGAAGAAAAACTGGATCAACTGCCAGCAGTTGACATGAAGCATACTCCAACCAAGCTACCATTGTATCTCCACCCATTTACATATGCAGCTGTTTGGGCACAGTAACTGTGCATGTTGCACAGTGACTGTGCATTGAAGCTTAGCTGATTCACCCTTTGAGAAAGGTTGGAGTAACACCACCAGCTTCCTTAGAGTTTCCACATGTCAACTACAGGCAGTTGAGCCAGTTTTTTGTGCAGTGGGTCCAACCATAGAAGAGGGATATTTTTTATACAAGTTGGAGTATAAGTGAGATTTCCAGAAGCATTAATCTTGATAAAAACCACATGTGCAACTGAGGTACACAAGATTTAAAGACAATTTGCACAACATATTGATTACTGAACTTGGCACGAGGTTGAGAAAAATCCTTCAAATTCTTTACATGAATTATACTCAAATCACCAGGAGTTTGAAACTGAATGTTTCATGAAGTTACCAGAAGGCAATTGAATGTGAGTGCATTGGAACCATCCCTGAAGTAAACACCGGTGGGATCTTTTTTGAGTTATTTGTCCTAGACAGGGATATAAATTGGACAGACAATGCATGCATGTACTTTTCTTCCTGCCAAACAATGAGGGATTTACGCTGTGGGGAAAAAATTGTATAAATCATTTGCCTGCATATATTACACTACATTATATTCTTTTATCCAAGAAGTGTATAAAATTCTGCCTGTCCTTTTTTTCCAACTCTTTGCCTATTTCCTGTTATCTAGTTTGACAATGTGTTCTTGAAACCATAGAAATACAATAAATGAGATAGAAAAGAAAGAGAAACAAAAGGAAGAAGAAAACTACTACATTGAGTCTTAGATACTAACCCAGCTTATTGAGACAACAGCAGAACACAGACATATTTGATGAGTTCCACAGGAAATTAAAGCTGAATGAAGAAAAGGGGATAGACAAGCAATACAAGTAAACTATTTAGGCCCTGTTTGGAGCCCATGGTGCAATACAATGCTGCCTGCTTACATAAGATGATGTTTATCACTCTATTTTTCTTTTATTTCTATATAACTAAACCCATTTGGCAACAAGGGTAATGGCATATGAATACATCACTCCCCAGATGATATAATTTTTGCAAGTTTTCTCCATCAAAATTCTGTTAAAACTCAGCTCAGAAATAAGAAATAACCAACTCCAATGAAAACAGAAAAGAGATCCAAGGCCAAATAAAATGGCCATGAATCAACGTAGGGGGGCTGCAAGCTGCCAATGGGTTTTTGGGGCTACAGGGGTTGAAAGATGGAATTGATGTGTTGTTGTTAGTGGTTTAAGGAGTTGATGTGGAGTGTGGTGTGTTGAAGAAGGTTATGGATGTGACTCAAAATACACCCCCAGGGGTACTATTTGGGATGTGGCAGGGGATATGAGTAGTGATGCCAAATTGTTTGATGTACATCAAAAGTTTTGAAACATGCCAAACGTGCATGTTATAAAATATGGGCCTCTGTGTCTTGGAATTTGAGTAAAAGAGGAGGAGAAAATTTGTGAACAGACTCAAGGGGATACTCATAATTGAACTGAGGAGAACTGATGGTTCATTATTACTTGTACTGGGCTATGTATTTATAGAGTAGATACATGTTTTAAGTTGTGGTTGTGTAAGAATAAATCAATAATGTATGTAAAATTAATATGAAAATAATAATCAACAGAGAAAACTCATAATTGGAATATAATGAATCATAAGTAGGAGAGAAAAGCTCAAGAGGATATGAAAAGTAAAGAATTTTGACAAGTTTGAAAACTACCAAGGGTTCTTTTGACTAAATTTTTTTTTTTATGAGGAATAAAAGACAGAGGCAGATAGAACATAATGATTGATTTTATCTAACACAATCATTAATGAATCCAAGGACAGGTTCCTTTTTGTGAGGAGTAAGAGGACAAATATCATAGCTTCAACACTTTGAGGCCCAATTATAGAAAAGGGGTGATTATTACATAACTTCACAGGTGCCAAACAGAGCCTTAGTATCATATATGTGACACTATCAACAGAAATCTGGTTGAAGGGTATGCTAGTACTGAAATATGCAAATAGTCCAAAAACCCCACTTGATCAAAATGTTTAAACCCCACTTGATCAAAATGTTTAAACCCCAATTGATCAAAATGTTTAAACCCCACTTGATCAAGATGTTTTGATATTGAGCTTGAAATAGATGATTTGAGGTGTTTTGTTTATCCAGGTGCATTGGTGAGGAAATCAGCTAGTTGGTTATTGTTTGAGATGTATTTGGTTTGAGCTTGAACTTGATTTATGAACTTTCAAATCCACTGAAAGTTGGTATAAATGTTTTTTGTGAGTTTCTGAAACATTCAATTGTTGGCCAGTGCATTAGCAGATTGGTTATCAACAAAGAGAGCAAGTTTCTTTGAGAAGAAAGAAATTGTGTGATTCAAGTAAGTTGAGGAGCCATTTTTCTTCTTGACAAGCTTCAAACAGGGATATCTATTCGACTTCCATGTTTGATGGTGATATGGTTTGCTGGGGCTTTGCTAAGCACACACATTTTTTTGAGTGTCAGCTCACCCCTGGACGGGTGTGCAGGTTAAAAAACCCCCCAACAGCGTTTGAAAGCTTTTAAAGGATGGGTGCACAGCCTTAAAACCCTGTATAGGAAAGGGAATGCGGTTTGAACACCCTTTCTACATGTATATGGTATGGGATATGCCCATACATATACACATAGCCAGTTAAAGAGACTACATAGCCTCTTTGAGCAGAGGAAATACCTCCGGTTGAAGGGAGAGAGGACTAGTTTATGTAAGAAAACCTGAATCCTGGTTTGATTACATATAGGAAGGGTGTGCAGAGTATGTCTAGGTTATATAAATTTTGCAGGGAATCCTTGGCAAGGACCTGAGAAACAAATTTGTATTGCATATGTTAAAGATGCTGATCAAAGACTAAGATGATTGAGTTAAAAGAATCCTAACCTGGGAAAGGTTGTTTTATTGTGGGTTTTAAAGATGCCTGGAAAAAACTAATATGATTGAGACAAAAGACTCTATTGAGATTCATTAATGGTTGGAGTGAAGTTGTGTATGGCACAATGAGAAATATGAGTCAAATTTGGAGAATTGGAGGAATGACAACATAGAAAAGAACAATAACAATAGAAACTATTAGTCCTATCATTCAAATGTTGACCATAAGATGAAATTGAGTTTGTGACTTGCAAATTTTCCTTTCTTTAGTTCTTGATTTAATTGATTGACTAAAGAAATGACAATTGCAATGGGGCTGGAAGACTTTGAGTTTTGAGGGAGGACTGGATTGTCTTGAAAGGGCCTTTTTGTGATTTTGGCAAGAGAGCAAGTCTTGCACCTGAAGGCCTCTTTTGCAGCCAATTTCAGGGGCTGATGAATTTGTTGAGCTGTTGAATTGATGCATGGACAAACTTCTTGTGTCTATCCTGAAGTGAATTGGACAGCATGAGGTAGGATAAGGAATTGGAACTGATAGTGATGATTATAGACCACCACACGATTGAATTGGCTTGGGAGGCAGACACAGGATGGGAGGGGAGGGGAGGGAAGCAAAAAAAAAAACATCATGGTAAAAGCTCTCAAACCAAAAATGCATCATTGCCAACAAGCCAAAAATGCACCATTGCCAACCAGTCCCACCTTTAGTGGCTTGCATATTGGGCAAAATTTGTCTTTTCTTTTCTTTTCTTTATTGGGGATTTTGGGTGGCTTTTCTTTAGCTGTTCTTGCTTTTTTCTTTTCTTTTCTTTTCTTTTCTTTTTTTCTTTTTCTTTCTTTTCTTTTTCTTTTTTTCTTTTCTTTTCTTTTCTTTCTTTTCTTTTCTTTTCTTCTTTCTTTTCTTTTCTTTTCTTTCTTTTCTTTCTTTCTTTTTTTTCTTTTCTTTTCTTTTCTTTTCTTTTCTTTTCTTTTCTTTTCTTTTCTTTTCTTTTCTTTTCTTTTCTTTTCTTTTCTTTTCTTTTCTTTTCTTTTCTTTTCTTTTCTTTTCTTTT
This sequence comes from Puccinia hordei, assembly GCA_007896445.1. Lineage (NCBI taxonomy): Eukaryota > Fungi > Basidiomycota > Pucciniomycetes > Pucciniales > Pucciniaceae > Puccinia > Puccinia hordei. Next base: position 97,890 of record RDRW01000246.1, on the reverse strand, counting down.
CCTTTTCCTTTTCTTTTCTCTTCTTGACAGCTGGTGACTTGTAGAAACTGGATTAACCACTTTTAGTTGCTTTACATCACTTGACTGCTGCTCCCCTAAAATTTTGACTGATAATTGGTTTGCAAGGGGTCCCCAGCCAGTCCTTCTGATCATCCCGGTTCGAGCCGGAGCTGGGAGTCAGCCTCATCGGGGTGCCAGGCTTAGAAGATTTTAATTGATCTCAACTGATGCATATAAATAAATGATTAGAACAGCACCCGCATAGATTTGTTTATGTATTGTCACTCTGACCTGCGTCAACGTCCAAGCAGCACATGCATATGACAGCTCTGGTCGGCCACCAGACTCGCCGGTCCTGACATAAACAGACGTGGTACACAAGTCTTGAAACTAGGCCAGCAGTTTGTGGTCGATAGATTCTTAGAGCCAAGGGTCCCTTTCCTGTTGTCAGACGCGTTAGTGGAGGATATGTAACGTTAGATCGACATATCGTATTACATATTTATTAGTTTGTTTAATTTTCGACTCCTCCCCATCGGCTTCTTTCCTTATTATAACCCAGTGCCATGTTGTGTTTATTTATTTAAATAATAAATGTGTTGTATGTATCATGTACAACTTACGGCAACAACAGTCTGAGGCCTTGTCATCACACCCACGCGGTAATCTAAGCCGGAGCGCATAAATAAATGACACCGACATATTAATAATAAGTAATCATTTAAACCAACATTTATTTAGGTTTCAAAGGATTTTTCTACATGTTTTATAACTAAACTTTCATTTATTATTTACATATTTGTTTATTTAGAAACCGTAAGTAGGTTCAAGATCTAGAGCTCAAACCTAAAACGCAATTGAACCTTCTGCAGATTTATTTATTTATACAACAACCACAAGTTGTAAGGGTTTACAGTCCTCATACCGTTGTGGATTTATCTGTGTGTAAAGTTCAGGGTGGACTGGATGAATACACACGAAGTCTAAAGATGGTAAGAATGGCTCACTGGTGGAAAACATCCCATGTTGTTGCAGTTGTGGTAACACTTATTGCGTGCAATTTATGTATGTTCACATAAATACATGAACATTTAAGCCTCCTCTATTTATGATTTGGTACATAACATAACATAATTTGTAATTTACTACACCCAAACTCTATGTTGAGCCTTATGGACTTAAGATTGAACTTATTTTCTGGTGATGTGTACAGGTTATTAAATACCATCGGGCAGGTATTAAACATTTTTAGACACTTAAAAAGCTGGAAGATTTAAATAAAAGTTCATGTTCATAACATAAGTTAACTTCTGGGGTAATTGTAGTTGTAAAACTTTGATCTTGCCCTTGGTTGTGATTACTTGCTTGCTGGCTGGTCAACTCAGACTAATATATTATACGATTGATATTCAAATACCGGTTCACATTCAAAAAAAACAGATTTAAATAGATATATATTGGATTTATCTATTGAATATCCAAAAAAAACCAACAACAAAAAAACAACTCATATCCATCCGTAGTACAACAAGTTGTACATACATAAATATTTATCTTACACCCTCAACTCCAACCGCCTCTCAAGTTCCAAGTTGTACATATTTATTCATACTTGTGTATTAATTATTTTTTACATCTCTCCAACCCATTCTTCAGCTCACTCGGTCGTCGGCCCCCGAACCTAAGGACTCACTGAAAATCGCCGATCGCTCAGTTTAAATATTTAAACATTTTATTTATTCCGGGTTAAAGGGATAAGTACCACAACTCGAAGACTAATTGACTGTGATGTGTGTATGTTGAAATGTGGCACCAATTCATTTTCTCTCCTTCTTCTTCTTCTTCTTATTCTTATTCTTCTTGATCGATCATCCAGTCTATTCTACCCAATACATAATACATCGAATCTGGATGATAATAACATCCATCTCTTCAGACAGGCTCAGCTCACTTTTTATTTATTTATTTAAATTCTTCTTCTTCTTTTTGGGTTTGTATGTATCTATTGCCCCACCTCAAACATTTCAACAGAGCAATCTGCTTCGCCTGTACTATTACAGACTACCCAAGCTTTGGCTCACCAACTTTCCGCTTGCTCTTCCTCCTCCTCTCCTGTCCTTATCCTTAGATACCACAACTTATCCTATACTGGTCGAGCTAATTCCACACCATCTGGCCAACATCATCCATCAACTGCACTCATTCAAACTGACCACCACCCAATTCCAACGCCGAAACACGCCGAGCCAGCCACCCAACCAGATACATACAAACCCATCAAATCATCCTTCACCCACGCCCTCATCGCCTTGTATTCTTCCCAAAGATACCTTGACTCGAGATACAGTCCATACATCACCAAAGCCGAAGCGCGTCAGGCTGACCATCAACCCAACAACGCCCCAGCCATCGATCTCCTCTGGCTCAGCCCAACCCATTGAATCCTTGACGATGAATTTTGGCCTATTTTAAGCCAGCGTTCTTAATATTATTGTTATCTATTATCATTAGTTTTTTTTTTTCTTTCTGTTGTTCTTTTTTTTTTCTTCCCCTAGGTTTCTGTGAATAAGAAGTAACTTGCTAACTGTGCGTTGATCACCTGGCGCTTCTCATCCTCGGTCTTCCTCCCCAATTACCTGTTACCTAGACAGCCTGCCTTACCTTGTTATCCATACTTTATCTTTTTTCCTCTGCCTTTTCATTTACAGCTCCCCCGGTAACTGTCCTCTTCATAACCATTTTCGTCCCTACCCACACGCCCACCTAGATTCGTCCGTCGTCAAGATCTCTTATTGTAAACCAATAGCAACTAACCCTAGCAATCCTCAACGCTCACTCCTCCTACCCCCCCGACCCTCCCCAGCCATATCCATTCATCCCTCCTTACGCACACACACACACATACATACACACCGGCCAAAACTTATTCGTATATACAACCAGAATCACTAGCAAGTTCAACCGTATCAGCTGTCCCAAGGTCGGCTTGTCTCTTGATTAACTGGGCGATCGAGACTGAGAAACTAATTCAAACAGATAGTGACCGAGCTAGCTCCTAGCATCCAACTCATCAGCCGCTTTCATCACAAAACCCCCGCCCTTTTTCTCCCCTCCTTCTTCCTCCCCTCCTCTCCCCACCCTTCCATACCTCCCTAGAATTCCCAAAGATTATCCACACCTAATAACCTTTCCTATATATTATTCTTTTTATTATTATTATCATTCATATTTGCTCTATACATATCTCACCCAAAGTTGTCTTCAGGCGTAAGTGAGCACCTCAACCCCCTTCAACCTCAACCCCAACCCCCCGAAACTCACTGTATTAAGAAACACATAAACAACAAACCTATCCCCGCCTACCACCACCATCAAACCTCTACTGTTATTCCATAGCTGTTAGACCTCATCATCAACTGTCCTTCGCACCTTTTGATTAAGCACCTCTGCTCATCCTACCCTTCGACCTTTCTTGTTGTGATAAATCTTCTCACTTTCACATCACCCGTCAGCTCGCTCTCCTCAAACACATAAAGTAAATATGCCGACTATTCGTCCTTCTGTCGCTGGGCCTGGTGCTATTGGCGACCGTGAAGGTGCTCGACGTAACAGCTGGGAGCCATGGACCACAGATGTTGACAGCGGTCGTAACGGTACCGACTCAGGCCCCCAGACCATGTCCATCAAAGCAGCGGCCAGGCGTGCGTCCGAGTTCTCAGCTGGAGGTCGCACCCTAGGTGCCAATGGTAGGGGTTAGTTTTTCACGCGTAATATCTACCCACCCCACATAGCAGCTCACCCTGACTTACTGTTTACGTAGCCGCAGGCTCCCCTCTTGCTCGACACCGTCTTTCCGCTGTTGCTAATTTAAGTGTGCCCGAAATTGGTGGCGCTGGTACGAACTTCTCCGCTTTAAGGCGCGCCTCTCAGCCAGCCTATGCCCCCCTCTCCCAAGCAACCGATAATTTGTCTAGTGGTATCAACTCTCTATCGATCGGAGCCGATAACCTGCCCTCCTCTCGCGCGTCATTCAACGCTGGCGCTCCGCATTCTGCCATTAGGAATTCTGCTTTATCCGTTCATCGACCCAGCCTTCCGGGCTTGTACAACACTTCAGCCCCAGGTCAGCCAGACGGAGGGTGGAACCCTTACTACTTTGGCGCGCACGCAAGCGCAGGGAATCAACTTGGCTCCACTAGCTCCAGCCACGACTCTCCTACCTCTTTGGAGCTATCTGCAGCTGTTGCCTATGGGCAAGGTTACGACTACCGTCGGGACTCTGGTTACGGCCCATCCCCGCCCATTGTGACAAGCACCGACTCTCGACGCGACTCATACGCATCTCAAATGGCAGCTGCCACCGACTTGAATAACATCAGACGAACCCAATCGGCTTGGCACATTCACGATGCGTTTGCCGCCGCTCCTCAAATTAGACACTCCTCGTTTTCGTTCATGCCTAACCAAGCTTCTGCCATTGGCTCCGCCGGTCTTTCACATGGTATGCATCTCGGTGGTTACGGCTTGGGTACCAACGGCGCAGTAGGGTACGGCGGACACTTCCCCGGGTCCTACAACCCTTCGCTAATGTCGATGGACTCTGTGTTGAACAACGGCCACATGCTTACTCAACAGCAATTGCTAGCCGAGGCCAGACGGCAGTCTATCAACCTTCAAAGCCTTGAGCTGAATGGATATGGCAACGCACCATACCCCAACCCCGGCAATTACAACATGCATCCCGCCGTCATGGCCGGCAACATGGGTCCAAGAGGTGGACCAGCTCCTGCTACCAACGCTGCCGGTGGAAAACCTGCCTTATCATCTCGCAACCACAGCACCGTCTCGCACAAGTCCAGCTTCGATTCAGGCCGAGTTTCCAGGAGTGCCGTATTGGAAGAGTTCAGATCCAACAAACACCGTCGCTGGGAGTTGAAGGTGAGCTGCAATATAATTTGACACTTCATCCCCAAAAAGCTTGCTCTAACATCTCATCCCTTTTAGGACATGACTGGTTTGATCGTCGAGTTCGCCGGTGACCAATTGGGATCTCGACACATTCAGTCCAAGCTTGATACAGCCACGCCCGAGGAGAAAACCATTGTTTTCGAAGAGATCTACCCCCATGTACTCCAATTGTCGATGGACGTGTTTGCCAAGTTAGTCGTGACCCATCTTATTGCCAGTCGTGACATGTCTGTCTGACTGATTGTTATGACTGTTCAGCTACGTCGTTCAAAAGTTCTTCGAACAGGGTAGCGAAGCCCAAAAGGCTAAGCTGGCCGAGTCCCTGAGAGGCCATGTTTTGCAACTATCTTTGCAGATGTATGGCTGTCGTGTGATCCAAAAAGTGCGTCTCCTGTCTCATGCTCATTATGTGAACGATTTGCTGACCATCGCGCTCGACTCATCAGGCCTTGGAGTTCATACAAGTTCCTCAGCAACACCTATTAATTAAGGAGCTGGAGGACGAAGTAATCCAATGTGCCAAGGATCAGAACGCCAACCATGTACTTCAAAGATCCTTAGAGCGGATTGACTGTAATGTTAACTTGTTCATCAGCAAAGCCTGTACCGGACAAGCGTTTGCCCTGGCCACTCACCCATACGGCTGCAGAGTCCTGCAAAAGGTCTTCGAACACATGCCTGACGAGCAGACCAAGCCACTCCTTGAAGAGCTTCACCGGTTTTCCAACAACCTTGTTTGTCACCCTTTCGCGATTTCATTCTTCACACCTGTGCTAACACCCTTCTTATCAGATGACCGACCAATACGGTAACTACGTTGCTCAATGGATTATTACCGACGGCAAGAAGGCAGACGCTGCTGCCATGCTCGCCAAAGTGAAAGGTCAAGTTTTGCTTTTATCTAAGCACAAGTTTGCTGTAAGTTGCATCTGTTCCTATCTGGCTCTCCTGAAAGTGAGACTAACTCCAGCTCAAATTTCACAGAGCAATGTTGTCGAGAAAGCTATCTTACAGTCCACTGATGAGGAGAAGAAGGAGATGATTGATGAAATTCTTGCTCCTCGCGCCGATGGTACTTCCACCGTTGGCATCATGTTGAAAGACGCATTTGCCAACTTCCCGCTGCAAAAGTTTTTACAAGCCGCTAAGGAACCTCAAAGAAGCCAATTATTCGCTGAAGTCGGCGAACAACTTGTGGACATGAAGAAATACAGCCTTTCTTACGGGAAATACTTGGTTGCTAGTAGGTCACCCGCTTGACTGTTTACATGCCACCAATACTTTATCTGACTAATCATAATGTGCTCTTGCAGTTGAGAAGTTGGTCAATAACGAAAAGGCAAACGTTCAATTTAACACAAACATTTCCTTGAGCAATAGCATTCCCAACAATCTCGCCGCGAACATCCCAGTTGCCCCCATCACCTCATCAGCCACTCAGATTGCTGTTTAGAACCCCTATCTGCGAGAATGTCTCTTATATAAAGTCCTCGGCATTGATTGTTTCCCGCCGTCGACGTGCATAGACAATCATTCATTACTGTTAATCTGTGCTTTGTTCTTCATTGTTTGTTCTAATTTAGCTGTGTAGGGAGCCACTAGATAATAGACTCCTAACATACACTCTCCTCGGCCGTGACCTCCTGTCTTTTTATTGACTTCTATAATATCGTGTTATTTCTATCCGGAGACTGATATTCATGTCGGTGCTGCTACACTTCTACTTGATTAGTCTCTTTCTGTTCACCAATTGCCCAATTCCTCCCACTTTTTTTATCAATTCTTTTCGTGACTATGTACGTTTGTGATCAGACATCACATCGAGGAAATTTAAATGGATTATCTGCTATCTTACAACATACTGAAATACCCATTGTGCCATCACCCCACTGGGTAGATTAAGTGGAAAATAAGCCGATAGTTTCATCATGCCCACCTCCAGGCGTATGCCCTTTCGGCCACCCCCGATGACTTGACACCATGAACTTGGTCTGTCACCCTCCTTCCATGGCTTCGTTCGCCTTGTCATAATGTACCATAACCCGTTGTGGATCGAGGAGCGATACTTCTCCAGATTTGCCGAGGGGGGTTTCCACTGCCCTCGGCTAATCTGGTCGTCTTCATCTTTGTCTTATCTCCTATCACAAATTAACAAACCCCAATACCGAGAATCCAAGGAGAAAATGGCCGTTGCACTACAACCCCACACACATATTTTCGAGTTCATGTAGCCTCTGGATCAATAGTTGTTATGCATTCACGCAAGATGCACACATACTGTCAATTGGCTGGCTTTTAAACGAAAGATGTCCATGGGAGACTGGAACTCGACAATTGCATCAATTGTATCTTGGATCCAACTAATACACTCTTGGTATGGGTGGTTCTCACTACATAATCGTGTGCGCTTCATCGTAATCATGTTCGTGTGCGCTTCATCGTAATCATGTCTGCGGTAGTAATCGAAATTGTTTTGCTCATATGTAATCATTGCTGTTACATGAGGAGTAATAGCCATAAGACCGCAATCCATGGCAGTGAGAGCTTCTCCCACAGGTGTGCCCTGCCCTAAGTAGTAGCTGCGTCCCCAAGCTTATGGGATCTAGATCTTAACTGTACTGAAGCCAAACATGCCGAATCTGACAGGATTGTCGGGTTGTCCGAGAGTGCAATTTTGCAAGAGAATGTCATCTTCTTTTTTTTACCAAAAGAAAGAATGTGAAGGAATGAGAGGGCAAAGCGCCACTTGCTGATTTATTGTATGTATCATGTTTACAGCTAGTAGATCTACTCATGTATAAAACCACAACATCTCAAACAATCAAACAGACAAAGCTTGTATTAAGGAGCCACCCGAGCGGGAGTCGGTCAAGAGACGCTCTTTCTCATCGCCGCCGGTTTTTTGTAGTAAGTTTTGTCTGATGATCAGTACAAAATTTCAATGATACAAGAAGTCGTTTTAAGTTGAAAAAAAACACATGATGATTACCTTCTTCTCTCGTCGATAGGGGAAGGTAAAAGATAAAGAAAACAAAAGAGATGATGATGATAGTCCATGAGGCTTTTCCCGCCCCAATGGTAATCTGCATTCGGCACGTTCGGGACCATACTTTCTTGACAATAAGAGGCACATGTTTAAGTATCTAGAATAGAACAGCAGTGTAGGTGGGTGTAAGACAGATAGTGATGGTGTGGATTTAGAAACCGTGGATCTGAGGATGAACAAGATTGTAAGGTCAGTCAGTGTGATTGGTTGGTTGTTGGGATTACGAGGCAGACTGAGACAATGGCTGCCAAGCAACTCACCTTGATGGTAGCTTTGGCTGTAGCAAGGAAGTGGTGGTAGACGGAAAGTCGGAGGGGTACGAAAGGATGAAAGGGTGTGGATGATCAAATGGATTGAGAATGAGTAGTAGGTTAATATCTCGCAGAGCCAGAGCAAGTAGGTCAGATAGGAAGAAGGCAAAGGGAGACTGACGGATTCCGCATTCGACCAACAAGAGGAGCACCTTGGTGCGTTGATCGCCTTGTAATTGAATGACTGGCCCCAATTCGGGGTCGGAGACCACGGTGCCATTACAAGCAAAGTCTTTCTTACAGCCTTTCAACACCTTGTAAGGATCATATTCAACGGGTAAGCCTTGGACGGTGGTTAAAGTCTTTCTACCGTTACGTTGTTGGATTCGGATGTGTACGTTTTGGGGTCCTTTGGTCGATGGCTGAGTTGCGGTGAATTGATCGTCACCAACATCGGCGAAGGGATCTGGATAGATGGGAGTTGTCAGGACCGAGTCTTAGATCTCAGCACTCATCTCGATTTTCCAAATGGCTTGGATGGTTCGAAGAAGACTTACCGCGATTAGCTAGATTCTGAACGGACATGAAACGGTTCAAGGTTTTTTGGTGCTCAGTGATAGGTAGATTAAGATAGGATTGGTAAGCTTGTGAAGCAGTCGAGATGTTAGAAAGGAAGAATAATTTTAGAATAGGATGGGAAATGACGATGGCTGCTGACTATGTTAGTAATATATGCAGCGATGAAGATTTCGTGGACCTTTGACTGAAATCCGGCCGGGCGCAGGACATGGGGAGGGGGGGCTACACCACCAGTCCAAAGGGGCTTGGTTCATTAGCCGTTACTTGATTCATGACAACACCGAGGATATGACAGCCGAAGTTTTGATAAGGGTATCACAGTCGACCGAGGGGCGACTGGAGCTTGGGCAACCTAAATTAGGATTGTAGAAAGAGTTTTACATGGAGATCATGGAAAGGAACAATTGATACATTTCTGAAGACACAAGCCGTAACTTGAGGTGAGGATTCCAAATTTGGTCCACTGAGTCTGTTCATCACTCCAATCTTAATATATTCTTGTCCACTTGATTCGATTGGGAGCGCTGAAAAAAACACACTCTATGATATGAGTAATGTATGTGAGAGGAATAAGGATGAAAGACAATATATGCATCAGAAAAATAGGATGTCTAGGAATAAATCACATGACTTGGGAGTGAAAATGTTTCCAGAAAGTAATTATAACCAATTGAAAAGTTTTAACTATGAAACTCAAATGACCTTGTGTAAGCCTAAGACTTCTTCATAAAACTCTAGCTGTTGACAAAGCAAGCAGCTAAGATGATTTAAGAAACTAAATGAGGTCCATACCACAGCTAAATCCTGCAATACCATTCAAGATTCAACCCTCATCTATGATCTAACTGGTCCAGGGCAAACCATTTGCCATCTAAATTATATCAGAAACCCAAAATATGATTTTAAATCAGTTCAGACTGAAATAATATCAGCTTTTTTTCCCCATCTGATTAGATGTCCAGCTAGGGCCAAACAATTGCATCAGATGAAAAAAAAAAAAAAAAAAAAAAAAAAAAAAAACATGAAAAAAACATGAAAAAAACCAAGAAGGGAAAAACAACTGAAATTATTTCAGTTGGAACTGATACAATAGAGTATATCAAAAATAGCCACTCCACAGTTAGAAACCAGTCAATTAGGGGGTATCAAATATGACCAAATCCCCCATTCTCTAATCAGGTACTAGTTTTGAAAATCCACCATTTGTAAAAACCATGGATATCAATATAAAATGACTCAAAATTCTCAAAAGTGAAATTTTGTTGAAGAACCTAATTCAGTGATTTTAATTGTGGATAATTTGGTTGTATTTGATACCTCCTAATAGGTGGGAGAAAGAAGTGAATGCCAAAAGGGGTTAGATGAAAAGCCAAAATGTTTCAAACAATGTGGGATTCTAAAAACCAGGCAATCACATAGAGGTGGATTTGGTAATATTTGATGCCTGCTAATCCCTGAAACAGGGGGTGTATTGGTGACAACCCCCTGTGGTAACATTGGCTGGGCCCACCAATACATTTAAAGGGCCATTTAATGTATTAGTAGGCCCAGCCAATATAATATTGTTCTGGGAGACCAATCTGATATTAGTTGGCTCTGGCTGAAGTTACTGCAGGGGGTTGTAACCAATACAACCCCTTTTTCAGTGAATATGATCAGTTTTTGGACATCCAATATATGAATGTATTTGTAGTAAATCATCAACTGAAAGTCTCAATTCCACTTCTGCATTGAAAAAAACCTTGTTTTTCACTAAAGATTATTCTCTCAACCTTTTCCTATCACAAGCATCCCTATATCTAGCACCAGGAAAGATCTGTGATCACTTTTCCTCAAGTGAAATAGTAATCTATAATGGGGCCTTCTTACCTTTTGATTTTACCTCCAGACAAGCAAGTATTTTCTGTACTGGTGTAGCCTGTTGTAAAATCTCTCTTACCTCATATGAATATAGTTTATTTCATCCACTCTTCTCTCTGAATTTTTTTAAAAAAAATTGACTTAGCCTTTCTCTTATTTCTTTGCAGGAATCTTAAAAATAATATATATTTAAGGAAAGATTTTCAATGGATAAGATAGTCATTTAAGATTTTTACTTGAAACCAAACTAAACTATTTTCTAATTTCAAAAAGTAAAAAATGACAAAAAAAAACAAGAGGTGGCTGTAGTAGACATATTATAACTAACAACTTTTGGATGAATAATTAAAATCCTAAAAACAAAACAAAACAAAAAAGTGATTTATAGGGAAAGTTTTTCAGCAAAGAAATTTTTTATTCTTTGAGGAAAAGGTACTTGATCATTTAACCATTGGTGATGAGTATAGCTTAGAGCCTTATCACAATCTAGCATTGAGATTTTATTATACAAACTTGGATTGGTAGCTAATTTTAAACCAAAGTGCATCTGGTCAAAGTTGTAATAATCAAATATTGATCTGATCTTATCTTTGAGTCCAGAAGGGCAAGTAGCTATGCTCTCCCAACTGGAATAGGAGGAAGATTTCAAATTGCTGATAGGAGATTTGTCCAAGCCCGTTAAAGCTATTGTTTGGATTAATAAACCCTTTTTTATCTAACTGTTCTAATATGGGTGCGTACATAGATTTTGTGTATCCAAGTTGAGCCACAAGATGAAACCCAATTGCATCTGATTCTTGGTTGATAATTTTGCCAAGAAACATCAATATATCTATTTCTTCAGAATTCAGTTTATCAAATTTCTTTCCCTCTGATAGGAAATTGATAATACTAGTTGCAGGTGATGGTGTGAAAGACCTTAGGCAAAATTTTCCCCAGCCTGAGGTTTCAAATAATTGAGGGATGGTTGATTCTAAAATGAAATCTGAAATCCAGAGAAACCTTGTCAATATTCTATATTGAGATAGGTTGTCCCCTATTTGATTCAATAATTCTGAATAGGCCCACATGTTGCGCCAAACTGCTAGTATCCGGGTCCAATGATCAATAGTAAGTGGTTTCATCATTAATTTGTACACAAATGGTACTAAGATCCTATGGGAAGTGTTCATCTCTATTATTCTAGCCCGTGAGAGTCCTCCTGGGAGTGCTAATATAAACTCCTCTGCCATGTGTTGGGTAGCAATAGCCGCTTTTGGTACATGTAGAGGTGGGATCCTATCTAGAATCTGGAAGGAGTAGCGCTCTGAGAGTATACCCTTTCCTCTAGATGTGGAAGGCTTATCTTGAGAAATGAGATGGTTTCTAGTTTGGCTGCCACCCGTTGTATCGATCGCCCCTCTCCCGAATTTTGAATTTCTAGGATATCCTGAGTGATCATCCAAAAGGGCAGCAACATCATGACGAGGTGATGCAAATTTTTCATCAAATTCTTTTGAATGATTTGGTTGAACTTGAGGAGGCCTTGGCTTATGGGGAATATCAGCGGTCAGACCCACTGGGTTGATTTGAGGTGTGCCTATGGACAACGTGAGTTTGGTGTTTGGGGAAGAATTAGTACATTCCTCTTCTCGATTGACTAGATGGTTTATGGGTTCAGTGATTGAAGTTTCAGTATCACCGTCATCTATTATTATTGGCTTTGAGCGGTTTGATCCACGACGTTCTTGATCAAGTCTGAAATTTCTATCCCGCATGGGGGTAGCTAGCTTATATTTGTCGAACGTTTGGTGAATGGTTTGCTCCCCCTCGTTTGTTGGATTTTCTGATCGCCTCATATCACTGTCATCTATTATTAATAACTTCGGGCGTTTTGATCCACGACGTTCTTGATCAAGTCTGACATTTCTATCCCGCATGGGGGTAGCTAGCGCAGACGTATCAAACACTTGGTGAATGGTTTGCTGCTCCTCGTTTGTTGGATTTCTTGATCGCTTCAGACTGCCATTGCCCGAGGACAGACTCAAGAAGCTCCCATGCAAAGACCTCGTGCTTGGTCCAGCTTCCAAGGAAGAATTTATGCTTGCTTCACTAGATGATACTGCCACACAGAAATATGGCAGTAGTAGAAGCAAAAACTCAAGTCTTGCCTGCATCTTGAAAGATATCAAAACAGAAATATTTGCGGACCGTAGTAGGCTTGAATAAGTATCACTGGAAAGATGGAAAAAATTAGATGTGAAATCTTCCAAAGAAGCAGGAAAGGATGAATGAAAGCAGTCAAAACACCCAAGTGGATGTAGCTATTGATTTATAACCTCAGGAAAGGTTTGCGTAAGAGAAGCTCAATGCTTGTGTCATGTCCCTCGTCCCAGCGAGCTGTGATATCGTCTCATCAGCCTGGGCCGGCTCTTACAATTGGCGCTGAAGGGGATACATTTAGGTAAACTTGACGTTGTGGTGTCTGTAAACAGTTACCCTGATCCCTGGTTAAAGTTCATGAGACCCATAATACAGAACACGGGAGGAGGTAAGTCACAGCTATGAATACAGAAATTTCATAGACAGACATCATTCCTGCCAGGTTGTGGATTTTGCTTGGCAAAACAACCAAGGTGTGGTCGACCCTCAGAGGCAATAGACGTGTTGTAGACGTCGTTCATATCTGCCATCAGGGCTTGTAATCAACAAAGCTTTCAAAATCTATTCCCTACCGTTTGTGTCACTTGAACCCATGTACAACCACCAGGTCTGGGAGGACTGTCGTTTTACATATAAGAAGTTTGAACAGAAGCAAAGTAAAATACGTATTTTGATACAAAAATCATTACAATGACGTGCAGAATATTGGCGCAGCACTAGGTGGTGTTTTGGGTTTTTGTTTTGGTGGTAGAGAAACATGTCACAAAAAAAGGATATAGCAGAGCCTATGTAATGTGGGGATGCTGTGCGCCAACTTAGTTTATCATCACTTGAGGTTTCACAAGACTTCAAGTAAAAATTGCTCATAAAGTCTTTACCAGATGGCAATTTCAAACTAGGACCTCAAATGACTATACGCCTCTATTATGTAAGCCTAAGAATTCTTCATCAAAACTCTAGCTGTTGAGAAGGAAACCAGCCAAGATGGGTCGAGAAACTAAATGAGATCAATACCACAGCTAACTCCTGCAATACCATTCATAATGCAACACATATACATGACCAAACTGGTACAGTCCAACCCATTTACCCTGAGCCCTGAGATAGCTCAGCAAGAAAGGGTGTGCATAGGAACAAATAAACAATTGTAGAAAAGAAATTTAAAGGATGCAAAGATAGAAATAAAACACCAGCCTTCAAAAATGGACCGTCACACACGCTCAATCCCTCATACAAAACACAAATCTCTCTTCTCCTCATCTGATTCATCAACACAGCTCATAAATTTTGGAGGGAGATCTTTGGAAAGGATCTGAATTGATGAAAATATATTGTGGACTAGATATTCCCAATGGTTAATAAAAACTTAGAATAAAAGAACACATTTCGGTCCAAGTGACATTCAGAGTGGAGTGGAGCAGAACAATAATAATGAGACAAAAAAACAAAAAGAGACATTTTTCACCTTTCTTCAGTTTCTTGATGATATGATTTATTAAATAAAGAAAGGGAAAAGAGATTAGGATTTGAGATCTTTGAGTTTTTGATTGATTTGCACTTTGGCAGAATTGTGGTTTTTGTGTGTAATATTATATCAAATGGTTGAGCTGATTGGGATCCAAGATACAAAACTCAATAAGGATTCTGTACATATCACCCTTCTAAACCATCTGTATTCATCATCCTTAAATAGAGCATTCTCAAATACTCATACAAACGAAACATCAAACATTAACACTACAAAACAAGCTCAACTTTCACCAGTTGACATGTGGTATACTTCAGTCCAGCATTTTTCTTACTTGAAGCTTTCTTCAAGGTTAATTGTTTTTGCACAGTCACTAAAAATTCAAGCTTGTCTCAAGTATTTACAGAGTAACTTTGGATTAAGATAAAATCTCCTGCATGTCAACTGGAAACAGTTGGAGCAGTTTTTCTTGCAGTAAAATTTTCAACTTATCACTAAATCTTCATTTTCACTTCCCCATTGTAACAACACTTTTCTGAACTGAATATCACACTCCAAAAACTTCCATATTGAAAAAATACCTATATTTAACATTTTATGAATCCTTTCTTCTCTCTGTTACCTGAGCCATGAAAAATTCAAATAAAAACCTCAAGAAATCACGAGCAATTGATATAAAATATTACAATTAATTTAGTCACCATCTTAAGTTTGAATCTCAACTACCTGCAGTTTATTGAGTTTATCTATATATGTAATTTTCTTTCATTGGCCGGATACATTATTTCTTTTATCCATTTTTCTCGTTGAAAAAAAAGACGATTTTTTTGCCATACCTTTACACATTATATTTGTTTTTGTAAAAAAAAATAAGATTACTTTAAATAATTGAGGTATCAAATCTGACCAATTGCACCATTATTTAATTGACTGGTTTGAATAAATCCACCATTGTTAAAAATCATCTAAGCTCTTTACCTACAAAACCCTTTTGGAAACCCACTGGCAAGAAAAATTAATATATATATAGACATAGATATATATAGATGATTTACTTGTTCATAATTCCAGATCACTAATTTTTTTAACCTTTAATATAGATATATATTAAGATACATTTATTTCAGGCAAAAGTTTTCAATGGGTAAGATATATAATTATTATTGTTTATATATTTTCTTTCAGACTAAATGAAACTCAGTTTTCTCTTATTAATTCCCAACAAAGAAATGTATAAATATATATAACAAGAAGGTTTTTTCATTTTTTTCCTGAGTTCATTATAATTATCAGATTATGAATGAATAATTTGAATGCCCCCCCCCCAAAAAAAAAAAAAAATAAAAAAAACACAAGAAAAAGGGAAGAAATTATTTAAGCAAATAGATTGTGTATTCTTTGAGGGTAAATTCCATCTCTTTCAGGATTAAAAGGATTGGTACATCTATATCTTAGATATTGATTACACTCCAGAAATGAGAATGTTTTGGTAAAAGTTGGTTTTGAAGCTAATTCTGATGCAAATTGTTTCTGGTTGAAACTTAGATGATAAAAAATTGATCTCATTCTGTTTTCCAGCGTAATAGGGAAATCCTTGAAATCCACCCATTTGGAATCATATGAAGAGCTCCTAATTTTGGGGTAAGATTCTGTCCAGCTTTGTATATCTACCGTTTGTTGGATTGATACACCTTTTGAATTCAATTGTTCCAGGATTAATAATGAAATTGTATCTGAGTATTTATCTTCAGCTAAATAGCGCATGTCAATTGCGTCCAGCTCTTTGTTGAGAATTTGGCTCAGTAAAAGTAATGTTTGCATTCGGCTACCATATAGTTTATCCTTATTTTCTACACCTGATAGGAAGTTGATTATCCTAGTTCCAGGTGATGCGACGTAACGTTGTGAGGGAGGAATATTCCACTTTGGTTCTTCGATTAATTGGGGGATGGTTGATTCTGAGATGAGATCTGAAATCCAAAGAAACCTTGCCAAAACTTTATGTTTTGATAGTCCTAGTCCCACTTTAGTTTTATCTAATCCGTCTAAGTTTGACCACATATTGCGCCACACTAGTAGTATTCTGCTCCAATGGTGAATTTCAAGTGGCTTCATCATTAGTTTGTACACAAATGGGATAATTATCTTATGAGAAGTGTTCATCTCCATTATCATAGCCTGGGAAGGTCCTTCTGGGAGTGCTAATAGAAATTCGTTTGACATGTGTTGGGTAGCAATTGCCGCTTTTGGTTCAAATAGAGGTGGGATCCAATCTAGAATCTGGAAGGGGTAGCACTCTGAGATTGCACTCTTTCCTCTTGATTTGGAAGGATCACCTTGAGAAATGAGATGGGTTCCAGTTCGGCTTCCAGCCGTTGTACCAATCACCCCTCTGCCGAATTCTGCAATTCTTGGATATCCTGGGTGATCATCCAAAAGGGCAGCAACATCATGACGAGGTAATGCAAAATTTTCAAGAAATTCTTTTGAATGATATCGATGAACTTGAGGAGGCCCTGGCTTATGGGGAATATCAGCGGTCAGACCCACTGGGTTGATCTGAGGTGTCCCTGTGAACAACGTGAGTGTGGTGCTTGGGGCAGAAGTAGTACATTCCTCTTCTCGATTGACTAGATGGTTTATGGGTTCAGTGATTGTAGTTTCAGTATCACCGTCATCTATTATTATTGGCTTTGAGCGGTTTGATCCACGACGTTCTTGATCAAGTCTGACATTTCTATCCGGGGGAGCTAGCGCAGATGTATCAAACATTTGGTGAATGGCTTGCTGCTCCTCGTTTGTTGGATTTCTTGATCGCTTCAGACTGCCATTGCCCGAGGACAGACTCAAGAAGCTCCCATGCAAAGACCTCGTGCTTGGTCCAGCTTCCAAGGAAGAATCTATGCTTGCTTCACTAGATGATACTGCCACACAGAAATATGGCAGTAGTAGAAGGAAAAACTCAAGTCTTGCCTGCATCTTGAAAGATATCAAAACAGAAATATTTGCGGACCGTGGTAGGCTTGAATAAGTATCACTGGAAAGATGGAAAAAATTAGATGTGAAATCTTCCAAAGAAAAAGAGAAGGATGAATGAAAGCAGTCAAAAAACCCAAGTGGATGATGTACCTATTGATTTATAACCTCAGGACCAGTTTGCGTAAGAGAAGCTCAATGTTTGTGTCTAGACTTCCCACGTCCCTCGTCCCAGCGCGCTATGGTATTGTTTCATCAGCCTGGGCCGGCTCTTACAATTGGCGCTGAAGGGGGTATATGTAGGTAAACTTGACGCTGTGGTGTCTGTAAACAGTTACCCCGATTCCTGGTTAAAGTTGATGAGACCCATCAGCCCCTCATTTCACATAATAACACAGAACACGGGGAAGGGGAAGTCACAGCTACGAATACAGAAATTTCATAGATAGACATCGTTCCTGCCTGGTTGTGAATTTTGCTCGGCAAAATAAAGGTGTGGTCGATCCTCAGAGGCAATAGACGTTTTGTAGACGTCGTTACAACTGCCATCAGTGCTTGTAATCAACAAAGCTTTCAAAATCTATTCCCTACCGTTTGTGTAACTTGAAACCATGTACAACCACCAGGTCTGGTAGGACTGTTGTTTAAAAAGTTTGAACAGAAACAAAGTAAAATACGCATTTTGATACAGAAATCATTACAATGACGTGCAGAATATTGCCGCAGCAATAGAGATGGTTTTTGGGTTGTTGCTTTGGTGGTAGAGAAACATGTCACAAATAAGGATAATATAGCCGATAATAGAATTTGAAACTAAAGATTCATGGTTGCTAAACTAAGACCAGATCTGAATGACAAAAATAATTAAGAAAATAGAACAAGAGAGTTTTTAGAAACTCAGAAGAAAAGTAAATTAATCATACCCAGTGAGATTTATCATGATCTCTAACAGACAGCACTTATAGTAAAAAGAGGACTATTATAGAAATACATGAGATTGGTGTTTTTGAAATGATATATAATAAAAGATGAAGAAAGAGGAGAACCAATAGGATGAGTTGATTTCACTTCTCACCAAGTTGAGACTAGCGGTAGAACAAGACATCTTCAAATAGACGCAATTGAGTTGAGTTTTGTTGTTGATGAGGATAGGTAGATTGATTGATACAGGAAAGTGGAGATTGTGTTGAAGGTATTAACAACTGTGCAACAGAAGATTTCTCAATTGAATCACAACCTGAGCACAAGAGGAATATAACATAGGATCCAGAGTGTGAATACTTCAATTCTGAAGATGGACGTCTGAAATTGCCCATTGAGAACGGTTCACAGAAATGGAGAGAAAAAATCAAACTCATCATCTTCAGAAACTTCAAGGAACACCACACTACAACAACCCTTCCCCAATAAACTTCAAGTCCTGGTCAACATACTCAACTGATTCCCATCAAGACTTCCTACAGACAAAGTGTGAAACTTCCAGTTCAATTTAGTCTATCATTATTGAATTGACCAATGATCCTGTAGTGTTACTTATCTAAGGTATGTAATTACTACATTGTTCTCAATAACATCTACTATGATCATTGTCAATATAATTGACCTTAGTGTATTTTATTTATTACAGTTTGTTCATCTTGACTTAATTAAGAGTGAACATACAATCACTTTAAACTAGCTTCTATCTAATAATAAGGGAAGGAAGCACGAAACCCTCAGGATTCTTTACAGATTGCATTGACACCCACATAGATCAATAGACTACTTAATTAAAATCACTGGTCAGTCTTCTCCCCCTTCATTACATGTGCAGTGTACCTCTCCAGGATGTGGAGCAGGAACTCAATATGCAGTACGCAGCCCCACCATCTCCACCATCTGTGTACTTGCACTGTACATCCACCCTGGAAGATTGTAATACTAACATATTCTATGCGCCATGCTCTGTCAAAGGGAGCCTCTTGCATGTGGTGTGCAGTAGCAGGAGGACCCTTCATTCAATTAGTTTCAAGCTACAGAACTAGGGAGGACCACTTCAAGTAGAGATCTTCATAGTATTTGGTCTCAAGGCGCCAAGTGGCAGCCTTGTTGAAATTTCTCTTCAGCCATGTAGCTTCTCAGGAAAAAAAGATTCACTATACTAACTTCTTACCCACCCAAGTTGAGAATACCATGATGGTTGTGATACTGTAATATCTGAACTATAGCTCCAAGGTGATGGTTTTGGGTGGCATATCTAAGTGGACTGACTGTTGAATATTGTGATCCACAGTGTTCCAAAGATCAGCACATTGGATAAGGACTTGGTAGCCTAGTTGGTAAAGGCATCACTTCTAGTATAATGTCTTAGCTTCAAGCTAAGCTTGATGGTTCAAATCATGCCCAAGTCAACAAGTTTCTGCTAAATGTCTGAAATATGTGTTGTTAATTCTAACACTGACCAATGGAAAAAGGTATGACCACATCTGCTCAAGTCCCTCACCATCAAACAACCCCCATCCAAGGTGGTAGTGGGGATTTTAATTCAGCTGGAATTTCCATGAGTGAACATAAGCATGAAAAGTTGAAGTACCAAATTTTAGGCAATCCTGTTCTCTGTCCAATAACCTATGCTAATCAATAGATCATTGAAATATAAATAAAATAAGTGTAAGTAATTATAAATAAAAATTGCAGCTTACCAAACACATGAACTTGTCCAGGGAGCACCCAATATTGTAAATAATTCTAACTTTCTAAACTGGTTCCACCTCAGAAATAAACTTTTTAGATAAAGCCATTGGGTAGCACCTTTTCTTGCCTGACTTTTTAATGTTGGCCAAGTGGATTGCTGAGTAGTGGCAACAGTAAGAAGCCATCAATCCAGTGTTGTCACAAAATTTCCAGGTGGATTTGTTTTGCTTATTTCAGCTGCTTTTTGTTCCTCAGTACATTGATCTATCTATAAACAAAACAATAAATTGATTAGAGGCCAAAATTTAACAGAAAATGTAATGTTTTTTAACAGAGAATGTAAAGATAAGCCTACCTTGTCTTGAGGCTTGAAAAATGTTACCTTTTCTCTAATGTGAGCATCCATTCTTGCAAATTTTCTTGGATTAAGTAATATCCAAGTTGATCATAGCTTTTCATCATCCCTACTAGCATTGGTATGGTGGTGGTGCTGAAAATTACCATTGACACATACAACAAGTCAATTCTGAGTTAATGGTGTACAAACAAAGAATTTTCCTCTGGAAAGAGGACCAAAAACGCCTGGATGAGGTGGGAGAAGTCCAAAACAGGCAGGGAAGCTTTTGATGGCAAGGATTTCTTGCTTGGTGAGTTGGAGTACCAAGAACATCAAGGAATCCATCAGATTTTCCAGTTCTTGGTAAAATTCCCCTGCTTCTGCAAATTGCTTCAGGAGTTTGCAAGCCTTGAAGGCAAGGTCAGTTGCTGTGATCACTCAATGTGATTGGTTAACTTACTTTCTTGCCATCCTGAACTGGCAGCAGGCCTGATTGGGGTTCAAGGTACTGCTTGATTGCAGTGGTAAATGGGAGGGTGCCTACGTGAGACTGATTCCACAAGAAATGGTGGAAAATAAGTAATGACAAAGAAAATGTGGTGACCAGTTGGATAGGTGATCCAGGAGGGTAACCAAGCCATAGCATCCAAACAGCTTCCTGGGTACATCTACAGAAAACATTGGGGTGTCACATTTTACCTGGTACCTTGGAATGAATATTTTTATTTGTCAGTGGGAATAATTCCTTTATGACTTGAATAGATGCTGGCTGGTTCTCACAATGAATGTCTATAAGATCAACAAGCCTTGTTTTGAGGTGGTCAGGCGCGCACTTGCATGAAAAATATTGGTAATTATTGGATGAAGTCTAATTCCCTATTTTCAGCTTCTGAGTCATTTATGCAGAGTGAAGGTCCCTCATGAGTGATTTCAAATTGCAAATAAGTTCTCCCTTTCAATATGATTCAATTTTTTTACTGGATCCAATGGTTTAGTGAGTTGGGTACGTCTGGTATTGAACTGTTCCACAAGTCTTTCAAAAATCCAATTTGGCTGTCTTTTTCACCATTCTCAGCATACACCAACACCCCTGCGCACACCAATACAAAATGGTGTGTGGTGCCCACATGGCAATTTATTTTGTTGTGTGGGACCACACACTAATTTCTTTTGGCGTGGGCCCACACACCAATTTAGTTTGGCGTGGGGGCCAATGCCACCCCCCCCCCCCCCAGGTGATGAAATCACCAAATCCCAACTGGGATTTGGTGATGTCATCCCACCTTGACAGCTGGCAAAATCCTAGCTTTTGAGGTGTGATTTTACCTCATGGCAAGGGGAGACGCAGCCATGAGGTTTTATACAGCCTTGAAGGTGGACCCGGCCACTGTTGAGGTTGTATACAACCTCATGGCTGGGAGAAACACAGCCATGAGGAAAAATCCTACCTTGACAGCTGGGATTTTCCAGGCTTTCAAGGTGGGATGACATAACCAAATCCCAGTTGGGATTTGGTGATTTCATCACCTGGGGGGGGGGGGGGTATAGAAACTAAAGGTCAAGAGAGTCTTTTTTGAGGACTGTGAGTGTGTTAATGATCACACAAAGCTGAGAGAGACAAGAAAGACACAAGCACACCTTCTTTGAATACTGCAAGTGTATTAATGATCACACAAATCTGGGAGAGACAAGAAAGACACCAGCACACCTAAGAGTTTGGGGGCTTGATAAACGCACGCCCACGCCAGGGGCGTTTGGCGTATTTTCACGCCCCCGCCAGGGGCGTTTGGCGTGTTTTCGCGCCCCCGCCAACCCAAATTGGCGGGTTTGGCGGTGTGGTGGCCCTTTTTGTGGACAGCTAGTCAAGAGCTCTTTTCTGCCGCCAGCCATCAAGATCCTCCTCTGTCCTCAAGATTCAAGACACTCAAGGTTTCATCATCAAGACTTCATCTCATACTCAAAATTCACCCTTGGCCCCTCAAGATTCTTTTCCCCATCTCTTCTATTCGTCAGTATCCTCCCCTTCCATACTTCTTTTCCCCTTCCCCTCTTCCCCATCTCTCTTTATCTTTCTTGGTCCTAACACAGCATGTGCTGTGGATTTATTCTCTGTTTTGCCTGCAGTTTCCATTTTTATTTTGTCCTCTCTTCTCTTTTCTTTCTCAGGTTTTGATTGTTCTCTTTCTGTCTCATCTCTTTGTGTTTTCTTTTCTCCTTTTTGTGTTGTGTGTTCTTCTTCTTGTCTCTCTGTTGTCTTGTTGTGTGCGTGTGCGCGCGTGTAGCGCGCAGGAGGATGTGATGAAATGCATGTGACAGGTTGCCTCCCCGAGTCCAAGTTCCCAGAACTTGGAGGAAGGGAGCGGTATGGCATTCTGATCCCCAGAATACGGTCCATCCTGGAATCCTCTTGATCAGATCCCTTCCAACATTTAGATTCAGCATCAACAAACAACCACCGCCAAGGGTCAAACACTACACGGCAAACCTCTCAAAACCACCCAACCCCCAAAGCTATCTTCGATCCATCTTCAGCTCATCTCTCCGGACCGCCACCCAGAGGGCAGCTCTCGAGCACCTTCCCCTCACATGACTGCCACCGCCTAGCACGGACAGGAGTCCCTCAGCAGGCACACCAATTCTTGTTGGCGTGTTTCCAGGAACCCAAACGGGTTTGGCGTGCTCATCAACGGCTCACCCGCACGCCAATATACATGCGGGTGGGCCCGCACACCCGGGCCTATGGCCTATGGGAGACTTATACAGTCTCCCATAGGCCAATAGGCCGGTTATACAGCCACAATGAGGTTGTATAACCTCATCGCCGGGGAGGAGTTCCTCCCTGGCCATGAGGTTGTATAACCTCATGGCCGGGAAGGAGCTCCTCCCCAAAAATGAGGTTGTATAAACTCATTGCCGGGGAGGATTCCCTCCCCAGCAATGAGGTTGTAGAGCCTCATTGCCGGGGAGGGGGCTCCATGACATCAGCAATGTGTTGAACATCAACATGTTGCTGATGTCAGGGATACACACATACTATGTATGTGTGTATCCTAGGCCTATGGCCTATGGGAGACTTTACAGTCTCCCATAGGCCACAGGCCAGGGTGTACGGCTCCACCCGCAAAACCGTTGGTGTGCAGGTGGGCAGCCAAGAGGCACACCAATGGGTATTGGCGTGCACGCCAATCCCCATTGGTGTGTTTCACACGCACACCAAACCTGTTGGTGTGCCTGGAAACACGCCAACGGACATTGGTGTGCCCGCAAAACCCGCCAATTTGGGTTGGCGGGGGCGTGAAAACAAGCCAAACACCCCTGGTGTGGGCGTGCGCCAGGGGTGTGCGTTTATCAACTCCCCCAATATGTCCATGTCACCACTGACAGCCCTGAAGTCAACAATGGTATTCAAGCCCTTTTCATCACTCACTGGTCAATTTTCAAGTGGATGGAGGCTGAAGATCTTATAGGCCACGGGGCTCCCTTGGTACCAGCGCAATCCCTTGTAAACACTGTCGCAAACTATGAGTTTTATTTAAAAAAGGAAGGCTATTGCAATGGTGGGCCGCTACACTATTTGACCACTAACTGTTAGCGTAGCGGTTATTTTTTCTGCCGGAAAATTTGTAGTGTTGGCTGACACTAGACTCTGCTAAACTAACAGTTAGAGTAGCAAGAAATTTTGAAGCCAAATTGTTTGTAGTGATAGCTTTGGAAAATATCCGCTACACTAACAAGTAGCATAATTTTTTTTCCGCTAACACATTTTTAAGTTTCCATTAGTTTAGCCGCATTAGATCTACACTATGCTAACTGTTAGCTGTCAGCTGAATTTTTTCCCACTAAATGCCAGCTGTTAGCTGGATTTTTTTCTTCTACACTATTCTCAAATAGTGTATTGATTTGGCCTGCTCACTGTAAGTTCCACTGGTTAACATGGCTGCTGCATAAAAGCTGTCTTTATGGATTCAACAGGTAAACTCCTGCTGCATTAAATCTGTTTGCAGAGAAATCCAATTACTTTCTTGTGTTTGAATTTAAAACAGGATCAAAATTTTAGAACCAGCTGAGTGAAAAATCTGAACAGAATTTTTTGGGTGGATTACATCCCTGCTTGTTTTACCAATAGTTGTGGTGATGTGGTTGGGAAAAGAAACGGATGTGGGAATGTTGAAAGTTTTTCCCTTGCACAAATTGTCTTGTATTTAGGCTGTGATTCTTTTAAATTGATGTTTTCATGAGTCCTGTTGAAGCATTTCTTCTCCCACTTGACTTGCTTCCTTTGAGTTAAATAAGAATTTCTTCTCATTCTTTGATGGGCATTCTGATTACTGTTCTGGGCAATTTCCACATGATTAAAATGTGTTATTCAATTGAAATTTGTCCAGGCAGTAATAATATTTCCCAAAGCAATGAAAGAAATGCATATCCAAACATTGGAAAGAAAAAAGATGGAAAAGAACCAAACAATTTTTTTTGAACAAACAAATGAAAATAAAGATAGAAAATAAAAAACAAACAAACAGAAATAAGCTGTTTTGATTGCTGTACTTGCACAAGTACAGGAGTTAAAACAGAATTTTGACTTATTTACTTGTGCAAGTAGACATTTTTGATTGCTTTACTTGTGCAAGTGAAGGATCCTAATTGAGCAGAGTGGACCAGCTTTGACCTCAGACAAGGGAATTTATCACTCCTGCTATACTATAATTAACTGCAAAATACCCAATCAATGTCATCCTCATCACAAATCCTACTTACCAATGCGGGTGACACTGATTAGGTATGTTGCAGTTACTTATAGTATAGCAGGAGTGATAAATTCCCTTGTCTGAGGTCAAAGCTGATCCAATCATCTCAATTAGGATCCTGCACTTGTGCAATTAAAGCAATCAAAAATCTCTACTTGCACAAGTAAATAAATCAAAATGCTGTTTTAACTCCTGTACTTGCGCAAGTACAGCAATCAAAACAGCTTATTTTTTTATTTTTTTCAAAAGAAATTGTTTGTTTCCTTTCCATATTTTCTCTTTCCAATGTTTGGATATGCATTTCTTTCATTTCTTTGGGAAATATGATTACTGCCTGGACAAATTTCAATTGAATAACACATTTTGATCATATGGAAATTGCCCAGAACAGTAATCAGAATGCCCACTGAAGAGTGAGAAGAAATGCTTATTTAACTCAAAGGAAGCAAGTAAAGCGGGAAACAAAATTCTTCAACAGGATTAATTTATTTAAAAGAATCAAAGCCTCAAGAAAAGAAATGATTGCTATACTCCTGCAAGTATAGCGCTAAACCAACAGTTAGTGCACTGCAAAAGAGTGCTAAGCTAAAAGTTAGTGTAGCTGAAAATAGTGCTATGATAACAGTCAGTGTAGCTGCAAAGAGCGCTGTGAGAACTCCTTTTGGGACGGGGGTAGTTCTGTGAGGGGGAAATAGCAGTTATAGTATTTCAGGTATGTATGAATTTATTACAACTGTTAAGGGTGGTTTGAAAGACCTGCCCCTCTATTTACTACAAGAGTTAACACCACAATTTTATTTCTTGTTGTGGCTGATAACTTTCTTTTTGTTTTCTTTAAGAGAACTGTTTATTTAGTAATCTCTTATCAGACAAAGATCTAATTTCAACGTACAAATAATCAGCAATGAGCTTGATGAAGGGATCAGGGAAGTAGATAGTGGATGGATTGTTACAGAAAGTTGTGGTAAATGGAATACAAGTTTTTTTTCTTTGGAATTGATGAGGAACAAGTATTTATATGTTTATGATTTATGTATTTATTTATTTTTAGATGTAGTCTGAGGAAATGAGTAAAAGGATTTTTTTGGTATAATGTGAAATATTCAAAGTTTTGTACCCTCTTCCTTAAACTTTAGTTAAAAGAGCACAATTTTCCTTTTTGTTTCTTTTGTGTATTTTAAACTGATATGAAAGATTCTGTTGTGAGTCACCTGATTAAGATCACACTATTATATGGATGGGTAATTTTATTTAGTTTACTAGCTGGATGGTAAGGAGTGGGATGATTCCAATTTCTCTCTATCCCTGCCTCCTTATATAGTAAAATATGAGGGATTTTTGCTGGTGGGATGTCTGATTGAGGTATTTATGCTGGCGAGGTTTCTTTTTCTACACTGACTTTATGCATGGAGTGCATAAAGTGAGCTATTTCTGCTGGTGATGTTTTCTAATCCTGCACTGCTTCATGCGGGGAGTGCACAAAGTGAGCTATTTCTGCTGGTGAGGTTATGTACTTAGGCTGTACCACAGAGCATGTGCTGCGTCTTGTGACCAGACACTAAACTATATACTACTTCTATATATATACCATGTACTTATTATTCACTATAATTCTTTTTAACTGTATATCTTTTGATTTAGCCATGCAAACCCGAACATAAATGGGTGACTTATAGATTAAATTTACCCTAGATTTCAATTATGCACTTATATTGCTACTATTCTAGCTTCTGAAAGATAATGAAAGAATATAATCCTGTATGATACTTGAAACAGGGTTTGGAATACTACATCCTCCCCCAACTTAATGCTGTCCACAGCATTCCTGTTTCAAGGATCACTATCTAGTGATTTATTCAACTATTTTTAAATTAATCCCTTGTTTCCCACAATATTTCATTAGATTTCTCTTTTTACCTCCTGAATTCTGCTTCTTGCCTTGATTCATAACTAGTGATTCTAAAACTTTTTCACTCAAAAATAATAGCTAAACTAATAACTCTAAATCTCCAATAATCTGATCTCTCTTATAAATATCTCTAAAAGAAAATTCAGTTCTTTTAGTACACTGTCATGAATCTTGCCTTCACTTATCTTCCTTGGTAAATAAAGCTGATCTTTTGCTCTGTATGGCTGAAGTGTCATACTGTTTTCTGTATCTGTGAAAAATCTAGCAATAGAAAGTTCTCCCCCATGTCATGTCTGGCTTTTCTTAAAACAAAGATGTAGGGAAAGACAATGTGGGGGGTTGATAAACCCACGCCCACTCCCACGCATGCCCTTAAAAAAAAAGGTGTGCAGCCCGCACGCCTTTTTTTTTATTGGCGTGCGGGCTGCACGCCCATCCTTGGGCGTGGGCACGCCTGTAGATGGGCGTGCAGTTTGCCCGCCCATCTACAGGCGTGCAACACCTGCAAGGATGGGCGTGCAGCCGCACGCTGTGGTGTGATAAATGTGTTCAAGTATCAAAAGTACATAAAAGCATAGTGTTATATCAAAAAGGAGGGATATTACTAGTTTTTTTATGGACCAATTGGATTCTGCCGGGTATTTAACCCATAGCCAGTCTCTGAACAACCACAGGGCCAGCTGCACTTAGACAAAACCCAGTCAGGATAAAATCAGTTTTGTTTAAACTATAAGTACATAGTTAGAGTTTAATGTATAAGTCACACATAAGTACATAGTTAGAGTTTAATCTATAGTCACACGCAGAGTCACATGTATAGTCACATGTAGAGTCACATGTATAGTCACATGATTCATCACATGCTTGTCTAGGACTCACCAGCTAAAATGCCTCATATTTTTACTCACCAGCTAAAATGCCTCATATTTTACTATATAAAGGGGAGGTTGTTCCCCCCAAGAAGGAAAATCATGCCAGTTTTTGGGAAGTAATTCTATTTTGTAGTTGCACAAAAACTCATAGCATCCAGTAGTGATCTCAATCAAGGTTGCCCCTTTTTGGTGTGCTCTTAAAAAAGCAAAAGTGTTATCATCAATTTGCTCTCTTAGCTGAAGGTTAAGAAAGAAGGCAATACAATTTGAATAATCACATTGATTCAACATCCACCCCAGAGCATACATATCCTTGCTCTGCTAAACAAACATCTGATCTAAGTCTGAAAGGGATTGCTACTCATAGTTTTCTCTATCATAAAGTTTTACGCCACAACAATAAATAAATTTTGTTGTAAGAATTCTGTGTAGCATAACAGAGGGGCAGGTCTTTCAAACCACCCTTAACAGTAGTATTACCTAGTTGGAATAGTCTATTGTTATTTCCCCCTCACAGAACTGCCATCCGTCCCAAAGGAGTTCTCACAACGCCCTGCCGGGGGGGGGGGGGACTGCAAGCCCCTCTGCCGGAGGGATCCCCCCGGTCAAGGAGGTTGTATGAACTCCTTGACCAGGGGGGATCCCTCCGGCCGAGGAGGTTGTACAACCTCCTTGACCAGGGGGGATCCCTTTGGTTGAGGAGGCTGTATACCCTCCTCAACCGGAGGGATTCCCTCCAGTCGCTGATGTCATGCGTACATTCCTGTGTACGCATGACATCAGCATGTATATAGGTAGGGGCACACCCCTGCCTATACACATAGAAAGGGTATGCGGTTTGCACACCCTTTTCTGAACGGGGCGTGCTGACGCCCAGGGATGGGCGTGCAGCCTGCAAGCTGTGGGAGAACTTATATACAGGAGGTGCAGAACTGAAGCTGAGCCCGCAGCGCGGGCTCAGCGGCAGACTGAGGCTGAGGTAAGAGGGGGTATTTACAAAATGTCATCGGACATTCCGCGGGGAAAAGCACGAGGGCGCAGCATGTGACATTCTATAGTTGATGTGGTCAATCAGTCAGGCGGACAAAGGCCGCTTCAGTATGCGCAACGTAGAGGACCGGGTGGAACCACGGGGTTCCGGGCACCAGGCCCGCAAGCGGAGCGGGGGAAGAAGGAGCGGAGTCCTGCGCAGGGGAGCAACAGACAACTGCGGGGGTCAACGGGGTATAGTAGTCGGGGAGAGGCTGCGGTGCAATGCGGGATTGAGGAGACGGGCAAGTAGGGCTCCAGGGACAGTACCGGGGATTGCGGGTCAGGACCGGGGGAGTGTTGTATAAATAGATTGTTGTACCAGGGTTGCGGGATCATATCATCTTATCATTGAAGTAGATAGCTATCAACTACAGCGCATATAAGAAATCACTCTACTTTAGAGCTCTCTCAGCAAATTTTAGCGTGTGCGGACAAGCGGAACTGTGAAGGGCAACATCAGGAAGACAAACGCAAGAGGAGTGGTCCCCTTGCTGAGTAAAGGTGTTGCAGGGAATCCAGTTAATTATCTACTAACAGTTGTTTATCCCGCAGAGGAAATCAAAGAACCACCGGAACCAACCAGGAAGAAGGGAAACCTACCCTTTCTGTTACCAAGGTCGTCTTTATTTCCACATATTTGGGGTCTGGCCGGGAACTTCTTTCTGTTTTCAACCTGCGGACAGGTCGAGACACCTTTCTTTTTTTTTTCTTTTTTTTTATATATCGTTTATCATTGTACAAGGATGAGTGGTTCTGACACTTATCTTCCTACGGCTGCGTCGGGCGGAGCGTCCTCTTCCAAGTTCACTCACCCCCCCGCCAAGTTTATCCCACCCCCTCCGAAGAAGGGAGGTCTGGGTACCTACGGCATCACGTCGGAGGTCAACATGGAAGAAGGGACGGAGGAGAATTGGAAGGGGAAGCAGGCAGCTGGGGAAGTGCTGCTAGGGGTGAGGAGGCGAGGTTTGGCCTCGGATCCATTGACGGCAGTAAAGATTTGGCCGCAGGATTTTCCCGCAGTTTAGTTCAGTATTGATGCGGTTGATCAATTTCTGAGTCGCTTTGAGCTGGCGGCGGGAAACCAAGGGGGCGTCAGACGGCAACAAGGTTCGTCAAATCGTCAACTTCATTCAATCCAAAGAAGAGTTGCACAATATGGAGGAGATGGAGGGGTATGAGGCAAAGAACTGGGCGTTGATAAACGCACGCCAACGGCGCACGCCAACGCCAACCCGCACGCCAATTTTTTTTGGCGTGTGGGTCTCACACGCCACTTTTTTTTGGCGTACAGGGTCTACACGCCAAAAAAAAAAGGGCGTGTGAGACCCACACGCCAAAAATGGCGTGCGGGTCTCACACGCCCTTTTTTTTTGGCTTGTAGGCCCCGCACGCTAATTTTTTTTGGCGTGCGGGTCCCACACGCCAATTGTTTGGCGTGCGGGTCCCACACGCCAATTGTTTGGCGTGCGGGTCCCACACGCCAATTGTTTGGCGTGTGGGAGCGCACGCCAGGCGTGCGGGTCCCCCTCGCTCACGTAATCGAATGGGAGGGCCCATTGGATTACGTGAGCGAGCCGGCTGACGAGGTTATACAACCTCGTCAGCCGGGAGGACTTCCTCCCGGCACGAGGCTGTATAACCTCATCAGCCGGGAGGACTTCCTCCCGGCTGACGAGGTTATACAGCTCGTCAGCTAGGAGGAAGTCCTCCTGGCCGACGAGGTTGTATAGCCTCGTCGGCCGGGAGGACTTCCTCCTGGCCGACAAGGTTATACAACCTCGTCGGCCAGGAGGAAGTCCTCCCGGCCGGCGAGGCTATACAACCTCGTCGGCCAGTAGGACTTCCTCCTGGCTGACAAGTTTGTATAACCTCGTCAGCCGGAGGAAGTCTTCCCGGCCGACGAGGCTATACAACCTCATCGGCCAGGAGGAAGTCCTCCTGGCTGACGAGGTTGTATAACCTCGTCAGCCGGGAGGACTTCCTCCCGGCTGACGAGGTTTTACAACCTTGTCAGCCAGGAGGAAGTCCTCCTGGCCAACGAGGTTATACAACCTCGTCAGCCAGGAGGACTTCCTCCTGGCCAACGAGGTTGTATAGCCTCGTCGGCCGGGAGGACTTCCTCCGGCCGACGAGGTTATACAACCTTGTCAGCCAGGAGGAAGTCCTCCTGGCCGACGTGGTTGTATAGCCTTGCCGGCCGGGAGGACGTCCTCCCGGCTGACGAGGTTGTATAACCTCGTCAGCCGGCCCGCTCACGTAATCGAATGGGCCCTCCCATTCGATTACGTGAGCGGGATCCCCCCACACGCCAATTGTTTGGCGTGTGGGAGCGCACGCCAAACAATTGGCGTGCGGGGCCCACACGCCATTTTTGGCGTGCAGGTCTCACACGCCAATTTATTTTGCTGTGTAGACCCTACACGCCAATTGTTTTTGGCGTGTAGGCCCCGCACAACAAAAAAAATTGGCGTGCGGGTTGGCGTTGGCGTGCGTTTATCAACGCCCCAAAGAACTGGGAGCCTCTGAGGGAGGAGATGTTGGAGAAGTGGGGTCCACCTCAGCAACGGTATCGGGAGGCGGATTTGGAGAATCTCGCGTTGAGCAAGGCAGCATTGGGTGGGGTCAACGATCGAAGGGCGTTTGATGAGTACGTTACTTCCTTTGATCGCATTGTGAAGTACCTTAACCGCAATGAGGTGATCATTGGGGAACCGGCTTCAGTCAAGGGGAGCTTCCTCAAGGGGCTTGCCACGCTGGTTCAAGAGCGGGTGCAGCGGAGGCTCTATGATCAGAACCTCATTTGGCGGTTGAGGGACGGGGGCACCCTTCTTCCTGACTTGGTGTCACTTAGGGGAGCGGTCCGGGCGGAATTTGACATGATGGAATTGGTGGCCGAGAATTAGGGGGTGGCAATCTCGAGCGGACTCGGGCCGGTGATCTCTTCCCAGAACCCGGCACTGGTGGCGCCCGCTGAAGTGGCGGAGCTGGCTGACACTTTGAAGGATCTTTGTTTGTCCATGCAGAAGACGGTTCAATGGGAGTTGCAGCCCCAAACGTCGGCACCAGCCAATGGTCAGCAGAGCGGTCCTCCAGGGCTCCATTGCACTTATTGCGGGTTGAACGCGCATTATAAGTCTTGATTTCAGGATTTGACGGATGACTTGAATGGTAGGCGGGTGAGGATCTATAATGGTGATTATTTCCTCCCTAGATTGCGTGAACCAATTGAGGCAGCCGTGCCGCGGGACGTTGTGGTATTCCAAACCCTGTTTCAAGTATCAGGCAGGATTATATTCTTTCATTATCTTTCAGCAGCTAAAATAGTAGCAATATAATTGCATAATTGAAATCTAGGGTAAATTTAATCTATAAGTCACCCATTTATGTTAGGGTTTTGCATGGCTAAATCAAAAGTTATACAGTTAAAAAGAATTATAGTGAATAATGAGTACATAGTATATATATAGAAGTAGTATATAGTTTAGTGTCTGGTCACAAGACGCAGCACATGATCTGTGGCACAGTCTAAGCAACGGTGGGCCGCTACGCTACGCTACGCTATTTGACCGCTACATGTTAGCGTAGCGGTTTTTTTTCTCCCCAGAAAATTTGTAGCGTTAGCTGAAATTTCACTCCGCTACACTAACAGTTAGCGTAGCGACAAATTTTTCCGTCCATTTTTTTGTAGCGTTAGCGGGGAAAATTCACCGCTACGCTAACAAGTAGCGTAACTTTTCTGGCGCTAACAGATTTTGAAGTTCTCAGTAACGTAGCGGCATCATCGCTACGCTACGCTAAATGTTAGCTGTTAGCTGATATTTTTTCCGCTACATAGCTTTTTGGATTACACGCTAACACTGATTTTTGACAGCTAACAAGACAACTGTTAGCTGTGTAATTCAAATTATATCTCTTGTGAGAATTGATCCCGTGCTCAAAAGGAAGAGGGAGGTTAGCCATGGCGTAGTGGTCAATCTTGACCACTACACCACGGCTACCCTGAGAGTTGGAGGGATTGGTGGGAGTACATCCCATCCATGCAGCTCAGGTTCCATTTTTTTTTTTTTTTTTCAAATCCTGGATGAGTTCTTGTTTTATTATCAATTCCAGTCTCCTTCGAAAATTTGTCACCTGAATTTTTTTTTCAATTTTTTTTTCTTCGGTGATAACTTCCTCAATCCTCAATATTTATTTATTTTTTGAGATTTTTTTGAGATTTTTTTTTTTGAGATAAGTTCTTGATTCTCAACCGGCACTCTCACTCAGCTCCTCCAATAGCTTCAACCTCCCAAATCCCTCCCACCAGGCTCAACCTAGCTCTCAGGATCACCAGTAAGTCCCCTCCCCTTCTCCTCCACCCACCATTACTTACCACCTTGCTACCCTACCCTGCCACTATCTGCCCAGCTACCCACAACCACTGCTACCCTGGGGCCACCTGCCTTGTAAGTCCCCTCCACCCTGCTACCCTGTCCACTACCCTCACCTCTGCTACCCTACAGCCACCAGATACCAGCTACTCTACCACGCTCGCTACCCTTTTTCGTTACCCTGGGGCACCCACACATGTAAGTCCCTTCTTTCTCTACCCCCCTCCCTCACGTTGATCGTTCAATGTTTGAACGATCAAACGTTGATTGTTCAACGTTTGAACGATCAAACGTTGATCGCTCAACGTTTGATCGTTCAAACGTTGAACGATCAACGTTTGATCGTTCAAACGTTGATCGTTCAACGTTTGAATGATCAAACATTGATCGTTCAACGTTTGAACGATCAAACGTTGATCGTTCAACGTTTGAACGATCAAACGTTGAGCAATCAACGTTTGATCGTTCAAACGTTGAACGACAA
Source organism: Puccinia hordei (assembly GCA_007896445.1). Taxonomy (NCBI): domain Eukaryota; kingdom Fungi; phylum Basidiomycota; class Pucciniomycetes; order Pucciniales; family Pucciniaceae; genus Puccinia; species Puccinia hordei. The sequence goes on along the minus strand of RDRW01000246.1, from coordinate 64,175 downwards.
CGTTTGATCGTTCAAACGTTGAACAATCAACGTTTGATCGTTCAAACGTTGAACGATCAACGTTGATCGTTCAATGTTTGAACGATCAAACGATTGATCAAACAGCAAGCTGACCGCTTGCTACCTGCCCAGCCTACCCTAGCCTATAGCCTACCCTGCCCAGCCTACCCTGCCCTGCCCAGCCCAGCCTACCCTGCCCAGCCCAGCCTACCCTGCCCTGCCCAGCCCAGCCTACCCTACCCTGCCCAGCCCAGTCTACCCTGCCCTGCCCAGCCCAGCCTACCCTGCCCTGCCCAGCCCAGCCTACCCTGCCCTGCCCTGCCCAGCCTGCCCAGCCTGCCCTGCCCTGCCCAGCCTGCCCTGCCCAGCCCAGCCCTGCCCAGCCTACCCTGCCCAGCCCAGCCTACCCTACCACGTCTCATATCTGCCATGGGGAAAAGAGAACTGTATGTATTTCATTATATTAATTGTGATATCAATACTAATCAATGTTTTCTTTTCCCTTTTCCAATTCTTTTTGTTTTGATCCCTGAATGCCTTAACTACCCTTATTGGATTGGTTTTAATGTTAAATGATGGATCTCGGGACAATATTGTTCTGGGGACCTCATTGAATCATCAAAGTCATAACAATAAGAGTGCTAAGGCATCCAAGCATCAAAACAAGATGAAGCGTCAAAGGGAAAAGCGTTTGTTATGTAGAGAGGGTTTAGGAATCAAGGATGCATCCATATCATGGCACACCGTCAAATACACTCCTCACAATCTCTATCCAACCATCCCTATGAAGAATAACAAACCAACTCGCCACCCAACTCCATCAGAAATCAGCTTAGCATACAATGAAATCAACACCTATCACTTTATGAAGTCTGGGATGAATATTATCGTTGATCCTCTTGACAAGACTGAGGTGATTGCTATTGTAGAATTCACTCCTTATGAAGACCTCACCCCTTCTCAATTGGACGATCTCAACTATATTTCCACTTTCCTCCACCAGTCTCAACGTTTCCTGAACTCTGTCTCATCCTGTGCTCAAATTTGGAGTGGGCTCATGTGGGCCATCGGTTGGAGAAAGTCTTATGATGAACATCAAATAGTTGGCCGGTATATCAAGGCATTTGATGAAACTGAGATGAAAGCATACGATGATCACTATATTAAATCTTCTCAAGTTGGAAATATTATTGGTAATCTCTTCAAAGATCTTGCTCATACTCCCTTTCAACAGAATCAAGATCTTATGAAGAAATATAATATCCCTTCCTTTCCCAATCTTTCTTATGGCGAACTTCCTGAAGACAGAACCTGCACTCCTCACATTACTTTTACTACAAATGGTTTCTTCAATCCCCCACACACCGATACTGAAGATATATCCCAATTTGCCTTTGTTTTATTTCTCCCCACTCGCACGTCTGATTATACCCTGGTAGACTCTTCTAACTATGATATCACATCTGGTCCTTTCATTTTTCCTGATCACCGTATTGGTATTGATTTTGATCATCAGCATGGTATTGTTAAAATGATTTGGCAAGCTAATAAGTATACTCATTGTACTATGCCTCATTCCACAAGCTCTTCTTTCACTCGTCTTGGTTTATCTATTCAAATCAATTTTAGTCTTGCTAATACTTGTAGTAAATATTTGAAGGGTTTTTATCAAGATTCTGCTCATTACTTTGCTGATAATTTTTATTATATGTTTTGTAGTATGGCTAGAAGCACATTAACAGCTAGTTCACTTACAATATTCTTTTTATTTACTATTTTTTCCTCTTTTTGTTTCTGACTTCTAAACTCTTAATTTCCAAGGCTTTTACCATTAAATATTGAATGTGTTATTTTGTGGTTTATTCTTTTATATCTAACCAGTTAATCATAATAAAAATCAATTCAAGAAGGGGAACAGAGCCATGGTATTAGTAATAGTAAGCTTGGGAATTGATTTTAAGAATTAAAACAGGTAATAAAAAATTACCAAATGGAATGTGCCTCGAATAAATATTCAAGCAGGGAAAAAGAGTCCTGGAATTAATAAGCTTGGGAATTGATTTTAAGAATTAAAACCGGTAACCAACAATTACCAAATGGAATGGGCCTTGAATAAATAATTGCAGTGTGTAGATTAGTTTTCTGTCAACAGGTGGAATTGAAGATGATACACTGTTTCTATTTGCAATAAACATCTGACGTGGAGCTCAACTTCAACAGGAGACTTTTTTCAAATCCGAACTTCAGAGTCAACTCTCCAATTAATTTCTTGTTGTTAAACCAAACATATCTCAATCTAGTCAACTAGCAACAATGCCCAATCAAGATGGAAATATGTCTGATTCATCAGGTGGCCATACCCGCAGATCTTCACGAGTAACCACACCAATAAGGCAATCCGGAATGATTCATCCCTCGCCAGATTCACGCCGGTCAATTGTGCCATCATTTTTATCACAAAGAAGTCACATTTCATCAGCATCATTGGTATCAAATTCCCAATCAAACAAACGACAAGGCCCCACATCAGAATCTGTATCAAATTCCCAATCAAACAAACGAAAAGGCCCTACATCAGAATCTTCAATTGAAGAACGAAGCCCTCCACTCCCTGGAAAGAAACAGAACAACAATCATCTGAGTCAGCCCTTATCGACCTCCGAAGTTCCAAGCTCACAGGTGATTGATCTTGCTCAAGACTCCGATGACGAAAACACAAAGGCAAAACCCAAAGGTAGAAAGAAAAACCCTGAATTTGATGATGCAAAGGATTTTTTTTCCAAACCAACTAGACGTCCAGGTGATGTGTGTAATTCTTGATAGCTAAGTGTTTGAAATGAATGTATACTAATATAACTGTTTAAAAAAGCCTTTAAATAAAGTGCCATCAACATATGCCTGCTTGTGGTGCAAGAAGGATGTCAGGGTTTCTTTAAGCAGCTTTTCAAATCTTCGAACTCATCGTGATGGTTCCCGTCAAAAAGGGAGGATTTCTGTTGGATGCCCCAATTTTCATCAAGCAATCTCTTCTGGCGCCAAGCTTCCACCAACAGCACTTGAAGAGGAAAGAATCAAACAGACTACCCAATCTGGATCGCTCACCAAACATTTTGCCCCTGTTGAAAAGTTTGACAATCAGGTTTTCAATCAAATAATAACTCTATGGCTGTTACGGCAATCATTACCTTGGAACCGTGTTGAAGACCCCTATCTCCGAGCTGCCTTCTCCTATTGTCAAACAGGAGCAAATTTGTTTAAACAAAAGTGGGCTGCAACTTCTGGACAAGTGGTATACTTGGATTTACAAGAGGCTATGATATGCCAGTTGAAGGTGAGTGATACCATTGCGTTCAATTAAATGTAAAAAAATATACTTATTTCCCTTTAAACAACATTTCAACAGGATTCTGAGAGCAAGTTTAACTTGATACACGATGTTTGGACAACAAAAGGAAATCGCTTTGGATTTATTGGAGCTTCTGTCTCTTTTATTGATAAGGATTGGAACTATCTAGTACTGCATCTGACTCTCAAGCTAGTTGCCTGGCACCATAAGGGAAGCATGCTGGCTGAACCTGTTGTGAACGTATTGAAGAAACATGATTTACATAATAAGATAAGCACCCTTTGATTCTTCACTGGTAATCTGCCAAAAACTTATTTATTTTTTGTCCTATAAATACATGCTTTGCCAGACAACTGATTCAGGATCAAATAACAACACAATGGCCGAAACAATGCACTCCAAACTCGTTGCCCTGCCCCAAACCACGGATTTGGATTGGAACTACAAGACAATGCATATCAAGTGCTTTTGTCATAAAATGGCGCTTGTTGTCAATGCTGGATTGAAAGAATTGAGCCTTGAAGCTCCTCCTCCACCAAAGCTCAAAAAGTCATTCCTCGGAACTTTCCCTTTTTCCAACACAATGGACCCAATAATTGAAGAGGACGAAGAAGAGCAATCCGTAGAATTATCCGTTGAAGACAGGGTGGAAGATGAGACGGATGTTGATGAGGAGGAGCCAGATCTTGAAACTGACGATGACAACAATGATGAGGGGACTGAATCTGGATACGAAGACTATGATCAAATCACCTCAAAGAATAAAAATAATCAGAAATCATCTGCAAATAGAAATTATTCTAATCATTTGAATGAGTTAACCAAAGCGGTCAGCTGGATATTTTATATTTCTTTCATTTTACTAGCAATCAATTACTGAATCTTTCCTTCTTATTTTTTGATATATAGCTGGACTTTGTAGTACGAAAGATTACCTCATCAAGTGCATGGAGAGCTGAATTTGACCGCCGTGCGGAGGATTACCAGAAGCAAAAAGGGGGAACAAAAGTGAATGGTCTGATTGCTGGTTATGGAATCCGCTGGAACATCAAATATCAAAGCCGAGAGCGGGCCTACAGGGCAAGAGAGGTATTTCATTAACCTTCACCTCCAAATAATGTGTTGGTACTGATAGACATATTGTTAAACTCAGGTTATTGATGCAATGCTCCGTGATGAGTATAGTAAATTCCAAGATCAAATTGTTTGGTCCAGCCGCAAAGAAAATCGCGAGAAGTTTGGCTACTTCAAAGAAATTCAGTTTACCAGCAAGGAATGGATAATGATCAATGAATTGAATCAGGAGTTAGAAGTAAGATATATTCATTCCGTAGATCCACTTATATATTTCATACATAATGCTCATTTTTTTGATAGCCGTTTAACCGTTTGACCAAGGAGATGGAGGGAAATGGTCCTACAGGTGCTTTTGTATTTCCAAACTACTATCAAACAATCTCTGATTTAAAGAAGAAAGAGGCAGGATGCAATCGAGGGCATCCATTACATCCAATGTATGTGAAAATGATACAAAAGCTTGAGGTCTACCAAGAAGAGGCGCTTGAATGTGAAACACTTGTAATGGCCACTGTTCTTCACCCAACGTTTCGCATCAAAATCTTCTCTCATTGCTGGCCTGAAAAAGCAGAGGAAGCCGAAGCAACTTTGGACCGCCTTTTTTCTAAACGAAGGGATTTGTTGAACAAGAAGAAAAAATCAAACATTAACATCTTGGACGAAAATACTTCAAATGTTGAAAAGGATAATATATTTGATTTGTTCAACACTCCTGAAACATCGGATGAAAGCAAAGAGCTAGAAGTATATGTCAAGAACATGGATCGCTTAACCGGTCCAGATGGAAAGGATCCCAATAGTATTTTGAGGTGGTGGAAGGTATAGCTTCTATTTGTTCTCAGCTTTGTCCACTTGTGTTTGTTAGCTCATATTGATTTTAACAATGCTACTTAAAATTTTCAGGTTCATTCATCAACATATCCAGTTCTTTCATCATTAGCCAGGGACTACTTGGCCAGCTCAGCATCATCTTGTGCTGCAGAGCGTACATTTTCTTCTGCTGCCAATGTTTGCTCAAGTGGCCGAGGAAGCTTGAACCCACGGACAATTGAGAGGTGTGTTAGTAGTCACATGTGGTTGAAAGACGGTATACAGGTGGCTGGAAAGTTTGCACAAGCTCAAGGCATTGTTAACAACTATACAAATTTTTCCCAAAAAAATAATGAAAATAAATAAATAAATAAAATTCTTATTGCTCTTGTTCATTGGTCTCAATATTTCTTCCTTGTTTCATGGATTAAAGAAAAAAAAAAAAAATTGTATATACAAATAGTTTGCACAATAATTGCTATCTGACCGCCTTCATATTATTATTATCCTTATTCCGTAGTTTTTTTTTTTTTTTTTTTTTACTCCTTAATATTGATTTATGAGAGCCTCTTCTGGTTCACTATGGGTGAGTGGTATAGCTGAGCAGGGCGCTACGCTAACATGTAGCGTAGCTGAAAAGAGCGCTATGCTAACAGTTAGCGTAGCTGACAAGAGCGCTACGCTAACAGTTAGCGTAGCGTTTGTTCCAGCTAACACCGCTACAAGTCAGCTAACAGGTAATTCCTGTAGCGTTAACTTTTTTTTTTTGAAGTCGCTAACGCTACGCTACAGCTATTTTTTTTTTGACAAAAATTTTGTAGCGTTAGCTGAAAAAAAAAACCGCTAACAGTAACTTTGTGTTAGCGTAGCAATAAAAGCTAACATTACGCTACGCTACAGCTATTGTTAGCGTAGCGGGCCCACCGTTGGTCTAAGTACATAACCTCACCAGCAGAAATAGCTCACTTTAGGTCACAAGACACAGCACATGATCTGTGGCACAGTCTAAGTACATAACCTCACCAGCAGAAATAGCTCACTTTATGCACTTACCGCATGAAGTCAGCGTAGAAGAAGAGATCCCACCAGCATAAATACCTCAATCAGACATCCCACCAGAAAAAATCCCTCACATTTTACTATATAAAGGGGAGGTTGTTCCCTCTCAGAAAAAAAATCATCCCAGTAGCATCCCACTTGGATCCCACACCCCATCATCTAGCTAGCAAACTAAATAAAATTACTCATCCATATAAATAGTGTGATCTTAATCAGGTGACTCACAACAAAATCTTTCATATCAGTTTAAAATACAAAAAAGAAACAAAAAGGAAAATTGTGCTCTTTTAACTAAAGGTTAAGGAAGAGGGTACAACACTTTGAATATTTCACATTATACCAAAAAAAACATCTTTTTACTCATTTCCTCAGACTACATCCAAAAATAAATAAATAAATCATAAACATATAAATACTTGTTTCCTCATCAATTCCAACAAAACCTTGTATTCCATTTACCACAACTTTCTGTAACAATCCATCTACTATCTACACCCCTGATCCCTTCATCAAGCTCATTGCTGATTATTTGTAAGTTGAAGTTAGATCTTTGTCTGATAAGAGATTACTACATAAATAGTTCTCTTAAAGAAAACAAAAAGAAAGTTATCAGCCACAACAATAAATAAATTGTTGTATTAACTCTTGTAGTAAATAGAGGGGCAGGTCTTTCAAACCACCCATAACAGTTGTAATAAATTCATACATACCTGAAATACTATAACTGCTATTTCCCCCTCACAGAACTACCCCCATCCCAAAAGGAGTTCTCACAACGTGGTTCGTGCAGCGGCGGCAGGGCAGGGGGAGAGGGGAGAAGGTCCAAAGGGGGAGGTAAAATCCTCAATGGGTATAGTCGTTGGGTCGTCTGGATGGACACCCCCGGCTGTCCAATCGGAGGTGTGGGCCATCCACTCCAATGAGGTGAAGGCCCGCTACAGCGGGTACGACCACATGGATGTGGACCCTCCACCTCCAAAGAAGGGTAAGGCGAAGGAATTTTTGCAGCCTGGAGGAGCGGCAGTGCCCATTGGGAAGAAGAAGGCAGTGGAGTTGGCCAAGTGCGCTCTGAGGGGGGACGGTCCGCTGACTCTTTCCATCAAGGAGTTGGATTTTGTTTCCCCTCTGATGGCGGAAGAACTCATAGCGTCTCTCAAGGAGAGTGCGGGTCTCAAGGCGGAAGGTAATTGGGTGGCGTTTGACGTGAGTTCAGCAGAGGCCAAACATTTGTGCCGATACCACCTGGAGGAGTTTCCTTTGGACTCCATCTCCTGCCCCCTTGGTTATGTTCAGATGACCATTGGGGATCATCAAGTATGGGCAATGATTGACAGCGGGTTGATGGTCAACCTTTTGCCGGCAGAGGTGGCTCAGGACGCGGATCTCTTTACCCGACAAGCCAACATTGGCTTGCGCGGAATTGGCGGCCATGAGTGCGAGGTGGCCGGTGTGGTGGAGAGTGAGTGGGTGGAGGTGGCAAAGACCAGGCGGAGGGGCGTTGATAAATGCACGCCAAGCGCGCACGCCAACGCCAACCCGCACACCAATTTCTTTTGGCGTGCGGGCCCTACACGCCAATTTCTTTTGGCGTGCGGGGCCTACACGCCAAATAAAATTGGCGTGTGGGAGTGCACGCCAAATAAATGGCGTGTGGGTCCCACAGGCCAATTTTTTTTGGCATGTGGGCCCCGCACGCCAAATAAAATTGGCGTGTAGGCCCTGCACGCCAATTGTTTTGCGTGCGCTCCCACACACCAAACAATTGGTGTGTGGGAGCACATGCCAGACAATTGGCGTGCGGGTCCCACACGCCAATTGTTTGGCGTGTGGGGGGATATTGCATGCAATATCCCCATACACATAATACATACATGTATTATGTGTATGGGGATATACACATCCCCTCGCTCATATAATAGAACCTGTGGGCCGGTTCTATTACGTGAGCAAGCCCAGTCTGATTCCTGAAAGGAATCAGACGGTTGGTCTGGTTGTTTTCAACCAGAACCACCTCGAATTCACCCAAACCGCAATCACCAGCAAGCACCGATTTGAAAAAACCAAAAAAGTAAGTCTTGAGCCCCCCCCCACCCCCCAAAAAAAACAAAAAGAAAAAAAAAGGGCATTAATAAAAAAACCCGGGTTTTCCGTGTTTACACCCGGTTTTCTGCGTAGCAAACCCAGTTTTCCGTGCGCACACCCGGTTTTATTCAATTTCGAGTTTTTATTCAATATGCATAAGGAGGGTGGCATTTGATGCGCACAGACTCCCCAGGCATTCTCATCCAACTTCCAACATCAACCACATCAAAAACCACTCACCACAATCAAAAACCAACGCCACCCCCCCCTAAATCATCAACCCCCCGTAACTCATCAACCACTCAACCAATCCACATAAAAAAAACACCAAAGTTCCCCATTTTTCCTCCTCTCCGCAACCCAAGTCCCCAATTTCACTTTTTCTTCCCCAAATTTTCTCAACTCCTCCCACCACCCATTTTCACCAACGGTGGGCCCGCTACGCTAACAATAGCTGTAGCGTAGATTGATGTTAGCTTTTGTCGCTACGCTAACACAAAGTTACTGTTAGCGGTTTTTCTTTTCAGCTAACGCTACAAAAATTTTGTCAAAAAAAAAATTAGCGGTAGCGTAGCGTTAGCAACTTCAAAAAAAAAGGTTAACGCTACAGGAATTACCTGTTAGCTGATTTGTAGCGGTGTTGGCTGGAACAAACGCTACGCTAACTGTTAGCGTAGCGCTCTTGTCAGCTATGCTAACTGTTAGCGTAGCACTCTTTTCAGCTACGCTACATGTTAGCGTAGCGCTCCTTTCAGCTACACTAACTGTTAGCGTAGCGCCCTTTTCAGCTACGCTAACTGTTAGTGTAGCACTCTTTTCAGCTACATTAACTGTTAGCGTAGAATTCTTTTCAGCTACACTAACTGTTAGCATAGTGCCCTTTTGCAGTGCACTAACTGTTAGTCTAGCACTACAGTAACTATTAGTTTAGTGCTATACTTGTGGGAGTATAGCAATCATTTCTTTTCTTGAGGTGTTGATTCTTTCAAATTAATATTTTCATGAATCCTGTTGAAGAATTTCTTTTCCTGCTTTACCCGCTTCCTTTGAGTTAAATAAGCATTTCTTCTCATTCTCTGATGGGCATTCTGATTACTGTTCTGGGCAATTTCCATATGATTAAAATGTGTTATTCAATTGAAATTTGTCCAGGCAGTAACCATATTTCCCAGAGCAATGACAGAAATGCATATCCAAACATTGGAAAGAGAAAAAATGGAAAAGAAAGAAAAAAAAAAATTGAAAAAAAAATTGAAAAAAAAAAAAGATAGAAATTAAAAAAAAAAAAAAAAAAATTAATCTGTTGTGATTGATGTAGTTGCACAGGTACAGGAGTTAAACATTTTGATTGATTTACTTGTGACAGTTGAGATTTTTGATCGCTTGACTTGCACAAGTACAAGATCTATAATTGGGCAGAGTGGACCAGCTTTGACCTCAGACAGTGGAATTTATCTCTCCTGCTATACTATAAGTAACTGCAACATGGCTAATCAGTGTCACCCTCATTGGTGAGTAGGATTTGTAATGAGGGGGACATTGATTAGGTATGTTGCAGTTACTTATAATATAGCAGGAGAGATAAATTCCACTGTCTGAGGTCAAAGCTGGTCCACTCTGCCCAATTATAGATCCTGTACTTGTGCAAGTCAAGCAATCAAAAATCTCAACTTTCACAAGTAAATCAATCAAAATGCTGTTTTAACTCCTGTACTTGTGCAACTACAGCAATCAAAACAGATTATTTCCGTTTTTTTTTTTTTTAATTTCTATTTTTGTTTTTTTTTTTTCAAAAAAAAAAATGTTTGTTTCTTTTCCATTTTTTCTCTTTCAAATGTTTGGATATGCATTTCTGTCATTGCTTTGGGAAATATGGTTACTGCCTGGACAAATTTCAATTGAATAACACATTTTAATCATATGGAAATTGCCCAGAACAGTAATCAGAATGCCCATCAGAGAATGAGAAGAAATGCTTATTTAACTCAAAGGAAGCGGGTAAAGCTGGAAAAGAAACTCTTCAACAGGATTCATGAACATATTAATTTAAAATAATCACAGCCTCAATTCAAGGCAATTTGTGCAAGGGAAAAACTTTCAACGTTCCCACATCATCTTCTTTGCCGAAGCACATCACCACAACTATTGGTAAAACAAGCAGGGATGTAATCCACCCAAAAAAATATGTTCAGACTGTTCACTCAGCTGGCTGTGGGCCAACACTTTGCAGTGTAGTGGGAAAAATTAAGCTAACAGCTAACATTTAGCAGGAAAAAATTCAGCGAACAGCTAACATTTAGTGGGAAAAAATCAGCTAACAGCTAACATTTAGTGGGAAAAAATCAGCTAACAGCTAACAGTTAGCGGGAAAAAATTCAGCTAACAGCTAACATTTAGCGTAGCGTAGCATAGATCTGATGCGGCTACGCTAATGGGAACTCCAATATGTGTTAGCGGAAAAAACATTACGCCACTTGTTAGCGTAGCGGTTATTTTCCAAAGCTAACACTACAAAAAAATTGGCTGAAAAAGTTCTTGCTATGCTAACTTTTAGTTTAGCGGAGTGTAGCGTCAGCTAACACTACAAATTTTCTGGCAAAAAAAATAACCGCTACGCTAACAGTTAGAGGGCAAATAGCGTAGCGTAGCGTAGTGGCCCACTGTTGTTACCAATCAACTTCACAAACAATACATTGAACATTCTCAGCACTCATACAAACTCCTCACTGGCCTCCCCCCTTGTGTTGGTGATCTAAATGGCCCCATCTCCCACTATGCCCTGAAGATAATCCATTCTCATCACATTTCTAAACCGCCAACTACCACTTGCACTGGAAACTACACTTCTCACATGGGAATCCCTTGCATTAATCAAGTTCACGAAGCAAAAAGCCTAGGCAGCAAATTCACCCATTGCAATTTTCATTCTCAGTGGCATGTTAAAAAGGATCTTGAAGTGAGTTGTCTAATATAATTTCCTGGTTTCTGTTTCTCTTTCATAGTTTTATAGTTCTAATTTGTTTTTTGCCTCCATTTATGAGCAGAAATTCATTGAAGAGGACAACAACAATGGATCAAGTGACATTCTACTTCCCACCAAAGAAAATACCAAGGAAATTTTCTTAACAGATCTCTTTAAGGAATTCCAAACGTTTCAACCTGGCGAGCAAAAAATTCTACATTGGCAAAATCAAGAAGCTCTTTCAAGGGAACTACACCACAGTGGCCATCCAGGAACCTCTCTTTAGCAAGGATCACCAAGGACAAGGAAGACCAAAGGGCGCAAAAAGGAAACACAAATCAACTACTTCAACAAAAAGGGATCCTTCAGGCTATGAATACACAGAATTGAAGAAGACAGGAAGAGGAAGGCCAAGGAAGCAGGTGAAAGAACACAAGGTATTTATTCATTTATCTCTTGTCTGTTTGTCTTTGGTTATTGATTTCTTGTGAACTTGTAGGAACCTTTGGCCAAGACAAAAGGAAGTGGTAGGCCTAAGAAGAGGGATGAATCTGTGGAATCAGAGGTAATGATTCATCTTTATTTTTCACTCAAATATCACATCTAATTCTTTCTCCTTGTGTTTTCTAGGCTGTGTCAACAGAAGAGGAAAGTCAGGAGGAGTCTGAATCAAGTGGAGAGCTTCCGGAGGTGGATGATATCATTCAACAGGGCTCAGATCATGAAGGAGGAACTTTGAAGACTGTAAGTGTTTTTATTTCCATCTTGAGTACATTATACTGAAGTTAAATGATTTTTTGATACATCAGAGGTCTGGAAAAATACTTAAACAAGTGAAATTTGAATCAGTTAAAAGGACCAAGACAGATGAAAACACTTTGGCAGAAAATGATGCTTATAGGCCTTTCAATGTGAGTTTTACTAATTTTTTTTGAAGAGATCTTTAATCCTGAGCTTCTTATTGGTTACCTCTTTCATAGACCTCAATGACTGCCAGCTCAATCTCTAATCCTGACACCTATATGTCTTAGGCACTCAGTTGGAGTACTTACAATAATGTGGCTGTTGATTTGGTTAGTCATTTCCTTTTATTTAGTGTTCATTTTATATACAATTAATCTTTTCTCAAATTATCCTTCAGTACAAGTACAAAGATCACATTCATCCCAAAGAAGCCATCCAACATCTCTCTACGATTACCAATGTCAAAGGCAATGGGAATTGTGGATTTTAAGCCGCTGCAGTCAGCATGGGAAGTGCCTCAGACAAATGGATGAAAATTTGAAACAAAATGAAAGAAGAACTTGAATCAAACCCCTTCTATTAAAACCATTGGATGCTACAAAACATATGGGGCTCAAACCACAAGGATCTAATCAATGCACTCTCTTGGGATGGAAAAGCACAGGCCCCACTGAAGTATTGGATGACCTTCCCTGCTCATGGATACTTGATGGCTGACACTTATAAAAGACCTGTGGTCTTGTTTTCTGGTCTAATGCCCACCATTTATCTCCCTCTCTCTTCTCCACCCACCACCAACTTTCCCATATGTCTCATATTCATTCCCAGTCTTCTTCATCTCATCAGCTTCACGTTTAAGGCTGAAATATGGCCTTCCCCTAGGATTGATCCATGTTGGCAATATTGGGCTGAAGAGGAAGCTCTGTTGTGGAAAGAGTGGATTCAGCCCAATTTGGACCTTGGGGAAAAAGTTATTTTCCCTCCAATAAGAAGATCTGCCAGGATTAATAAGATTGTTGATGTTGGATAGTTATTTGTCTATTTTCCTATATTTCCATTTTATTCTGATAAAAATTCCATTGTATTCTGATAACAAGTTCATATTATAATCAGTATTTGTTTCCAATGAATTATCCACTGTGGTAATCCTGTTCCTTCTCACATCATATCTTCTACATCATATAAACCATCCATATATTCATCATTATTATTTCAGATTCAGATTCTACACCATATTTTACCCCTAGTCACTCACTCAAACCACCCTTGATTTCCTTTTGGATCAGAAGTTATTAACATTCATAGTTTTCATAGGTACATTCTTTTCTTTTCTTTTTCCTTTTGGCTTACATCATCCAAGTCATCAATATTCAGTAAAATACAACATCTTACATAATCTACAATCATTGTTCATCATTACTACATACATTCACTTCACTATTACACTTGTAGTCTTTTGCTCATCACTATTACTATTATGGACATTGCTCATCATCATATCTTGTAATACTGTGCTCATCATTTGTTTCCCTCTTGAAGGGTCCTTTACACATATATACTCCACTCTGTTGTAGTATTACCAGCATCAAATTTCTACCCCATACAACCTGTATGACCTTTTACCCCAAATATTAGATTCAATTTCATCAAAGACACTTCTTACCTAGACATTTTAGATATCCTTGCCATTTAAACCCTTTTACACAACCATTTTCCCTCACAACTTCTCCTCAACTCCCCATACCTCAGAGGTAATAGTAGTCAGCTTATAAGTACTAGTCAGTCTAAGATTAAAATAGAAAAGCCACACCTTTTATTTTATTCTTAGTGTTACACTCTTCCCCATCAGCATTAGTCAGGAAGGCAGCTCTTATATCAGCACCTTTGTCTTAACTTACATTAGTACTAGTGTAGTTATACATTTCCCTTCCAAGCTCTATCCTGGCCTTAGAGTAGTTCCACAAGTGGTGTCCCAACAGTGGCCTTTCCATCCCTCAGAAATCTTCAGCCCTAGTAACAACTTTACCTTTAGCTACACACTACTTCTTACACCTCTTCTCTTCACTCACCCTCTTCCTTAAAATCCTTTTTCCCTTTCCTCTTCACTTCTTTTCCTCCTCTCTTCATCCCTACAAAGGTTTTCAATCACAAACAATTATCAGTACCCCTTCTTATCTTTCAGCACCCTCATTTAAATCCCATCTACATACCTTTTAAATTCACTTCCCCTTTAAGATGTCTCATTCTGGAAATTACATCAACTTCTCTGCTCCCAGTCTCTACCCAGCTCCTATTCAACCTACCAACCCTGTCAACTCCCTTCCTCAAGGCATGGCTCCTGCTTCTGGTCACAACCCTGGTCCCTACAGAAACAATCCCCAACCATCAGAAGATTCAGAAGACTTAGGCATCCCACTTCAGTCCCCCAGAACCCAGTTACCCATGAGAAACCTACACAGGCCACCACCCCAGGATTCAGCAAGATTCAACTCACATTTTTTTGAAAGGGAAGCTTCCATGCCAGTGTACCAGGACCCAACCTCCAGGGGAATCAAGATCAAACCAATGGACAAAGAGCTCTTCTTTGATGGTGGTAATATGCCAGTGGAAAAGTTCATCAGGAGATTTGAGGCTGCAGGAAGACATGATGGTGCTAACTCAAAAGAACTGGCTGATCAAATTACTTCATTTATTAAGGGCATGGATCTAAAAGATGAAGTAGAGGAGATGTCAGGACATGAAGAACTGGATTGGGAAAAGTTAAAGAAACAGTTGCTTAACAGGTTTGGATCCTCTCAGCCTTTGGTCAGATACACCAGACGGGACCTAAGGAATCTAGTCAGCACTACTGCCCATGATGGAGGAATCAATACCCTGGAGGACTTCAAGACATTCAGAACCAAATTTGAAACCATTTCCCACTATCTAGTAAGGATGAATTACAGTACTGACCTGGAAGAATTCAGAGATTTGTTGCTAGAAGCCCTCAGCCAGGAACTGGAACTTGCTGTGACAGATGAACTTCTTAGGGACAACCAGATGCTTTCAACCAAGGATGGAGGTGATATTTTACCAAACACTGAAATTCTTCTCACCTACATACACAAGAAGGTCAAATCAGCAGCTGTCATCAACAGGAGGAGACTTTACAGGACAGAAACCCCAAAGACCAAGGACTCACCTGTCACCACCACCAAGCCTTTCATCCCTACTAGACCTTTCAGACCTACTGGATCAGCCCCATTGGAACAGACCATGGATACCCTCACCAAACAACTTGCAGCATTCACAACTGGCAAATCTCTTCCTCCCCACATGGACAACACTACCCTAGCATACAGGCCCCTCAAGTGTTTCTACTGCTTCCAGGATACCCATGGGACCAACAGATGTATCAAATTATCCCAGGACATCAGCTCAGGACAGGTAATCAAGGATGGAAGGGACTACAAACTTCCAAATCAAACCTTAATTCCATGGGACACCAGGAGGCCAATCTTAAGTGTGGTGGAGCAATTTGCCAAGGAATCAGTCAAACTTTCAACTTCTTTTGGACAACTGGAGGAATATGACAACCCTCAACTTACTGTGTATGATTCAGACATGGGAAAAAGGACCAGATCTTCAGAGGAACCAGCTCTGCCAGAAAAGAGGACCAGGAAGGAGAAGACCACTCTCATGGATATGGACTCCCAGGATTTGCTCAACATGACCAGGACTCCCTTTTCTTCAACATCCCCTGCCCCTGCTTCAAAAGTCAGATTTCAACAACCATCAGAACAGCCAGATCCCAGTAACCCTTCCAAAGAGAAACCTGCCAGAAAGACTTACCTGGAAAAGACCCTAGCCAAAGATTACCCTGGAGTAGATGATGAGGTTGCCAACAGAATCCTAGACCAACAAACCATCCAACTCACTATTGGAGAAACTTTTGCTCTTTCCCCATCACTATCAGAAGCAGTAAAAAGAAAGATCACTAACAGGAGAGTCCCAGTGGAAGAAATTAAATCAGCAAGCTTTGGAGACTTGGACCAGGAAAAAGAAGAACCCCAGGAACCTGCCACTCACTATTCTTGCCCCCTTGGATATATAAGCCTCAGCATCAATGGACAACAGCATCAAGCCCTTCTGGATACTGGATCAATGATCAACATTATACCTGAATCCCTGGCCCACAAACTTGGACTTCAGATCACAGCCAAACCAATGAAACTCAAGGGAATTGGAGGCCACCTTACAGAAATGCCTGGAATTGCTGAAGATGTTACAGTCACCATTGGGAAAGTATCCAGGACTGTCCATTTCTGGGTAGCTAGAGGATCTGTTCAGCTCATCATTGGAAAACCCTTCTTGATGGATGTGTCAGCAACCATCAACTACCATGGAGACAGAGGGGAATCACTGGAAATCAAAAACACTTCTGGACAAACTTACCTGGTTCCAATCATCCTTCCCAGCCACCAGAAATGGGAAACTTCTCTCCCAGCAAACTCAGCAACTTTTGGATTTCTTTAGTCCAAGGCCAGGTTTCCAACTACACTCCTTTACAGATGGAATCCTGGAAAATAACCCAAAAGAACCAACCCTAAGTCATTCATTCAGCAAAAAAATATAAATCCAGAATAAATAAATAAATAAAATAAAAAAAAAAAAAAAAACTTACAAATAAAAATAAATAAATAAAATAAAAATAAAATATAGAAAAAAAAAAAAAAATAAAAAAAAAAAAAAACTCACTAAAATAAAACATTCATATTTTTTATATAAGCAATATTTTTTTTTTTTTTCTCATTTTCTTGGCTCATCAGTTTTGTACGGCTAAATTTTGGCGAATGGCTCGTTCAGATGCGGCGAGGTCTACAGTATCAAGTTGGAACGTTCGCGCTTCGAAAAACGGTCTGTTTGGGGAATCAAAAGTAATAATTAGTAACAAATTAGTTTCAGACTCGTGGTTGTGAACAGAAAAGAGAACGAACAATCGGTAAAAAGAAAACGATATGAGTCGACCGACTCGATGGATAGAGGCCACCATGCGGGGCGAATATGTGGAAGAAGATTGGACGCGACGGGTGTTGAGCGTTTCGAAGAGGAGGACATCGATGGGGAGGAACGACAACCTCAAGCCGTTATAAAACCATTACCAATCAATTCGACGCCGGTGAACGACCCGGATATACGCTCTCAGGGCATTTTCCTTTGGCCTACAATACCTGGCGATGCCGGTGCACGACCCGGGTTTTTCTTTTCTTTCTTTTTTTCTTCATCCTTCATTTTTCCTTTGATCTTTTTTTTTTATGTTCTCCCCATAACCGTTCTTCTTTCCATCGAAGAAGAACGGTTCGCTTTCATCTCCGAGGTCGTCCTTCGACCCGGAGGACCGTTCCTGCGCCTTGGAAACGCCGGCGACCCCGCGGACTTTGTAGCACCCGGGACTCCGCGTCTACTCTCCGCGCGGATTCACCACTTCCCTCCGGCGACTCTCCTCACTCCGCTGAGAGGTCAATACACCAAAAATATGAAAAAAAAAAAAGAGGATAATGAATAAAAATAATAATAATTTTCCAATTTTCCCATTCTGAAAAAAAAAAAACAAAAAAAAACAAAAAAAAAAAATTAATCATGAAGGAAGAACAAAACAAAAGAAAAAAAAAAAAAAAGGATTCCTTTCATCCATTTTGGAGGTTCCTGATTTTTTTCTGGGATATATATTCACTTAATTTTATTTCATCATCCAATCAAGGAATCAAGGAACTTTTCCTCCCTCCAATATATCATATAAATTTAATTTCCCCTTCATCCATCTTTGAGTATCCTGATTTATTTTTCCTTCATCCATCTCACTATCCACTTTTTTACCATCATCCATCTTTAAATCCATATACTAGATTTTCTTTCATCATCACCATCATCCATCTTTCCTGCATATACTAGATTTTCTTTCATCATCACCATCATCCATATTTAATCCATATACTAGATATTCCTTCATCATCATCTTCATCCACCTTTCATCCATATACTAGAAATTCCTTCATCACCATCCTTCCATCACCATCCATCCTCATTCATCATCATCCATCCATCTGGACCAAGGGGTCCATCACCAATAATCCATCACTTTCATTTGTTTGTTTCCCCTGAAATTTCTCCATTCATCATGTCTCTATTTTTCATCCACCCATCACCATCTTTCCATCACCATCCATCATCATTCTTCCATCCTCATCCATCCATCACCACCCATCCATCATCCTCATGTCTCATTCATCTTTCCTCCATACTAGAAACTTCTCATTATCCTCATTCATCCTCAACAGCTCATCCATCTTTTCTTCATAAATAGTAAATTCATCATCATCATCACCCATCCTCAACCATCCATTCATCATTCATCATCAACCACCATCCTTCCACTTTTTTTTGGTTTTTCCCTTCCAACATCACCATCAACCACCCTCCCCCAGCTATTTTCTTTCAAATCCCTATCTTATCAACTCATTTCTTTCACACCACTCTTCCAAAATTCATGGGTTCTTCTCCATTGTCTGGGGACAGACAATAAGTTGGGGGAGGAACACCTCATCTGTCATACCCAGGAATTTTTAAATTTTTTTCTTCTCCTTTTCCCATTCTTTTCTTCATCCTTCTTCATCTATCCACCTCTCCACAACTTGGTATTTCACCTTTAAAGCATACAATTATTTTCCTCTGGACCAGTCACCTCACCTTTCTCTGGATCAGTCATTCTTCACCCTTTAAATCCATCAATTTCTCCTTTGGTTCAAATTCATTCTTCTTTGGATAAATTCATTTCTTCTTTGGATCAATTCATTCTTCTTTGGATCAATTCATTCTACATTGGACCAGTTCATTCTTCTTTGGATGAATTCATTCTTCTTTGGATCAGCCACTCTTCCTTGGATCAATTCTTTCTTCATTGGATCAATTCATTTCTTCTTTGGATCAATTCATTCTTCTTTGGATCAGTCACTCTTCTTTTGGATAAATTCAACTAGTAGTTTCTTTTAATCCTTCCAAAACCAAGCTTTCTTTTCCCTGGACCTGGAGCCATCATTCTTCCATGGATCAGTCATCAACAATTCTTTCATTACCCAAATCAACTGTTCCCTGGTTTTTCTAGAATTTCCCATCCAGCTCCCATAAAAACCTGTTCATCTTCACCAAGCTTTCTTTTCCCTGGACCTGGAGCCATCTTTCTTCCATGAATCAGTCATCAACAATTCTTTCATTACCCAAACCAACTGTTCCCTTGTTTCTGGAATTCCCCATCCATCTTCCATAAAACCTGTTCATCTTCATCCAACCATTCTTTCCCTGAACCTGGATCAGTCAATCTTCTTTGGATCAGTCACCAATTTCCTTCAAATTAAATCACATGGCCATACTGGATTCCTGGACTTCTGGACAGCACTTGGATATTTTCTTCCTCTTATCTTATGACTTAAAACCATTTCATACATCCTGGACCATCATCAAATTCCACTGGCATTCTTAGAGATATCTTCACTTCCTTCTAGCTTAAAACTGAACCCACCATCCCATCTTCCTAGTAGAGTTGTTGCATACTCTCTAGACTTCTAGTTCAACTACTCTTTCATAGTAGTCTTCTGTTCAATTCACCTGTCATATGTCTATACTATCTTGGGTATAGCAAAGGTCTTCTCATTTAACCTCCATCATTTGCAGTAACCTGTTGTGTTACTGGTGATATGTTATACAAATCCATCAGTTTTAATTATTAGAAATAGTCAAATATCAATAAAAATAATAGTAGTCTTTCTAGATATTTCATAGTGTTAAAATCTTTTAAAATCATAAATATTAGTTAGAATTCATCAACTTTCTGGACTTAGGCCTTGGACCTCCCTTCTGGACATTGGATTTCTTCTGGACTTGGATTTCTTTCTGTACCTTGGATTTCTTTCTGGATTCTGGACCTTGGACTCTTTTGGATCTGGATTTCCCCTTCTGGACTTGGACTTTTTGGACTTGGATTCTCCAGGACTTGGATTCTTTTGGACTTGGACTTCTTCCTTCTTTCTTTCTTTCCCTGATGTCTGGGGACAGACATTTACTTGGGGGAGGATGTGGTAATCCTGTTCCTTCTCACATCATATCTTCTACATCATATAAACCATCCATATATTCATCATTATTATTTCAGATTCAGATTCTACACCATATTTTACCCCTAGTCACTCACTCAAACCACCCTTGATTTCCTTTTGGATCAGAAGTTATTAACATTCATAGTTTTCATAGGTACATTCTTTTCTTTTCTTTTTCCTTTGGCTTACATCATCCAAGTCATCAATATTCAGTAAGATACAACATCTTACATAATCTACAATCATTGTTCATCATTACTACATACATTCACTTCACTATTACACTTGTAGTCTTTTGCTCATCACTATTACTATTATGGACATTGCTCATCATCATATCTTGTAATACTGTGCTCATCATTTGTTTCCCTCTTGAAGGGTCCTTTACACATATATACTCCACTCTGTTGTAGTATTACCAGCATCAAATTTCTACCCCATACAACCTGTATGACCTTTTACCCCAAATATTAGATTCAATTTCATCAAAGACACTTCTTACCTAGACATTTTAGATATCCTTGCCATTTAAACCCTTTTACACAACCATTTTCCCTCACAACTTCTCCTCAACTCCCCATACCTCAGAGGTAATAGTAGTCAGCTTATAAGTACTAGTCAGTCTAAGATTAAAATAGAAAAGCCACACCTTTTATTTTATTCTTAGTGTTACACTCTTCCCCATCAGCATTAGTCAGGAAGGCAGCTCTTATATCAGCACCTTTGTCTTAACTTACATTAGTACTAGTGTAGTTATACATTTCCCTTCCAAGCTCTATCCTGGCCTTAGAGTAGTTCCACACCACCCTCTAAAGTAAATGAATCCATTTAAAAACTCCCCAATTATCTTGAAAGACAGGTGTGAAGGTGTTGAGAAATAAATTCTGACCAAAAATCATAAAACAAAAACCAGTAAATATAAAAAAAAACTGCTTGTTGTATTAAATTCTACACCCCTCAAAGTGCTTTAAAAAGATTTAACACTTTGAGAAATCCTGAAAATTGAGCCGTGGGGATTTTGTTTTTAAAAAACCGGGTGTATGGGCGAAAAAAATGGAAGATGTTGTTTTTTTGGAAAATGAAAAATACCATAAATTTCTACACCCCTAGAAATATATTAAACACATTTCAAAATTTTGGAAAACCACAAAATTCCGCCCGCAAAAAAATAAATAAAAAAACCGGGTGTAAACGCGGAAAACCGGGTGTACTGCGCAGCAAAATTTACGTCACCGCTGCGTAAAACCGGGTGTAAATGCGGTAAAAGACTTTGAATCTAAAGAATTGATTACTAATAAAGGCCAGGAGGTCTAAGAAAAGAACAATGTTAGATATTGAAAAGAAAGAAGAAGAAACAAAGAAGAAGTGAAAGAAGTAAAGAGATAACCAACTTGTTTGAAGACAGGAAAATGAAAGATAAGAGTACGAGACAGGAAGAACAAAGAGACTAGGACAGAGGCTGAAGAGATGAGAAGTTAGCTGATGATATGAAGAAGAAGAGAGGTTGGAAGAGTCTCACCAGACAGTTGAAGGAGGTCGATATAGAATGATAAAGAGAGAAGAAGAGAATGAAGAAACAGAGAAAGAGAAAGAAGAAAGAAGAGGATGAGAGTTTTTAGAGAGAGAGAGACACGAAAAGAAGAGATGAAGAAATGAGGTTGGTTGAGGATGATCGAATGGTTTGAGTATCGTAGAGTGAGGATCTTCGATGGTTTGATAGTTGAGATGAGGGTTTGAGAGCGATTCTGGAGAAAAGCCCTGACAGACGTGTGGAGCTGGAAGAAGACAAAGGGGAACTGTGACATGAAGAGGACACTTGAGTGAAAGGTGAACCTGAGACGATTCTGAAATCTAACACTCCCCGTGGCTGGTGAGGCGGTTATCTGAAAATTAAGAGATTGGAAAGTTGGAATCAATGGTGGCAGTGAGTTTGGAGATTGACGACATAGGAGCGGGTTTGGTGAGTGCGTCAGCGATCATTTCATGAGTTCGAATGAGGTTGATTTTGATGTTGTTAGCTTTGATTTCTTGACGCATGCCTTTGGTTCGAAGATCGATGTGGCGGGTTTTGGAGTTGGAGCCGAACTTTTTCAACTTGTCGTTCAGACCTTTGTTGTCGATGAAGTGAGTGGTGCAATATTTTTCTTTGAAGGTGATGTCATCTGAAGTGAGTTGTTCGACAAGTTCTGGATCGTCCACGAAGTGTTGGGTCGACTCAATCTGCAAGTGCCAGATTTCATTGAAAAGAGCTTTGAGCCAAGAGCCTTCGTGGAAAGATTCGACCAGAGGATTCAATTCGGCCTCGGTAGATGAGTACGTGATACTTCGCTGTCTGCAGCTGTTCCAGGAGATTGGTGAGCCGAAGAGATAGACGATGTAGCCGCTTTGCGAGGTTCGAGTATCAGGGTCGTCTCCCCAGGTTGCATCACTGTAGATGTTCAAGAAGCTGTTTCTATCCTTGATCTCAAGAGTGAGCTTCAAATCTCGAGTTCGACGTATATACTGCCAAACCTTTTTGACTTCTTTCCAGTGAGTCAACCCGGGTTTGACTGAGTATCTGGCTAGACTTGAGACAGCGAAGCTGAGGTCTGGACGAGTGTTGGAAGCAATGTAATTCATTAGGCCTATGGCTGATCGATAGTTGATATTGAGTCTTCGAAATTGATTGTGATCATCATCAGAAGCTTCTCTCAACTGCAGGTTGGGAGTTAGGGGTGTTGAAGAAGGTCGACACTCTGTGAGACCTAGTTCTTCTAGTCCATGTGAGATGTGTTTTGGCTGAGAAAGAAAGATTTTTCCTTCTTCACGTTCGAATTTCATGCCCAGGAGAGTATTGGGAGGATGGCAGGCGGAGTTGCTGAAGCGTTTTTCGAATTTGCTTTTGAAATCGTTTCCCGGACCGACAAGGACGAGATCGTCCACGTGGAAGAAGATGACGGAGACATTGTCAGAGCAGAGATACAAGCAAGGATCGCACACTGATTCTCGGAAGCCAATGGATTCTAGCCAGCCGGTCAGCGTTTCGTACCAGTTCTTGGGCGCTTGCTTCAGACCGTACAGTGCTTTCTTGAGTTTGAGGTAGGGGGCCTTCCTCTTGCACCCCTTCGGAGTGCGAATGAACACTGATTCAGACAGGGGAGCATGAAGGAATGCTCCTTGCACGTCGAATTGAAGTATGTCGAGGTTTTGATACAGGGCGTAGGTGAGGATGAGTCTGAGCGTAGCAATCTTTCCCGTGGGTGCAAAGGTTTCATCAAAATCTTCGCCCTTGATTTGATTGAAGCCTTGGACACAAAGTCGAGATTTGAATTTTATCGGTTCACCATGGGAGTTGTCTTTTACTTTGAATACCCAGGTGGTATCGAGTGGATTGGGTGGTTCATCGAAGTGATCATCCCAGACATCATGCCTCTCAATGGATTCTATTTCCCCATCGATTGAATCCGCCCAGGAGTGTGCTTCGGAGCAGCGCAAGGCCGATTCGATTGTTCTTGGTTTGTAATAGTGATGAAAGCCATATCGATCAGGCTTCTTGATGAGCGATCGATCTCGAAGAGTCTTTTGGTTCGACGAGATTTCCAGTTGAGGTTGCGCTTGTGTAGGCTGAGTCAGTTGATTTTCGATGTTGTTGTCTGAATCATCAGAGTGTGTGGATTGATCATCATTTGGATCACTCTCCCCGCGATCCATATACTCCTGAGGATTCAAAACGCTTCCCTCGTCCTCCACAGGAGGAGTAGCGCTTTGCGGGGTTGGCTCGACGACATCTTCAGGCATAAAGTCGTCTAACTCCGAGTTTGACGGCAGTCCAGGATCTTTCTTGAGGAATCGGACATGCTTCGTCGAGACGATCGTTCCGTTTTGAGCCAGTATACGGTATGAATGTAACTTCACATTGAAGCCTATCAATTTCCCTTCGCACCCCTTGTCGTCGAACTTTCTCCCTTTCTTCCTCTTGCTTTGGATCAAGTAGACGGCTGGGGTACCAAGAGCTTTCAAAAACGCGGACGGTACAGTCGAGTTGTGCATTGCTGTCCATGGAGAAGTGGTCTGACCGCGCTTCGGGATTTGATTAAGTGCGAGGCAGGTTGACTTGAGTACTTCGTGCCAGTATGTTTTGGCGATTCCCGAGGATTTGAAACCGGCTCTCATCGCCTCTACGATCGTTCGATTGGCCCTTTCGGCCCTACCATTGTGTTCCGGATGATAAGGTTCAGAGATTAACCTTTGAATATTTTTGCTTCCTAGGAAGCTGACTAACCTGTTGTTGGTGAATTCCCCACCTCCATCCGAGCACACTAGAGAGGGATAGTAACCGAGTCGAACCTTTTCATTCTCGATCAAGTGGATCAGAACGTCGGTGGTGTCGTCTTTTGTAGTCAGAGGAAATCCGGCCAGATATCCGGAGTAATTGTCCACTACCGTCAGTATGTAGCGGTGGTGTTCTCTGGTTTGCGGCGAGATTGGACCAATGATGTCCAGATGAATCCTTTCAAAAGGTCTCGTCGCCAGAGTGGAAGTGATTTTGAAGGAGGTTTTGGTAATCTTTGAAGTAGCACAGGCTTTGCACTCAAACGCCTGTTTTTCTTCGGTAGAGATTGAAGGAGGTATGAATGGCTCAAGACGAGGGATTGAGGCATGACCGAACTTTTCGTGAATTTCCATAAGTCCTTCCTCGGGATGAGTGTAATTGATTTGACCGATTTCACCCACTTCAGTAGGATTTTCCACAGTGAAAAGCTTGTTTGAGATGGTGCCTTTCAAGACGATGAAGTCCTCTTTTTCCACTGTGAAAGTACCGTTGCTGGACCTCAAGGAGCATCCTTTTTCATCCAGAGCTGAAGCGCTGATCAGGTTGATTACTATATCGGGAACGAAGAGACATCCCTCTAGAGTTATCGTTCTGTCGCCCCATGTTAGAGCAACAGTTCCAGATCCGCGGATTGGCAGAGTGGCTCCAGCTTTGCCGGTTTTGATCACTTCTGAGTTTCCAAGCCGGAGGTTGACGAAGAATTCCTTCTTGTTGAAGATGTGGGCAGACGCACCGCTGTCGAGTATGATCCTCGAATCCGATGATCCGTGACTTATCCACAGAGCGACTAACGCCATGAAGTAGTTTGAATGAGATTTCGACTTGTCAGCCTTCCATTTCGCCTGTGACTCCTTCCACCAATCAGGAGCTCGGTCAGGGTGCAGATGCCAGCACGAGTCGCTGGTATGGTTTTCGTTTTGACTAGGATTGTGGTAGCCGTCCGTGCATCTGGCAGCGGTTTTTGGTTTTGACTGACTTTGGTTTTGATCGCCGTCACCTTTACCCGCTTTCTTCTTTCCTTGTCTGCCGGAGAACAAGACCGCTTCGGTTGCATTGGATTCTTTAGACTCGGCCCGAGATTCATTGTTGAACTGAATTAAGTGATTACACACAAACTCGGCGTCTAGCTCCTTGTCTGAGTGCATGATTTGCCTCTTCAAGTCGTTGAGTGAGTTAGGAAACTTGAAGAGAATCAGGTACGCTAGGATATCTTGTGGTAATTCGATTCCTACGTCGATGAGCTTCTTCACAGCTACCCTGACGTTGGTGATGAAAGACTCAACCGCATCCTCTTTGAATGACAAATAGAGGAAATCGTTAAAGATTCGCGCCCTGTTTGACGATTGCGAAGAGGCGAACCGTTCTTTGATAGCAGCCCAAAGTTTCCTCGCTGAGTTCTTGTTCTCGGCTGTGACTACGTTATTGTGAGTCACGCTGTCCATTTTCGCGATGATAAGCAGCTTGAGCTCGGCATTTTCGTCGCTAGGGAGTTCACGATTTGGATGTTCGAGGTTGTCAAGTACTCCCCGGAGTTCGAGCAGCGCAGTCATCTTGTCCTTCCATATGGAATAGTTCTCCTCCGTAAGTTGGGGAGTCGTCTCTAGTGCAGTCTTGAGCATCGCTTGTCGGAAACCGTCATTGGCATTCCGCGATGTCGATTCGCGTGATCCCGCTTCCGCCATCCTGGCCTTCGTCGATTCGATTCACCGGTCGAGGAGAGCGCTTTTAACCGTAAAAGACTTTGAATCTAAAGAATTGATTACTAATAAAGGCCAGGAGGTCTAAGAAAAGAACAATGTTAGATATTGAAAAGAAAGAAGAAGAAACAAAGAAGAAGTGAAAGAAGTAAAGAGATAACCAACTTGTTTGAAGACAGGAAAATGAAAGATAAGAGTACGAGACAGGAAGAACAAAGAGACTAGGACAGAGGCTGAAGAGATGAGAAGTTAGCTGATGATATGAAGAAGAAGAGAGGTTGGAAGAGTCTCACCAGACAGTTGAAGGAGGTCGATATAGAATGATAAAGAGAGAAGAAGAGAATGAAGAAACAGAGAAAGAGAAAGAAGAAAGAAGAGGATGAGAGTTTTTAGAGAGAGAGAGACACGAAAGAAGAGATGAAGAAATGAGGTTGGTTGAGGATGATCGAATGGTTTGAGTATCGTAGAGTGAGGATCTTCGATGGTTTGATAGTTGAGATGAGGGTTTGAGAGCGATTCTGGAGAAAAGCCCTGACAGACGTGTGGAGCTGGAAGAAGACAAAGGGGAACTGTGACATGAAGAGGACACTTGAGTGAAAGGTGAACCTGAGACGATTCTGAAATCTAACATGCGGAAAAACTGGGTTTTTTTATTAATGCCCCCAAAAAAAAAACGAAAAAAAAAATCAAAAAAAAAAATCAAAAAAAAAACAACAATTAAAATTAAAAATGAGTAAAAAACCCCAAACAAACCAAAAAAAGGGAATTTTTGGGGTTGAATTTTGTGGGAGAAAACAAGCCCACAGGCCCATGGCCCTCTCCAAGACCCAACTGGCCCAATAGACAGGGCCCAATGGCCACAAGAAGGGGCCCGCCTCTGCCCATCACCTCCAGTGGGCCCACAGGCCCACTTTGATGCTCCAAAGGAGCAATAAAACATTCAAAGGGGCCATTCAAACCCCCCAGGGAGCTCCAAAGGCCCCATATAAGCCCCAGACGTGCACCATCCCCCCAAAAGTGGCCCAATGGGCCCATCTCAAACACATCTCTTCCAATTTTTTTAAATTTTTTTTTACCATAGATATAGTAACACGTGCCAACATACTCTCCCATTCAAATGCAAACAGATTCCACACAATTCACCAATTTGACTTCAACAATCAACAATTTATTCACATCAGACCAGTGAACTAGGACGTGACTCAGACAATGAGAATGAACAGGTCTCCAGAACCCGGGCACCGTCTAGAAACACCTTAGGCGCCACTAGGCCCACTGCACCACAGTCCCACCCACGCCCTGAACTTGCAACCAAATCAATGGCATACTTATATGCACCCACTCTGGATCTCCTACCTCCAGCAACCAACCTGATCCCCAGGTTCAATCAATTTATTTGCAAACCAATTCAACAAGAACGTTCAATATGGCCAGCCCAACACAACAAACCCAGCTGATGGATCCCCACATGGAAGCGGAGAGAGGCGGACAGAAGCCAAAGGCCACAAGACAACCCTCAACACCTTTGGCCAGTCTTACCTTCAAGGCTTACAAACGGCCCAAGGACTCATTGGCCAGACGTCCTCCAAAGACCCCAATGCAGACAGGAGACAAGAAATTAACAATCCAGCCATCCAGGACACCTCTGATGACCCTGACGCAGAGGGTGAAACAGATCACTCTGTAGATGGTGCAGAAGACCAGCAAGTCCACCATCAATTCCGTTATGGACGTCCCAAACCTACCTTCCACCAGGAGCCAGTACATGAACCTGTGCCACGACAAACCCAATATTGCTATGACATGGTACAAATTGAAGATCCTACGGTTGAAGACCCTACAAGCAAAAAGGCGCGCCTGGACAACTCTGCTTCTTCTTCTAAAAATACAGGCCCCATGTATAATCTCTTCACCCCTCATCCCACCTCTCACAAATTCATCACTGCGCAATCACTGCTAGGCCGCAGAATTCCACGGAACCCCCCTGTTGCTGGGCCATCAACAGTCAAGCCACCTACCCAAAGACCACCTGGCGAATCAATTCCTCCTCCCCCTTTCCTGAGGCCTGCTTGTAAGTCACTCCCCATTGCTTATGCACACCAATCTTGTAATTAACATGCTCCTTTGCGCACAGCTATGGGTCTATTTATCCCTGGCCCAATGCTTCCAAAAGCATTGGCAGATGATTTGAATGAAAATTTGGCGGGTGGAATTGTGTGGTCACACCGTTCAGCCAAGAAAATGATTGAAAACATAGCATTCATCCTCACACACCTTTGCTCAATGGTCACACCACATCCAACAATGCCACAGGAGTTCAGCCGAGTTGTTTGGAGGGAATTGGATACACTTCTGAAGGCATGCAAATCTGTTAATTAATCTTTTTTTTTCTGACTTGTTCATACATCACAAAGGCTGATATTTGTGTGGTATGCAGAGAGAATTCTTAACCCCACTCGACCTGGTGCTCTCTCTCTGATAACTCCTGAAGTTGTCAACATGGCTCAGCTCAAGGCTTCCCAGGAGAGCCGGAAGGCGCCACCGTCCAAACGTTTCCAGACCCACACACTTGCGGCAAATCTGGCCTCATACTTTTCTCCAAGTGACCACCCTTATCTCCGGCTTCAAAGTACTTTGCAAGACTGCTGGGCCCTTTGACACATGGAGCAACAGGGCAGTGAATGGCAGCCTCTCCCCCTGGAAGAATCTTTGTTCCATACTGCCTATCTTGCATTCCAACGGACTTATGAAAACCTTGGAAGTCACGCTGAGGATGCATCAAGCTCCCAACCAAACACCTCTGGTCTCAAGGTCCTTGGTCTATACTTCACGGGGGCTATGTCAGCTTTATGTTACATCTGCAGTCTCCAGGCACCCACAAGACCAAAGTATAAAAAGCTTGATGAGTGGTCAACAACAAATACCCCTGAGCAAATGCGAATGCTTGCTGGTCTCCTTGTTTTTGGTCCAACAACCGCCTTTGTCAGTAACAAATCCAAGGCTGAACATCCAACTACTTCAAATGCTTTGGCCTTATTGGAATTTGGCGCCAATGTTCTGAAACATAAGGTCAATAGTGGTAATACTTCTGTGATGCCTCACGGGACTTTGGATAACCTCCAATTATACTTTCTCAACTTTTTGTGCTCCATGGGATTTAGCCAGATTAGTCATGATGGTTTGCCAATGGTTGATTGGAAAAAAACCCATGAAGAGTTTCACAAATGTTTTTCTATTCAAAACCTCCATATTTTGTTTTCCCAAGATATAGAAATAGCTGTAGCCAACTACCACTTCGGATATATGTACCAGGGGTTGTTTTTTCTTTGGTTTCCCTTTTATTTCTCATTCACATGCCCTTGAGTTGTAATTTCCACCACTGTCTTGCTCATCCACTTGAATGAAACATCAGACTTAAGTGTTTTTTGAAATATGACCCAAACAGAATATTATTAATAGGCATCCAAGGAGTTCACATGCGGGTTTGTGGTTTCTACCTTATTGAAGGTAGGTTGTGGCCAATTATTGATGATATATCAGTATTACACTATAGATTATCCAGAATTGGGCTATTGGTATTCCTTAGTGGTATCATAATTATTATATTAAAGCCTCCTTTATTAATATTAATAAAGATATTAACTTATCATTGTGTAATTTGGTATTGTCAAATCTTATAAGTATTATTTATTATCATAGAGTACCTTGAATTATTCATGTTTTATTTAATCAATGTATTATTAATTTAAGTATATTAATTATTGTAAAGATTGTAGTTTAATAATACTATGTTATCACTTCTTAAAGTCATAATGATGAATTAATAATACTAATAATAATCACTAGAGATCTTAAAGGAATCTCTAGTAAAGAATAATACGAATGGTAAATATTAATAAGGATAATAATAATTAGTGTTACTTGCAGTAACTTGGTGCATTTCATCATTTAGGGATCAAAGAGTGAAGAGTAGTGGAAGGGGAAACAAAGTCTAGCCAAGCAGCTGCTGGGCTCTTGTGAAATAACCAGGAGACTTTAGGGAGAGGAAAGGGAATCGTGGGGGTCCGCTTGACTATCACACATATCCAATGATTATCATTGAAAAATGATAAGAAGAGGCCTGGCAACGTTTTAGGGTCCGGGGGAACTGTGGCGGGAATATATGTTGTGCTCCCGCCCGTTCTACTGAGGAAGACAAATGGCCAGTTATACGCATTGGCCAGAATGGGTCCCACATCCAACTTGCTCATCCATTTGTTCATGGGGACTGATCCACGTGGGTCAGTCACCTGAACACGTTTGTAAGCGTGGTTGGATTCTGAAGGCCCCCCAAGGTATCTTGTCCAATGTGCCTTATTCTTTTCCATCTCTTCTAACACATTGTTGCGCACTTGTTACCACCCATTGGCTTTAGCGTATGGACCCTCTGGTCTATCTGCTGCCAATGCATGTGCCACACATGCATAACCACAGTTCCCATCACCTGCAGGGTTATAGGTGGAATGCAGGTATTTTAAGAACCATTGGGGAAGCTGAGCCTGTCAAGAATGATGAGACATCGGTTATCAGTGTGAGTCAGTGCATTCCTCCTTGTCCGTGTCATGCTTGATTCACTCACTGCAACTTCAGGGTTTGTATTCCCCTGTCTTGTTCATCCAGCGTTGGGTGCATCCTCAGCATCTACATGCCGGTCCTATGAAACATACAATGGGATCAGACCTTGATAATCTATTGTCAAAGGTGTAGTACTTACCTTGGCTGTGGGGGGTGAATGTAGCCTGGCCTCACCCTGCGACTGATTGTGAGAGCTTGAGGCTTTTCTTGAGGCTTCTGGAGGTGACATCAGCATTTCCTCACACTGCATCTCAATAGATGAGGAGGAATCCACTGGGGCATCAGATTCTTCATCTGATTCCTCATCTGGGGCATCAGAATCTTCATATGAAACTGCATCTGCGGAATCAGAATCTTCATCTGTTACACATTCCATACTACCATACTTGGGCTGCCACGTTTCCTTGCCCGTGAAGTTCCTGAACCCAAAGACCCCCGATTCCGTTTCCCAATAGTGAGGCTGCCAACTCGTGGGGGGTGATTTCTCTTAACTGCTTAGTAAGTCCATCATTATCATTCCATCAGTTATCAGCATCTTAAAAAGACATGCAATAAAGTTGCTTACGCATGAGTGTCTCCACACTGGGAAGCTCATCCAGGTCTCCAGAGGAAGAAGCTGAGGATATGTGGTCCAATGGAGCCTGCACCTGCTTGGACTTTGGCTTACACCCTTTTCCTTTTGATACACCGGCCTTCTGTCTTGCTTTCCTTGCCTGCGCCTTTTGGATTTGCGCTTCCACAATTTCTGCATGGGTGTCATCGCGCTTTTGAACTCTCCCACTACCCTTTCTCTTCTTCACGGCCTTTCCAGTATGTGTTTCACTTGGATAGGATCAGGCTCTGCAAGTGGAACCACGTGTGTGTTTGCATGGACCCTTTGTAATTTTTTCATTGTTGCTTCTAACGCCAAGGGGTGGTGGGAAGCCAAGATCTCCTGCTTGAAATCCTTGAAATCGTTGTCAAAGTCGTACACTGGTTGATCAAGAGCCTGCAATGAACATAGATGAAGATTAGCTAGGAGGGAGATGAAGAAGCCATACATCAGGCGGACTCACTGGACCGTCACGGTTATAGGCCAGATGCCACTGGACATGGAAATCAGAAGGCTCCACATCTCCCTTCCCCTGGACCAAACATTCAATAGTGTGCAAACACGGAATGCCCAAGCTGGCCTGGAAATTACCTTTGCATTGAAGGCTGGGATCCCCAGGCTTGGATTTCTTCATCTTGATGAACTTGTTGTACTGAGACAAGGCCAACTTGAGCGCATGACAGGAGATGTTGCAGCTGAGGGACTTGAAGGAATTTGGTAGACCGGTTAATCCCTTCTGTAACTCATGTGCCAGGTTCGTGTGGGCTGTGTCAAGCTGTTGGTCCACTGCTGCAGTAATTGTAAGGAAAAGTGTTGCAAAGTCACACCTAGCGGATGTCACATAGGTTTTCAGCCAGCTGTGGACCGATTCACATGTTGACGAAGTCAGATTTCCCAGATGGGGTGTCATTCCGGCCCACACATTCATGAACTTCTGTCGCTTGCTCCAGACGTTCTTGTATAGGTATTCGTAGACGTTAGTTTGAGTGAGTAGGTACTGTGTCAGTTGCGCCCACTTTGAGTTTCAGGTGTCCTCATTGGGGGCATGTGCGACCTCATGCCAGAGCCTCATGAACTTGGCCCATTCTTGGCCATCGCCAGCAAACGGTTGCTTGCAGTTTGTAACAATGTTCCAATCAATGTGCCACATGCACAGGTTTGCCGGTGCATTGGGAAAGTGCTTTGAGATTGAATTACGCAGTGCCGATTCCCTGTCTGTCACAAAGACCTTTGGGGTGTGGTCAGCTTCCCATATAGATCTATGGGTATCACACAGGCACCGGAGTACAGTCAGTGTCTGATGAGAATAGGTGATTAGTCAAATATACCACCCACTTCAACTTATCAAGAGCCCATGAGTAGGCCTCATTCTTCTCGTTTCGCATCAAACAAAAACCAATCGAAAAACTGTGATTGGTTGCAGTTTGGCCAACCACATGCAGCAGGGGGTAGTTGTTCAGGTTCGTCTTGTAAGTGCAGTCAATGTTGACCACATGGTGGAACCTGCGAGCAAGAAGCAACGATCCTGGGTGCGCAAACCACAAGTAAAGGAGCTTGCCGTCTGTGTCCTAAACGTCCTCGTGTGTCCAATTGTATTTGTTGAGGCAACGTAGGAGGTACTCGATTGGGGTGTTGCCGGCCCTCTTCTCTGCCCTCAGTGCCTCCTTTGTGTTGTATATCGTTCTTTTGGTTACAAACCTTCCCTCACTGCTAGTAAGGAGTCTAGCAATTGCCTGGGGTTGCATCCCAAGAGACAATAAGCGAGCAACCTCGGTTTGGCCTTTGACAGAGAGCTTCTGGTGGATAACCACATGTTCCAGATCAATTGGACCATGATTTTGCTCAATGGTTTTTTGGCAGCGGAGTTCCCATGGTGCATCCTTGCGTTTTACTGAAGTCGGTTTGTGGCCGGATATTTTGAAGCAGCACCCCAGTCGCTTATTCCCAGATTCTCAAAACCGGATAGCATCAACTGAGGTTTGGTCTTCCCCGCCAACTGTGCATGCACAGTAGACGTTCTTGTCCCGCTTGGATGCACAAACTTTCAGAGCATAACCATGCTTGTGGGCCCATGTGGTGACAAAGTGTTTGAGATCAGTGACACATGTGAAAAGGAATTTGGGTGGTGCATCCATTGCATCTGGAAAAACAAGCAGTTCAGCCAGTCTGCCTAAAGTGAGAGAATTAAGAAACTAGAAGAACTTACTGCCAACTGAATAATCATAAGATTGTACATCTTCAGATTTCATCAACACTTTATGCAGTTGATTGGCGGCGGGTAACATTGCGGTGGCCAGCGGTGAATGTCCTAAAGGATTGAGCGGGTATTTTACTGGAAGATTGACTAGGTAAACATTAGGTCTTGGTAAGATGAAAAAAAAGTGGAGAAATATTTGAAGACTCACCTTCAGGCACAGTTTGAGGGACTTGAGGGCTGAAAGTTGCAGGGGAAACGGTTGAGGGCGGGTGGTGCAGGTTGATACCCGCCGGGAGATGTAGCCATGACCCTTGGGTATTTTACTGGGAGATTTTGCAGGTAAACATTAGTTCTTGGTAAGATGAAAACAAAGTGGAGAAGTATTTGAAGACTCACCTTCAACCACAGTTTGAGGGACTTGAGGGCTGAAATTTGCTCGGGGAAACAGTTGAGGGCTGGGTGGTGCAGGTTGATACCCGCCGGGAGATGTAGCCGTGATCCTTGGGTATTTGACCGGGAGATTGAGTAGGTAAACATTAGTTCTTTGTAATATGAAAACAAAGAGGAGAAGTATTTGAAGACTCACCTTCAGCCACAGTTTGAGGGACTTGAGGGCTGAAAGTTGCTGGGGGAAACTGTTGAGGACTTGGTTGTGCAGGTGGCCAAATTTGAGGGCTAAATGGCGCAGAGGAGGTTATTTCCCCAAGAGATGCCTGCATATCTTGCATGACAGGTATGGAAGGGACTTCATTTGTCTGCGGCGGAGCAGGCACTGATGGTTGGCCAACAGGGAAATTGTGAGAGGTTGGCGGGCCTTGGAAGTGAGTGGGTCCAAGAGTGAATGGGTTGGCTGGGTGGGACAATGGTTGGGGTCACGGCTGCCAGTAGTTTGAGATTTGTGGTGCTTGATGGGGTTGCAGAAATGGATGGGATGGTGGGGCTTGAGCTATATGAGGTGGTGCGTAGAGGGCTGGCTGAGCCAGATAGGATGGTTGGGCTGGATCAAGCTGATAGGTAGAGGCTGGAGGTCAATGGTGATAGTGGGTGAATTGAGGCAATTGTACCTCATATGGGCAGAACACAGGCTGGGTTACTGGGTGGGCTGGGGGGACAGGGTTTGGCTGGATTGCCACTCTGTAGTTGGTGTCTGTGAAGCTGTAGCTGGCTGGGTGGGCTGGGGGGACAGTAAGGGGCTGGGGGGCTTGGCCATATTGGTTGCTTGGGTAGCCATAATTAGTTGCTAGCTGGCCTGATTGATTGAGTTGAGCTGCGGGTTGGCCAAGCACGTGTGAATCTCCATAGGCAGAGATTTGATTTTGATACAAGTTTCCAAGTGGGGGGGCGTTGATAGACGCACGCCAAGCGCGCACGCCAACGCCAGCCCGCACGCCATTTTTTTTTGGCGTGCGGGCCCCACACGCCCTTTTTTTTTGGCGTGTAGACCCTACACGCCAAAAAAAAAGGGCGTGTGGGGCCCGCACGCCAAAAATGGCGTGCGGTTCCCACACGCCTTTTTTTTTGGCGTGTGGGCCCCGCACGCCAACGAAAATTGGCGTGTGGGAACCGCACGCCAATTGTTTGGCGTGCGGGGCCCACACGCTCACGTAATCGAATGGCCCCTGCCATTCAATTACGTGAGCGGGGGGTATGGGATATACACACCCCCCGCTCACGTAGTCGAATGGCAGGGGCCATTCGATTACGTGAGCGAGCCCGAGTCTGTTTCCGGACTGGGGCTCGCTCATGGTCCTGGTTTTTTCAACCAGAACCACAACAAACCCCGCTCTCCGACTCGATCAACCAAAGCGGTGAGTCTGAAAATCCGAAAAAAAAAAAAAAAAAAAAATCAAAAAAATCAAAAAAAAAAAAAAAAAAAAACCAAAAAAAAAAAAAAAAAAAAAAAAAAAAAAGAGGAAAAAATCAAAAAATGACAAACCAAAAAATGAGAAAAAAACCCCAAAAAACCAAAATAAAGGGATTTTTTGGGGTTTAATTTTGTGGGAGAAAGATAGCCCACAGGCCCAGGGCCCTCTCCAAGACCCAACTGGCCCAATGACAGGGCCCAATGGCCATAAGAAGGGGCCCGCCTCTGCCCATCACCTCCAGTGGGCCCACAGGCCCACTTTGATGCTCCAAAGGGGCAATAAAACATTCAAAGGGGCCATTCAAACCCCCCAGGCAGCTCAAAGGGCCCCGTATAAGCCCCAGACGCACACCATCCCCCCCAAAAGTGGCCCATCTCAAACACATCTCTTCCTATTTCCATTTTTTTTTCACCGTAAAAATAGTAACACGTGCTGACAAACTCTCCCATTCAAATGCAAACAGATTCCGCACAAATCACCAAATCAGCAGCAAAAGATGTCACACACCGGTGATTACAACTCCGCAACCAATCAGCCTCCACGCCCATACGGATTCTACGAGGTTGACCCCAACCATCACCCGCACGCCCCACTTGGCAACATGTATCAAAATCAACCCTCTGCGTATGGAAATCCACACGTGCTTGGCCAACCTGCAGCTCCAATCAATCAATCAGGCCACCTACCAACAAACTATGGCTACCCAAGCAACCAATATGGCCAAGCCCCCCAGCCCCTTACTGTCCCCTCAGCCCACCCAGCCACCTACAGCTTCAATGACAACAACTACAGACTGGCAATCCAGCCAAACCCTGGGCCCCCAGCCCACCCAGTAGCGCAGCCTGTGTTCCGCCCATATGAGGTACAATTGCCTCAATTCACCCACTATCACAATCGACCTCCAGCCTCTACCTATCAGCTTGATCCAGCCCAACCATCCTATCTGGCTCAGCCAGCCCTCTACGCACCACCTCATATAACTCAAGCCCCACCATCCCATCTGTTTCCGCAATCCCATCAAGCACCACAAATCTCAAACTACTGGCAGCCGGGACCCCAACCATCGTCCCACCCGGCCAACCCATTCACTCTTGGACCCACTCACTTCCAAGGCCTGCCAACCTCACACAGTTTCCCCGTTGGCCAACCATCAGTGCCCGCTCCGCCGCAGACAAATCAAGTCCCTTCCATACCGGTCATGCAAGATATGCAGCCATCTCTGGGGGAAATAACCTCCTCTGCGCCATTTAGCCCTCAAATTTGGCCACCTGCACAACCAAGTCCTCAACAGTTTCCCCAAGGAAATTTCAGCCCTCAAGACCCTCAAAATGTGGCTGAAGGTGAGTCTTCAAATACTTCTCCACTTTGTTTTCATATTAACAAGAACTAATGTTTACCTACTCAATCTCCCAGTCAAATACCCAAGGGCCATGCCTACATCTCCCGGCGGATATCAACCTGCATCACCCAGCCCTCAAGTATTTCCCCGAGCAAATTTCAGCCCTCAAGTCCCTCAAACTGTGGCTGAAGGTGAGTCTTCAAATATTTCTCCACTTTGTTTTCATCTTACCAAGAACTAATGTTTACCTGCACAATCTCCCAGTAAAATACCCAAGCGTCACGCCTACATCTCCCGGCAGGTATCACCCTGCACCACCCAGCCCTCAACCGTTTCCCCCTGCAACTTTCAGCCCTCAAGTCCCTCAAACTGTGGCTGAAGGTGAGTCTTCAAATATTTCTCCACCTTGTTTTCATCTTACCAAGACCTAATGTTTACCTAGTCAATCTTCCAGTATACCCGCTCAATCCTTTAGGACGTTCACCGCTGGCCCCCGCAATGTTACCCGCTGCCAATCAACCGCATAAAGTGTTGATGAAATCTGAAGATGTACAATCTTATGATTATTCAGTTGGCAGTAAGTTCTTCTAGTTTCTTAATTCGCCCACTTGAGGCAGACTGGCTGAACTGCTTGTGTTTCCAGATGCAATGGATGCACCACCCGAATTCCTTTTCACATGTGTCACTGATCTCAAACACTTTGTCACCACATGGGCCCACGAGCATGGTTACGCTCTGAAAGTTTGTGCTTCCAAGAGGGACAAGAACATCTACTTTGCATGCACAGTTGCCGGGGAAGACCAAACCTCAGTTGATGCTATCCGGTTTCGAGAGTCTAGGAATAAGCGACTGGGGTGCTGCTTCAAAATATCCGGCCACAAACCGACTTCAGTAAAACTCAAGGATGCACCATGGGAACTCCGATGCCGAAAGACGATTGAGCACAATCATGGTCCAATCGATCTGGAACATGTAGTCATCCACAAGAAGCTCTCTGTCGAAGGCCAAACTGAGGTTGCTCGCTTATCGTCTCTAGGAATGCAACCCCAGGCAATCGCTAGACTCCTTACTAGCAGTGAGGGAAGGTTTGTAACCAACCGGACGATATACAACACAAAGCAGGCACTGAGGGCGGAGAAGAGGGCTGGCAACACCCCAATCGAGTACCTCCTACGTTGCCTCAACGAATCCAATTGGACACACGAGGACGTTTACGATACGGACGGCAAGCTCCTTTACTTGTGGTTTGCGCACCCAGGATCGTTGCTTCTTGCTCGCAGGTTCCACCATGTGGTCAACATTGACTGCACTTACAAGACGAACCTGAACAACTACCCCCTGCTGCATGTGGTTGGCCAAACTGCAACCAATCACAGTTTTTCGATTGGTTTTTGTTTGATGCGAAACGAGAAGAATGAGGCCTACTCATGGGCTCTTGATAAGTTGAAGTGGGTGGTATATTTGACTAATCACCTATTCTCATCATAAACTGACTGTACTCCGGTGCCTGTGTGATACCCATAGATCTATATGGGACGCTGACCACGCGCCAAAGGTCTTTGTGACAGACAGGGAATCGGCACTGCGTAATGCTATCTCAAAGCACTTTCCGAATGCAACCGCGAACTTGTGCATGTGGCACATCAATCGGAACATTGTGACAAACTGCAAGCAAGCCTTTGCTGGCGATGGCGAAGAATGGGCCAAATTCATGAGGCTCTGGCATGAGGTCGCACATGCCCCCAATGAGGACACCTGCAACTCAAAGTGGGCTCAACTCACACGGTACCTAGTCACTCGAACTAACGTCTACGAATACCTGTACAAGAACGTCTGGAGCGAGCGACAGAAGTTCATGAATGCGTGGGCCGGAATGACACCCCATCTAGGAAATCTGACTTCGTCACGATGTGAATCTGCCCACAGCTGGCTGAAAACCTATGTGACGTCGGCTAGGTGCGACTTTGCAACACTTTTCATTACAATTGCTGCAGCAGTGGACCGACAACTTGACACAGCCCACACGAACCTGGCACACGAGTTACAGAAGGGATTAACCGGACTACC
The DNA here is from genome assembly GCA_007896445.1 of Puccinia hordei. NCBI lineage: Eukaryota > Fungi > Basidiomycota > Pucciniomycetes > Pucciniales > Pucciniaceae > Puccinia > Puccinia hordei. The sequence goes on along the minus strand of RDRW01000246.1, from coordinate 25,283 downwards.
AAATGCCTTCAAGTCCCTCAGCTGCAAAATCTCCTGTCATGCGCTCAAGTTGGCCTTGTCTCAGTACAACAAGTTCATCAAGATGAAGAAAACCAAGCCTGGGGATCCCAGCCTTCAATGCAAAGGTAATTTCCAGGCTGGCTTGGGCATTCCGTGTTCGCACACTATTGAATGTTTGGTCCAGGGGAAGGGAGATGTGGAGCCTTCTGATTTCCATGTCCAGTGGCATCTGGCCTATAACCCTGACGGTCCAGTGAGTCCTCCTGATGTATGACTTGTTCATGTCCCTCCTAGCTAATCTTCATCTATTTTCATTGCAGGCTCTTGATGAACCACTGTACGACTTTGACAACGATTTTGAGGATTTCAAGCAGGAGATCTTGGCGTCCCACCACCCCTCGGCGTTAGAAGCAACAATGAAAAAATTACAAAGGGTCCATGCAAACACACATGTGGTCCCGCTTGCAGAGCCTGATCCTATCCGAGTGAAACACAAACTGGAAAGGCCGTGGAAGAAGAGAAAGGGTAGTGGGCGAGTTCAAAAGCGCGATGACACCCATGCAGAAATTGTGGAAGCGCAAATCCAAAAGGCGCAGGCAAGGAAAGCAAGACAGAAGGCCGGTGTATCAAAAGGAAAAGGGTGTAAGAGACAGTCCAAGCGCGCGCAGGCTCCATTGGACACCTCAGCTTCTTCCTCTGGGGACCTGGATGAGCTACCCAGTGTGGAGACACTCATGCGTAAGCAACTTTATTGCATGTCTTTTTAAGAGGCTGATAACTGATGGACTTACTAAGCAGTCAAGAGAACTCACCCCCCACGAATTGGCAGCCTCACTATTGGGAAACGGAATCGGGGGTCTTCCAGTTCAGGAACATCACGGCGCAAGGAAACGTGGCAGCCCAACTATGGTAGTAAGGATGGTGTAACAGATGAAGATTCTGATTCTGCAGATGCAGTTTCAGATGAAGATTCTGATGCCCCAGATGGGGAATCAGATGAAGAATCTGATGCCCCACATGGGGCATCAGAAGAAGAATCTGATGCCACAGATGGGGAATCAGTTGCAGAATCTGACGCACAAGGTGGGCAATCAGATGAAGAAACTGATCCCCCAGTGGATTCCTCCTCATCTATTGAGATGCAGGATGAGGAAAAGCTGCTGTCACCTCCAGAAGCCTCAAGAAAAGCCTCAAGCTCTCATGATCAGTTGCTGGGTGAGGCCAGGCTACATTCACCCCCGACAGCCAAGGTAAGTACTATAACTTTGACATTAGATTATCAGGGTCTGATTCCATTGTATGTTTCATAGGACCGGCATGTAGGTGCTGAGGTTGCACCCAAGGCTGGCCAAACAAGACAGGGGAATACCAACCCTGATGTTGCCGTGAGTGACTCAAGCTTGACACGGACAAGGAGGAATGCACTGACTGTAACTGATAACCAACTTCTCATCATTCTTGTCAGGCGGAGCTTCCACCATGGATCTTAAAATACCTGCATTCCACTTATAACCCTGCAGGTGATGGGAACTGTGGTTATGCATGTGTGGCACATGCATTGGCAGCAGATAGACCAGAGGGTCCCTACGCTAAGGCCAATGGGTGGTACCAAGTGCGAAAGGATGTGTTAGAAGAGATGGAAAAGAACAAGGCACATTGGACAAGATACCTTGGGGGGCCTTCAGAATTCGACCGCGCTTACGGACGTGTTCAGGTGACTGACCCACGTGGATCAGTCCCCATGAACAAATGGATGAGCAAGTTGGATGTGGGACCGATTCTGGCCAATGCGTATAACCGGCCATTTGTCTTCCTCAGCAGAACGGGCGGGAGCACCACATATATTCCCGCCACTGTTCCCCCGGACCCTAAACCGCTGCCAGCCCTCTTCTTATCATTTTTCAATGATAATCATTGGATACGTGTGATAGTCAAGCGGACCCCAACGATTCCCTTTCCTCTACCTAAAGTCTCCCGGTTATTTCACAAGAGCCCAGCAGCTGCTTGGCTAGACTGTGTTTCCCCTTCCACTACTCTTCACTCTTTGTTACCTAAATGATTAAAGGTACCAAGTTACTGCAAGTAACACTAATTATTATTATCCTTATTAATGTTTACCATTCTTATTATTCTTTCATATTATTCCTTCAAGAGCGGAAAACCGGGTGATTTGCGCAGCTGCGGCTGCGCAGTGCACCCGGTTTTCCGCATTTACACCCGGTTTTTTGTAATTTTTGATTTTTAAGCAAATAGCATGTGGAGGGCGGCATTTGATGCGCGTGACCTCCCCAATCATCCTCATTACATATTTTATTTAAAACAAATAAAATAAACAATTAAAACAAGGAAAATAAACAAAACAAAATAAAAATATGGAGGGCAGCATTTTAAATAAGTAAAATAAACAAAAGTAAATAATATAAAATTAAACAAATAAGAATGAATGAAATGAATAAAATTAATCAATTAATTAAAAGCAACAGACATAATTGCAAGTTAATGATTTATGAATAACGCAACTTCCCCAATTATCCTCATTCAATATTTTATTTAAAACAAATAAAATAAATAAGTAAAACAAGTAAAATAAACAAAACAAAATTAAATTCAATTAAACAAAATAAATGGAATAAATGAAATGAATAAAAGAAACCGTGGAAATCAAGCTGTGAGGATTTTTTATGAAAAAACCGGGTGGATCGGCCAAAAAAAATAGAAGCCATAGTTTTTTTGCAAAAAGGAAAATTACTATAAAATTCTACACCCCTGTAAGTATAATAAATAAATTTAAAATCTTGAAAAACAATGCAAATCCGCCCGCAAAAAATTAAATAAAAAAACCGGGTGTAAATGCGGAAAACCGGGTGTACTGCGCAGCAATTTGGACGTCGCCGCTGCGTAAAACCGGGTGTAAATGCGGAAAAACCGGGTTTTTTTATTAATGCCCAATTTAAATATACTTAAATTAATAATACCTTGATTAACTAACACATGAATAATTCAGGCTACTCTGTGATAATAAATAATAGAGTGATAATATAGTATGATTAAACTACAATCAATCTTTACAATAAATGATATACTTAAATCAATAATACATTGATTAACTAACACATGAATAATTCAGGTTACTCTATGATAATTGATAATACTTATAAGATGTGACAATAACAAATGACACATACGCATTGATAAGTTAATACCCGGTACATATATCAGAAGTGGTAGTTGGCTACAGCTATTTCTATATCTTGGGAAAACAAAATTTGGAGGTTTTGAATAGAAAAACATTTGTGAAACTCTTCATGGGTTTTTTTCCAATCAACCATTGGCAAACCATCATGACCAATCCGGTTAAATCCCATGGAGCACAAAAAGTTGAGAAAGTATAATCGGAGGTTATCCAAAGTCCCGTGAGGCATCACTGAAGTATTACCACTATCAACCTTATGTTTCAGAACATTGGCGCCAAATTCCAATAAGGCCAAAGCATTTGAAGCAGTCGGACGTTCGGACCCGTATTTGTTAGTGACAAAGGCGGTTGTTGGACCAAAAACCAGGAGACCAGCAAGCATCCGCATTTGCTCCCGCGTATTTGATGTTGACCACTCATCAAGCTTTTTATACTTTGGTCTCGTTGGTGCCTGGAGCCCGCAGATGTAACACAAGGCTGACATAGCCCCCGTGAAGTATAGACCAAGGACCTTGAGACCGGAGGTGTTTGGTTGGGGGCTTGATCCATCCTTTGCGTGACTTCCAAGGTTTTCATAAGTTCGTTGGAATGCAAGATGGGCAGTATGCACCAAAGATTCGTCCAGGGGGAGAGGCTGCCATTCACTGCCCTGTTGCTCCATGTGTCGAAGGGCCCAGCAGTCTTGCAAAGCACTTTTAAGCCGGAGATAAGCGTGGTCACTTGGAGAGAAGTATGAGGCCAGATTCGCCGCAAGTGTGTGGGTCTGGACACGTTTGGACAGCGGCGCCTTCCGGTTCTCCTGGGAAGCCTCGAGCTGTGCCATGTTGACAACTTCAGGAGTTATCAGAGAGAGAGCACCAGGTTGAGTGGGGTTAAGAATTCTCTCTGCATACCACACAAATATCAGCCTTTGTGATGTATGAACAAGTGAGAAAAAAAGTGAGTATTTACCAGATTTGCATGCCTTCAGAAGTGTATCCACTTCCCTCCAAACAACTCGGCTGAACTCCTGTGGCATCGTTGGATGTGGTGTGACCATTGAGGGGAGGTGTGTGAGGATGAATGCTATGTTTTCAATCATTTTCTCGGCTGAACGGTGTGACCACACAATTCCACCCGCCAAATTTTCATTCAAATCATCTGCCAATGCTTTTGGAAGCATTGGGCCAGGGATAAATAGACCCATAGCTGTGCGCAAAGGAGGGATGTTAATTACAAGATGGGTGTGCATAAGCAATGGGGAGTGACTTACCAGGAGGCGTCAGGACCGGGGGAGGAGGAATTGATTCGCCCGGTGGTCTTTGGGTAGGTGGCTTGACTGTTGATGGCCCAGCAACAGGGGGGTTCCGTGGAATTCTGAGGCCTTGCAGTGATTGCGCAGTGATGAATTCGTGAGAGGTGGGATGAGGGGTGAAGAAATTATACATGGGGCCTGTATTTTTAGAAGAAGAAGCAGAGTTGTCCAGGCGCGCCTTTTTGCTCGTTGGGTCTTCAACCGTAGGATCTTCAATTCGTACCATGTCATAGCGATATCGGGTTTGTTGTGGCACCGGTTCATGGACTGGCTCCTGGTGGAAGGTAGGTTTGGGACGTCCATGAAGGAATTGTTGGAGGACTTGCTGGTCTTCTGCACCATCTTCAGAGTCATCTGTTTCCCCCTCTGCGTCAGGGTCTTCAGAGCTGTCCCGGATGGCTGGATTGTTAGTTTCTCGTCTCCCGTCCGCATTGGGGGCTTTGGAGGACTTCTGGCCAATGAGTGCTTGGTCCCTTTGTACGCCTTGAAGGACAGACTGGCCAAAGGTGTTGAGGGTTGTCTTGTGGCCTTCAACATCTGTCCGCATCTCTCCGCTTCGACGTGGGGATCCATCAGCTGGGTTTGTTGTGTTGGGCTGGCCATATTGAACATCCTTGTTGAATTGGTTTTCAAATTGATTGAGGGTGGGGATTGGGTTGGTTGCTGGAGGTAGGTGATCAGGAGTGGGTGCATATAAGTATGCCATTGAGTTGGTTGCAAATTCAGGGCGGGGGTGGGACTGGGGTGGAGCAGGCCTAGTGGCGCCTAAGGTGTTTTTAGCCGGGGCCGGGGTTCTGGAGACCTGTTCATTCTCATCGTCTGACTGCTCGTATTCAGCCTTTATTTTAGAGGCCCAATTCTCCAGGTTTTCACGTTCATCTGGTTTCAACGCAGGGTGCCGCGCCAGCTCTGTGCATTTTTCCCAGAGATCCAAACCTGTGTAATGGTGGGAGGGTGGGTGGGAGTGAGCCAGCTACTTATATTATACACAAAATAAAGGAATGAATCTCACGTCCTAGTTCACAGGTCTGATGTGAAGACATTGTTGATTGTTGAAGTCAAGTTGGTGATTTGTGCGGAATCTGTTAGCATATGAATGGGAGAGTATGTCAGCAAGTGTTACTATCTATGGTAAAAAAAATTTAAAAAAAAAAAATGGAAGAGATGTGGGGGAATGAATGTGTTTGAGATGGGCCCATTGGGCCACTTTTGGGGGGGATGGAGCACGTCTGGGGCTTATACGGGGCCCTTTGAGCTGCCTGGGGGGTTTGAATGGCCCCTTTGAATGTTTTATTGCCCCTTTGGAGCATCAAAGTGGGCCTGTGGGCCCATGGGAGGTGATGGGCAGAGGCGGGCCCCTTCTTACGGCCATTGGGCCCTGTCTTTGGGCCAGTTGGGTCTTGGAGCCCTGGGCCTGTGGGCTTTTCCACATAATTAAACCCCAAAAAAACCCATTTTTTTGGTTTTTTGGGGGTTTTTTCCTCATTTTTTATTTCTCATTTTTTGTTTTTTTTTTGTGTTTTTTGATTTTTTTTTTGATTTTTTTTTTTTTTTTTTTTTTTGATTTTTTTTTTTTTTTTTTTGATTTTTTTTTTTTTTTTTACTCACATTGTTTTTTCTTAATTGGTGAGTGGGGGTGTTGATTGAATTCTTGGTCGTTCTGGTTGAAAACAACCAGACCGACGGTCTGATTCCTGAAAGGAATCAGACTCGGCAGCCTCGCTCACGTAATCGAATGGCCCCTACCATTCGATTACGTGAGCGAGGGGATATCGCAGGCGATATCCCCCCACACGCCAAATAATTGGCGTGTGGGACCCGCACGCCAATTGTTTGGCGTGCGCTCCCACACGCCAATTGTTTGGCGTGCGCTCCCACACGCCAAACGATTGGCGTGTGGGAGCGCACGCCAAACAATTGGCGTGCGGGTCCCACACGCCAATTTTCTTTGGCGTGCGGGGCCCACACGCCAAAAAAAAAAGGCGTGTGGGAACCGCACGCCATTTTTGGCGTGTGGGTCTCACACGCCCTTTTTTTTTGGCGTGTAGACCCTACACGCCAAAAAAAAAGGGCGTGTAGGCCCCGCACGCCAAAAAAAAATGGCGTGCGGGCTGGCGTTGGCGTGCGCGCTTGGCCTGCGTTTATCAACGCCCCAAGTGGGGCACCAGGGTGATGGTTGGGGTCGACCTCATAGAATCCGTATGGGCCTGGAGGCTGATTGCTTGCGGAGTTGTAATCACCGGTGTGAGACATCTTTTGCTGCTGATTTGGTGAATTGTGCGGAATCTGTTTGCATTTTAATGGGAGAGTATGTCAGCACGTGTTACTATATCTACGGTAAAAAAAATTAAATAAAGATTGGAAGAGATGTGGGGGAATGAATCTGTTTGAGATGGGCCCATTGGGCAACTTTTGGGGGGGATGGTGAGTGTCTGGGGCTTATATGGGGCCCTTTGACCATTCCCTCCCTCCAAACCTCAGGTTCCGAGTGCGGACCAATTTCCCAGGACTTCCTCCTATGACCAGACAAAAGGAATTCACTCACGTATGTGGCACTTGGTAGGGTTTTACAAATGGTAGTAGAAACCCTTGGAGGTGCATAATTGGGAGGACTTACTTTTGGGTCTTTTGCCTCTGCCCCATCTTCCCTTATTCCTTCCCGCTCCTTAGGAGTTGACCGTCCGCACGATGTTAGAGCTGACATCGCACGTATTGACCGGCCGACACCTAAAAACCCCGTGCCAAAGGGGAAGCCTCCTGCTTCTCCCTCCCTTGGCACTCATCCTCCCCCCCTTCCGGTCCCAGCCGGGTCTCCCATCGCCCGCTCAATGGCCGACAGATTGTTTTTGCAAACCAATGTCCTCAGGAGTCCACCACCAAAAGGACCTCCTCCTTGCGGACCAAATCGAACCAAAGACCGGCTCAGAAGGTGAACAAGAACGGCCATCCAAGGATGACTTCGGCGGACCTCACCACCAAGAATGAAACCCTCCGCCTGGGGCGTTGATAAACGCATGCCAACGCCAACCCGCACACCAATTTTTGTTGGTGTGCGGGGCCTACACCCCAATTTTTTTGGCGTGCAGGGTATACACACCAACAAAATTGGCGTGTGGGAGCGCACGCCAAACAAATGGCGTGTGGGTCCCACACACCAATTTTCTTTGGCGTGTGGGCCCCACACACCAAATAAAATTGGCGTGCAGGCCCCGCACGCCAAATCAAATTGGTGTGCAGGCCCCGCACGCCAATTGTTTGGCGTGCGGGGGTTGGCGTGTGGGGATGTTGCATGTGACATTGCCCAATACAAACGCATGCATATGTGTATATGCATGCGCTTGCATATACACTTATGGGTGCTCACGCAATCAAAACGGCCCACCCGTTCGATGACGTGAGCACCCGCAGGTCTGATCCCAAACAGAATCTGACTCATGGTCCCAGTTATTTCAACCAGAACCACAACAAACACACCTCACAGCTCACCAACTCAATCAAAGCCAAAGCGGTAAGTCTGAAAATCCGAAAAAAAAAAAAAAAAAACACGAAAAAAAAACAAACAAACAAAAACAAAGAAAGAAAGAAACAAAAAAAAATCAAAATTAAAAATGAGTAAAAATGAGTAAAAAAACCCCAAAAAAAACCAAAAAAAAGGGAATTTTTGGGGTTTAATTTTGTGGGAGAAAAAAAGCCCACAGGCCCAGGGCCCTCTCCAAGACCCAACTGGCCCAAAAGACAGGGCTCAATGGCCATGAGAAGGGGCCTGCCTCTGCCCATCACCTCCAGTGGGCCCACAGGCCAGCTTTGATGCTCCAAAGAGGCAATAAAACATTCAAAGGGGCCATTCAAACCCCCCAGGGAGCAGGAGGAAAGCAATGGAGCGGGGGCAACCAGTCTAGAAGGAAGTCCTCCCAATTGTTCACCGCCAAGGGTTTCTACTACCTTTTGAAAAACCCTACCAAGTGCCACATACGTGAGCGAATCCCTTTCGTCAGGCCACAGGCGGAGTTATTGGGAAGTCGGTCCGCAAAAGGAAATGGAGGTGTGGAGTGAGGGGATGGAGGAGGTACACGATGGAGTGGAGGCAAAAATTGTAGAAGTAAGTCCTCCCAATTGTGCACCGCCAAGGGTGTCTACTGTGTTTTGAAAAACCCTACCAAGTGCCATGTACGTGAGCGATCCTTTTCCATCCGATCATAGGCGGGAATCTCAGGAGTTTGGTCCGCATCAAGAGACAGAGGTTTGGAAGGAGGAAGATGAGGTTTTGGAGGGGAGAGCGGAGGAAGGTTCTTTTGGGGCGGAGGCAAAAATTGTAGAAGTAAGTCCTCCCAATTGTGCACCACCAAGGGTATCTACTGCGTTTTGAGAAACCCTACCTTGTGCCACGGTCGTGAGCAATTCAAGAGTTCTTGGTTTCCCAGTCTGCAGCATCTCAGCGGAAGGGGGCATCATTCTACAAAGGATCAAATCGTGCGGGGCGAAGTACAAGCTGGTGGTGCGGAAGGTTAGGCCGCGGAATGAGCCAATGTTGCAGAGCTTGAACTCACCGCTGAAGCCCATCCAGTGGGAAAGAGATCCCTATCTTACCCCACTTTGGGTGCGGCCTCCGGATTTTGTGCCAACGGAGCGTATCACAGAGGAACGGATGGCAAGTTTCAACTTTGGACCTCCGGGGTGGGTGAGCCAGGAAGAGTGGAAGCTCTTGGCCCAGGTTGTCACCTTGCGGGCAAAGGCCTTGGCTTTCTCTCCTGAAGAGCGGGGGCTGTTGGACAGGGGGATAGGGGAGCCGTATCAGATTCCGGTGATACCCCATGAACTGTGGCAGATCAAGCCAATTCTGGTTCCGGCGACTATTTGCAATACCTTCACGGAGTTGGTGCGGGAGCGGGTATGGACAGGGTTGTATGAGCAGTCTTGCTCAAGCTACTCCAGCCCAATTTTTCCGGTGCTGAAACAGGATGGGTTGTTCATGATCTTCAGAGACTGAATTCTGTTACCATTCTGAATGCAGGGCTTCCTCCGCGTGCCAATGAGTTCGTTGAGTCCATGGCGGGATGGGTTTGTTATGGGTTGGTTGATGTCATGGGCGGGTACAATCAGCAGGAATTGCACCCTGAGTCGCGGCCACTCACGGCTATTGAGACTTGGCTGGGGGGGATGCAGCTGACTGGTCTTCCGCAGGGAGCCACAAACTCAGTAGCGGTGTACCAAGCGCAGATGGCGTGGATCCTCAAGGACGACTTGCCTCATCTGGTCCAGATCTTCATTGATGACGCGGGCATCAAGGGACCGAAGTCGGATTACGGGGGAGCGGTCTTGGTGGACAACCTGGACATTAGGCGGTTCATTTGGGAGTATGCGGTCACGTTGGAACAGATCTTGTTCTGAATTGAGACCGCAGGTCTTACCGTTTCAGAGAAGAATTTTGCGGTCTGCGTTCCGGCCTTGGAGGTCCTAGGTCATGAAGTCTCAATACGCGGGAGAAGAATCACTTGGGCTAAGTTGAAAAAAGTCTTGGAGTGGCCAGTTCCAAAAACTGTAACTCACATCCTTCAGTTTTTAGGGCTGTGTAGTTACGTGCAGATGTTCATCGAGCGGACCTGCGGAGATTGCAAGCCCAATGAGGACGCTTACCCGCAAGGGGACGGAGTGGACTTGGACCAAGGACTGTGATCGCGTGTTCATTCGGCTGAAGGAGATCACGCTAAGGATCTTGACTACGGTAAGGGGGGGATTCGGCTGGCGGTTGATTCCAGCAAATTTGGTGCAGGGGGTGTTTTGACTCAAGAGGAGGACGGGAAGGATTGGCCGGTGCTCTACAAGTCAATCACTTTCACGGAAACCAAGTTGCAATACTCTCAGCCAAAGCTGGAGCTGTGCGGGGTCACCAAGGTGGTGCAGAAGCTGCAACACGCGTTGTGGGGGGTGTTCTTTGAACTCCTAGTTGATGCAGAAGTGCTGGCGAGGATGATCAATTCTCCTACTCTCCCAAATGCTCCAATGACTCAATGGGTGGCTTACCTCCAGTTGTTTTCTTTCAAAGTGGTCCATGTTCCGGGAAAGTTGTTCACAATGCCGGACGCGTTGTCCTGAGTGGCAGAAGAGGAGGGAGCGGAGCAATTCCGCTCAGCTGAGGCGTTGGACGTGGAAGAACGGCTTATGAAGGCGGGTGCAACAGCAGTTGGCATTGAACTTCCTTTTTGCCAGAGCGGGAAGTACGAACTGATGGAGACCTACCTAAGTACCCTCAATTTCCCTGATGATAAAGTGTGGGTTTGTCGGAATAGCGTCAACTTTTTTGTGCGGGATGGTCAACTGTGGCGGAGGCGGTCTCCCATACCGCTGGTGGTGGCGACTTGTTGAGCAAGCCAGGAAGTCATCCTTTGGAGCCTCCACAAGGAGCTGGGACATTGGGGGGAGGTGGAAACTCCTTCCCGCGTTCGGCAGCATTTCTGGTGGCCTGGTATGGTGAAGTTGGTGCACAATTGGGTCCGGAGCTGTGAGGCATGTCAGCGTCGGAGCTCGGCGCTCCCCAAGGAGGTGGGCATCCCAACCGGGGAGGATTCGTTGTTCAGTCGGATCTCCTTGGATGTCGTCCACATCAAGGCGGGTAAGTATGCCTACTTACTCGTTGCAAGGGATGATTTGTCGGGATGGGTCAAAGCCATCACTTTGGTCAAGTTGTTGGCGGAAAAGGTTGGCCAATTCCTGGAATAGTTCTGGTTCTCCCGGTTCGGATGTGTGCGGCTAGTCACGGTGGATGGAGGCACGGAATTCCGGGGAAGTCTGATGAAGCTTGTTCAGTCATGTGGGGCAAAGTTTGGCAGGGTCATGGAGTATTATCCGGAAGGCGCTGGGATGATTGAGTGGGGTCATCAGCCAATCAAGAACACACTGGTAAAGATGTGCGGTGAGGACGGCCAAAAGTGGCATCAATTCCTTCCGGCAGTCCTTTTTGCGGATCAGATCTTAACCAAGCAGGGCACGGGTTACTCAGTGTACCAACTCCTGTGTGGGCGACAGCCTGTGTTGCCGGTCGATATTGAGATGCTCACTTATCTTGCTATCTACTGGTGGAAGGTAAAAACTTTGGAGGAATTGTTGGAGGTTGTCATACGGTGGTATATGACACTACAAATTTCCAATATGAACTGGTCATTCAGCCAGTTTCATAGCCTTTTGGTTAAGGAGCGTAGTTCAGTTTGATTGGAAATGCTGAGTCATGACAGTAAACTGGCTAACCCTGCCACGGGTTCAATGCGCGATCAGGACATCTCTAGCCTGTGACCATTGTCGAGGGTTTCCACCCATTGGTAGCAAGATTGTAGTTATCTTCGAGCTTCACTTCTTCGAAGTTCAAAGATAACTTCAAAGCTGCTTTGAAAGTCGAGGTTTGAAGAATCTCTGTCTTCAAGGGAAGTTTCCCCGCAGTCTTGGTGGTTCATTGTAGCGTCAAGAGTGTGTCTGAATATGGCTCCATGAGAGTTGACATGGGTTGGTGCCACCAGCCATAGCACATTCGAGACGAAGTGCCCTTAACCCCGGGGGTACTGTCATACGGTGGTATATGGCACTACAAATTTCCAATATGAACTGGTCATTCAGCCAGTTTCATAGCCTTTTGGTTAAGGAGCGTAGTTCAGTTTGATTGGAAATGCTGAGTCATGACAGTTCTGTCACGCTACAACCAATGGGCTCAGCTTCGACTACTCATCAAACTTCAAAATGCATCCTCAGCCTTGAATGCATACTCAGCTTCAAGATGCTTTGGCAAATGCATCTTTGACATTCATCTCACTTCAAATGAAATTGCGTGACACTTAACTCAATGAACATCTTTGACATTTAGTCCCTCCTTCAAACTAGCATTTCTAAAACTAGGGATTGCTTAATCCGGTGATCCTCAGTATCTTTGAACTAATCAATAACCCTTCTTTGATTAGCACTCAAGATCTGAACCCTCAGCCTGGCACTTACCCTCTTTCATCAAGCCTCGCACTTAACCTTATCTTATCACCCAGGATTTACGCATCACTCATCTGTTTGAAGTTCCTTTTTATCACATGTTCGAATCAATCATAGTTACCGCCATAGCATTGTTGTTAAACCTCATTGGTATATCTTTTTTATATTGGTTTATTTACTTCATACTTGTATCTTGCCTCGACAATCATTCATCACTCAGATTCAACAGTAGTTCCTTTTAATATAAATACTGTTGTACTTTTTCTCTTCACTCTCTTTCCTCAGTTAATTATAATAAAAGATTTTACGCATCAAATCCTTTGAGTCCAACTTGACCCATTACTTTGAGTTGTGCTCATAGACTTCCTCGAGTATTTTATCTTCGAACTTATCTTCAAACTTATCTTCAACGACCCTAGCCTCATTTCTCCTTTGCGCTTCGACCAGCTAAATCCCCTTAGTACGTTGGGTTGGTCGCATGACAGTATTATAATTAACTCAATCCAACAAGCTTACAGACCTTTCCATCTGTGTTTGTTGCTACAACAGCTTCACTTTTGTAATTTCTTCCAGTAATGCAACGTACTCCTGTTCGAACTAGGTCCCTTGGCCCCGCTGAACATCAGCTCAACCAAGACATTGATCGTCGACGAGCTCAAAGAACTCCAACCGACAGTCACTCGCAATCGGAATGCTCCCATTGATCCATTGTCAAACCTATCTGATTCGGATGGATCTTCTACTCACCCTGGGGTTTCCACCAATCGAGGTCGCCTTTGAAGACAGGAATCTCCTAGCCGACCACCGCCTCCTTTGGACTCCAAAGATCACAATCAGGCCTCCGATGAATCACCTTCGGCGATATTAGTTGCCCTCATCCAAGCCTTGAAGAAGACCAAAGGAAGTAGTGGGGTGCCAAAGTTCCGAACTCCTGGAATGAAGGCCCCGGACAAGTTCGACGGCGAAAATTCTTCAAAGTTGCAAGGCTTTTTACAGTCTTGCAAAATTCTTTTCTCTAACGACCCCGCCACCTTCTCCCTTGATCGACAGAAGGTGTTGTATGCTTCATCTTATTTGGGAGGTTGAGCCTCTCAATGGTTCAAACCTTACCTCGAACTCCTTGCCAGCAAGAGTCTGGACTGTATCCTCAACAACTGGGACAGATTCAAACAACAGTTGTTCACCCTGTTCGGGGACCCAAATGAAGTTCGCAATGCGGAGTTTGAACTCAACTCTCTTTCGATGAAGCACACCGGCAAGGCTTCGACGTACATCTCCCAGTTTCAAGTCCTCCAATCGCATATCGACTGGAACGACGCGGCTCTGGCATTTCATTTTCGAAAAGGACTACCGGCCCAAATCACTGATCAGCTCGCTGTCAGTGGTCATCAACTTTCAACACTCCAACAGTTAATTGATCAAACAATCGAGTTGGACAACTGCTATCACGACAAGTCTTGATCCAAGAAGACCAAGGCAACTCATTCGAAATTGGACGAACCTTTGAAGCAATTGTCCAACAAGCCAGCTTCAAAGAAACCTCACCAATCCAAACCCTCAACTTCGACACACCCTCAAGTTCAAACCAAAATGCCTCAAGAGATCAAGAAGGTCCTCAACACCAAGGGTAACCTCAACTCAGAGGAGCGGGCAAGGAGGGAGAAGGATGGGTTATGTATCTATTGTGGGGGAAAGCATCATTTAGATGCTTGTTCAAAAAGAATTGCCCGTGAAGCAGCTAAGTTGTCAAAAAATTAGATTGTAGTTCTCTTGAGACTTGCAAATAAAACTACTCACTCCTTCATTTCCCGCGAGTCAACCTTTGAGCTTGTGAGGCCACTAACAGTGTCCCAAGTTTGAGATTCATCCTTTTTGATTCTTTGAATCAACCTTACAGAGTCCTACTAGATTCTGGAGCTAATGTGTCTTTCATTAGTTCTTCTTTTGCCAAATCACAGTCCCTGTCGCTCACTGAGATACCTAGTTTCCCGGTTTTCTTGGTAAGTTCTTCAAAGGACCCCAGCTTTTGGGTCTTGAAGAAGGCAAGGTGGACTTTTCAATTCAAATCTTTCCCCAGCTTCAAATGGGATCTCATAGTCCTGGATGCCCAAGGAATGGATGACACCATACTTGGCCATGACTTCCTGGTTCATTGGAATCCAGATGTTAACTGGAAAGAAGGAGTAATTAACCTTTGAACCAAAGCATCCCAATCAACTAAACTCTCTTCTTTGGTCAAACAAGACTTAAACAGCTTACCTGACCGTTTCATTGAGTTAGATGAAACTTTTCCGCCAGGAGACTTCAAATATCCTGAATTTCCCTCTTCCTTTTCTTTGAATGATCACGGAGTAATTGCTTATTGCTCTAACTTATCTTTTCCATCCTTCTTTGAAGAGAAGAACTTACCTTCATTAAAAGGGTTTTTGTACTCCCCACTGCCAGCATAATTGCCTAGGTTGAGTTCATCCCAGTTAAACTAGGATGCAAACAACCAATTGAAAGTAGGTTGAACTCAACCAATGAAATATAAAACCAAGGGGGGTCCCTTGGATTTATATTGCATCACTCTATTTCAACCAAGCTTAAATTGGTTGAGTGCATCCCAGTTTAACTGGGATGACTTCATCCTAGGCAATTATGCTGGCAGTGCCCTGATCTTGTGGCGCACCCACTGCGGCACTTCCTCATTTGATCTCCCTAGAAAAAGATGTCATTGTGTCAGCTTGCTACTATGACAGAGCAACCTGTCACAAGTTTACCACAAAATTATTATAAAAAAATATATAGAATATCAAATAATATTTAGAATATTATTTGATATTCTGAATCTACACTAAATTTAACCTAGGGTACCTCACTCACAGGTACCCCTAATTCTCACTCCTTCACTATGTAAATTAGCAAAGAATAATTAGCAAGTACCTTTAATAAAAAGGAACTTGCATCAATCTATGCTTATATACATATACACATATGCTTAAACCCCATTTCCAGTCACGGAAATGAGGTGTTGTGTAAATTAGGGGAGATAGTGTAAATACACCGTGTTTTACTCAAACCCCGCGTACCGCAGTCCGCAGAACCTCAAGTTCAACCCGCGTGACTGAGAGCCCGCGTCAAAGTTGGGATATAAGCCCCCGCGCAAGCAACAAGCCCCTTACAGGCTCCCAGCTTGGCACGCGGACTCCACAGTCACTCAGGTACCCCCAAATCCATAAAAACACGCCCCAGTAACCTCATTACATATGTTACATATGTAATAAAGATTACTGAGGACTACATAATTAATTATATTGGATGATATTAATAATTAATACATTTAAATAAAACATATTGAATAAACAAACAAGTACAGACAATACTGTGGCTTATTACAAATACTCATAAGCCACTAGTATTAATAGTACTAATGTACTACAGACTGTACCTCAATATAAATGAATAAATAAATAATAAATATCATAATAAAATCAATTGGTGACGTGTATTCAAAGCAGGGGCTGCTGAAGCGTCACCAAGAAAGCAAAGATGGCCAAAATGTGGTCCAAAGATCCCACAAGTTGGCCAATAACACCTACAGGGTCCCCAGAGGGAACTCAAGACTATTTAAGGAGCTCTTCAACCGCCCAAAGAAGGCTCCTCATGCTTCCCAATACCCACTAACAACCTTACCCACTTATTATTAGATATACATCTTTATAACACAGTCTGGTAAGCTTCTTAGTAGTTATTCTTTAGCCCTGTCTTCCCCAACAACTTCACAGTGACCACCCAGCTCAACCATCCACCCATCCAAGCGCTTCAAACTGTCCAGTTTCACCCAGAATATCCCCAAGATCCCTCAAGGTTTATTACTAGTAAGTAATAACCCTTTTCTTGAAGATATTCCCCCATTTCCATTCCTGGGATTAAACCACCCCTGTTCCAACAGGCCCCAGTGTTCCAGGTACCTAAATCCTCTGCATTTATTTGTAAGATACCTTAGAGGGATCTAAACCACCCCTGATTTATCAGGCCCCTCTGGTTTTTAATTATATCAAATTTATTTAATATAATTATTAATCTATTTTCTCTAAATTTTTACGTCACAATTCCCCCATATCTTTTGGGAATTGTAACTTGTACCTTACCCAGAGTTTATATAACTCTTACCATCTATCCTTGCACCACCTGTAGCTAGAAGGACTTATCCTTGGCATCAGGGAGGCTGACAATTGGGGGTCTGGCCGGGAAATTTTCAAATTTATTTTTGAAACAAAAAACCCGTAATTGTTTATTTTTTTATTAAAAAAATATATATAAAAACCAATAAAAATCATCATTTTTTTACATACCTCATCCCACAAAAATTCAAAAAAACTAACAAAAAAACTGTCTTTGTTTTATTTTTTTTTTAAAAAAACCCAAACCCAACAAAATAACAAAAAATCGTAAGTTTTTTTTATTTTTTTTAAAAAATCAGTAATACAATTAATATACATACTAATAAAAATTTTAAAAAAATATTACAGTATTAAATTACTTACAATTCCTCATTTTTTTCCATCTGCGGCGCGTACAGTGAATCTTCAAGAAAACGCCACATTAATTCAACACTATCTTCGAATCCTTCGACTTAAAAAAGAAGAAGACATTCGAAATTACGTCCCCACTGACTGGGATCTTCTTACTGAAGAAGAAAGAATAATCCTTGCCGCTTATCACTCTCACCTGAGAGAGGAAAGAAACCTCGAAGCGGAGATAACTCTCCACAATTATCTACGAGGATTAAAATTGAAAAAAGAGAAGATAGCTAAAGAGAGATACCACGCGAGAAGTAAGCATTATCCTTTCTTTAAAAATCTATCCAACAATTACTCATCTACATACCTTTTTTTAGTGGCATCCTTCGAAAATACAGCTCAAAAAGAAGCAGCTCCTACCGTCGACGAAGGAAACAACAACCCACCTAGTAAGTATTTATTACATATAAAAATACACAATAAATATTAATCTAACATGGCTAAATCCACTAGGTCGACCAAGCCAGAGCTTCGAGGTCTCCTACCCAGTCCAACAAGAGCTCGCGGCGGCCAAGGAGTTGCACCAGCGCGTCAAGAACTTGAACATGACAACTATAGCGCGCAAGGGTCCCGTCCCAGCCACGCCGGAGGCCACCCCAACTCCCCAAGAGCTCTCGACGACGCCCCAAGAGCTCCCACTTCCTCAAACGGAAGCGGAAACCCCCATGGACGTCGACGAGAGACCCCAAGAGTCGTCGGCAGCTACCCAGAAACCCCCTTCCACCCCGGAAATCCAGGTCCTCTCGAAAGAAGACCAGATCAGACACCGGGTGAAAGAGCACGTTTCCATTTGGAAACAGTGCCAAGTGTCCTTAAGACAGGGGCCTACAGAAGAGCTGAGAGCCTTGCTGACTACGGCGCAAGACAGCCAGAAAGCTCTCCAAAAACTCATTCCCAACGACGAGATAGAAGCATACGTGAAGGGCTGGAACCCCTGGGAGGAAAAGAAGATTCATTTCCCTGCGCCTCCAAAGAAACAGACCCTGAAGTTCAAAAAACACGAACAGGGAAAGAACAGGAGCTCTTCCTCCATCAACTTCGACGACCCAGTGAAGTGGAAGAAAGCTACAGACCTCCTTCTGATAGCTGCCAATCTGTACAAGAATATAGATTAGATTCTTCTGTAATACATTCTCTGTTTGATTCTATTGAGGCTCTTAATAAGAATTTAAATACTTTAGACATTAACAATGAAGCAAATTTAAAAATAATTGTTAATAAAATAGATACAAGCTTAGAAGAAATTAAAGACAACATTACTGCGCGCACCATGAGAGTTTTGCAAACACTGGACAAACCTTTGCCCCTTGAGTTACCAGTACATCATAGTGAAATGTTGATGGAACTTAATAAAAATAGTGAACATCTTAAAAATATAACAAAAGAAATTAACAAAAATACAAATGATACTCTAGATGTTCTTGAAGAAATGCAAACTTCCCAAGTAACAATGGCAGAATATGTTATTAATTCCCTCAAAAAGGATGAAACAAATAACAACAAACTAGAGGATTTAATTATAAATCTTAATAACAATTTCAATACAAAATTTGAGAAACTAGAGGAACAAGTTAACAACAAATTATCAGTCCTTACCTCTGAAATTGAATCATTGAAATTGAAAGACAATGTAATTTCTAAATTAACAACTATCATCTCAGGTATAGAATCCTTGAAAGAGGAGAAAATGAATCCACAATACCATGAGCCTCAAGGACCCAGCAGCTCATACAGTGAAGAAGAGATGGTTAACCAAGCAACAAACAATTGGAATAAGTATGGTGACAAGGTACCTGACATTAAACCCACCACGTATCTTGACAGAGATGAAGCTCCTCACATTAATATTAATTCTAATTATTATAACAAAAGAGAGGAGAAACAAAATAATCCTTATAAGAATCTCCAATACTTGAGTCCCAACATTGTCCCTCAAGAAAAACATAACACCCTCAATACCAATAGTGCCCAACCTAGGTATAACAATCCTTTTATGCAGAATAGACCTATGACCAAAGATACCAGAATGTCCACACCTTACAGAAACTCTGATATGACTGCTATACACAAACTTATGCCCCCCTTAAAAGATTGGCCCAAGTTTGATGGTAAGGGAGAATATGACCACATGAGTTTCATAGAATACATTGATCACATAGTAAGGACTTACCAAGCTGATGATGAAGTCATCACTTCAAGACTTACTGTACTCTTTGAAGGAATGGCTTCTACTTGGTTTATTACCAAAAGTAAAGCTGTAGGACACCAATCTTGGTCAGTGTGGAAAGAATTAATCAAAGCCCAGTTTGGCACCAGAATTTGGAAAAATGAAAAGCGCCAAGCCTTTGAAAAAGATTACTTTGATCCAACCACAGAAACAGCTTCTGAATGGTGTTTGAAACAAAGAAGAAGGATTGAATGTGTGTATGACAAAGTCTCAGATGAAGAAGCCAACAACAGATTACTGAGTCAATGTAAAGGAAATCTTGAGAGTATAATGAGATGTAGATTCCCCTCACTAGATGTAGACCTGACAGAATTCAGCAGTGTATTAAATGAAATGGTAGTCCTTAATGGATGGAACAAGAAGTACACCAGGAATAACATCCCTGAGAGAAAAGAGTTCCAAAAAGAATCCACAAAGGTTAACCCCACAACTGAAATACCCAAGAAAACTGCTACTCCTGAATGTTTCAAGTGTGGAGAAAAGGGTCATTGGAAAAATGAATGTACCAATATACGTAAAAGAGTAAATATGGTAGTAATGAACACCCCATCAGAAACTGAAGAAGATACCCAGTCCCAGTTTGAAATAGTCATGAATGAACCAGCTGAAGAAGACTTGATGAGAATCTCAGTTATCCAAGCTGACATTGGGGATGAATTATCCATTAATGCTATACATGGTGACTCTAATTTACCACAGAGATGGGATCCCTCCATGAAGGTTGGCCATATATCTGACGCAAAGTTACTCACCAATAAACCTGAAGCTGGTATGAGTTACACCATGGGGAAAACTAGTTATACTACTATCTTGTTTGACAACAAAGAAATAAGAGTCCTCCTTGACGTAGGAGCCTTCTGTTCTTGTGCCAGTAGTACCTTTCTAGATGAATGTCACCCCAGATGGAGAGATAACTTAATGCCCATGCCAAAAGCCAAGTTCAGTAGTTGCAACTCAGCCATGAAACCTATTGGAGTAGTATCCATACCTCTAATATTTCCTCACTCTAAAGGATCTCTTAGGTTATCTGTTGAATTTGTGGTGTTACAAGATGCAGTATGTGATTACCTGATCCTAGGTAATGATGCTTTCTGTATGTATGGTATAGATATTTTCCAGAGTAAAGATAGATTCTACACTATTGGTGGTGATTGGAAAAGAAAATTCCAAATCTGCAACATTAACATCAAGATACCAGATACCATTAACAATGTTGAAATCCAAGAAGATCTACTATCTTTCCAGAAAGAATACTTATCACAAGCTGCTGTCAGTGACATATTAAATGAGGAACAGAAGATGGATGTATTGAAAACTTGTTTTGAACATAAGGAAGCTTTCTGCACTACAGAAGAACCAATTGGTAACATCAAGGGCCATGACATGAAATTGGAACTTAATATTGACAAACCTTATCCCCCACAGTTAAGGAGACCACCCTACCCCTCCAGCCCCAAATCAAGAGAAGCTCTGGAAACACACATCAAAGAGCTACAAGAACTCAAAGTCCTGAGAAAAGTTGGACATAATGAACAGGTAGAAGTCACCACACCTGTAATAATTGCCTGGCATAATGAAAAGTCAAGAATGGTGGGAGATTTCCGTGCTCTGAATAACTACACCAGACCTGACTACTATCCTATTCCCAGGATAGACCATTCATTACACAACTTATCTAAGGCCAAGTATATCACCACTATGGATGTACTGAAAGGGTTCCATCAGATCCCCATAGCTCCTGAGAGTAGGAAATTCCTGAGGATTATATGTCACCTAGGGATTTTTGAATACCTCAGAATGCCTTTTGGCATAAAGAATGCGCCATCACACTTCCAAAGAATGATGGACTCCATTTTTGGCTCATTCATTAGACAAAACTGGATGATGGTATACATAGATGACATTATCATTTACTCTGATGACTGGGAAACTCACCTAGAAAAATCAATATAGTACTCCAAACTGCCACACAAGCAGGGTTAAAAATGTCCATCAAAAAGTGTAACTTTGGATATGGAGAACTTAAAGCACTAGGAAGAGTAGTCTCAGGTCTTTCCCTGGCTATAGACCAGAATAAAGTGGCAGCAGTCTTAATGAAATCCATGCCTCAGAACAGAACAGAAATTATGTCCTTTCTAGGTTTCTGTAGTTATTACCGCCAACATGTCCCCAATTTGCAAATGTAAGTAAAGCCTCTACGCACTCTGTAATCATGATACAATATTTGAAATGACCTATGATAGAGTACAAAACTATGAAGAGTTAAAGAGACTCCTTACCACTGCACCAGTTTTAGCACAACCTGACTATACTAAACCATTTATACTGTATATTGATGCTTGTTTAGATGGTCTAGGAGCAGCCCTTCATCAGGAGTTCATAATAGAGGATAAACCTGCAGAGAAACCCATTCTATTCATCTCAAGACAAATCAAAAGTACTGAGAAGAAATATGGAGCAAGCCAAATGGAATGTTTAGCACTTGTTTGGGCTCTGGAAAAGTTACATTACTATCTTGAAGGATCTAACTTCCTAGTGGTAACTGACTGCACAGCTGTAAGAACCTTGATGAATATGAAGACCCCTAATAGACATATGCTTAGATGGCAAATTGCAATTCAGCAGTATAGAGGACATATGACTATTATTCATAAATCAGGAGCCAAGCACAAAAATGCAGATGGACTAAGTAGATGGGCCTTGCCTAATAACCCAGATAATCCTGCTTATGACCCAGAAGATGAAGACATATTTCCCATCCTAGGAATTCATGTGTGTGACTTAGATGATGCATTTTATGAATTAGTCCAGAATAGCTATGACAAGAACCCTGAGTTGTTAAAACTAGTAGACATACTTAGAAATGAAACAGCTCAACAGAACTAATAGCCAGTCTACCAGAAGAATTAGCCAAACATTATAAACTTGGAAAGTTCAGTCTCCTAGATGGCCTTATATATTTCAGGAATAGGCATTCAAGTGTACTAGTGCTAAGTGACCCTTCCCAAATTGATAACATTCTGAAAGAATGCCATGATAATGTTAATTCTGGACACTTTTCTGAAGAAAGAACAGTGGAGAGAATTAAATATACAGCATGGTGGATCAATTGGAAAGAACAAGTACACAACTATATCAAATCTTGTGATGCGTGTCAGAAAGGCAATAAGCAAACTGGAAAAAGATTTGGCTTACTGCAGAAAATATCTGAACCAACTGACAAGTGGGAAATCATAAACATGGACTTTGTGACAGGCCTACCCCCAGGAGGATCCTTCTCATATAACTCAGTACTAGTAGTTGTAGACAGATTCTCCAAGAGAGCCAGGTTCATACCTAACCATAAAGATGATACTGCCATGGAGGTTGCCCTGTTGTTTTGGATCATGGCTGATGTAGGTATACCCAAAATTATAATTAGTGATAGAGACCCCAAATTTACATCAGAATTTTGGAGGAACCTACATGACATGCTTGGTACTAAACTAGCTTTCTCCACAGCTTATCACCCTCAGACTGATGGGTTAGCAGAAAGAATGATACAAACTCTAGAAGATATGTTACGTAGATTCTGCTCCTTTGGATTTGAATTTAAGAATCATGATGATACACTCATGATTGGGTTAGTCTACTACCAGCATTGGAAATTGCCTATAATAGTAGTAAACATTCCTCCACCAAAGAAGCTCCATATGTCTTGGAAAGAGGATGGATACCACGCATGCCCAAAGATACTTTGAATGATAAATTACCCCACCTGCATCCAACAGCACTAGATTTCAAGAAAATGTTAGATCTGACCCAACAACATGCTAAGAAATGCGTGGAAGAAGCAGTAGAATACAACAAAGGGAGATGGGATAAAAGCCACAAAGAACCTGAGTTTAAAATAGGAGATAAGGTCCTTTTATCCACTATTAACTTCAATAACTTGGGAGGTAGCAGGAAGCTAAAGCCCCCTTTTATAGGTCCCTTTACCATTAAACAACTTCATGGAAAAAATGCTGTGGAAGTCATACTGACAGAGGAACTATCAAGAAAACACCCAGTATTCCCAGTCAGTCTAGTAAAAACAGTACCAATCTAGAACTGAAGAGGAACCAGCTACTCAACAACCAGTTCCCCTGATGAGGTCCCACCCTCTGGACAATTGAAAGTACATAAAATCCTGAAAGATAAAAAAGAGAGGATACAGGGAAAAGACACAAGACTTTATCTTGTCAGATATAAGAACCAATCAGCAGACAAAGATGAGTGGTTACCTGAAAATAATATCCCAGATGGAGCAATTCATCTGAGAAATTACAGGGCATCCAAGAGGTCCTCTTGAAATTTTTTTTAAATAACCTTGTCTTTAGTTAGAAACTTACCTTTTTCCGGGAGACTTATCTTGGTGGTAGGGAATGTCAGCTTGCTACTATGACAGAGCAACCTGTCACAAGTTTACCACAAAATTATTATAAAAAATATATAGAATATCAAATAATATTTAGAATATTATTTGATATTCTGAATCTACACTAAATTTAACCTAGGGTACCTCACTCACAGGTACCCCTAATTCTCACTCCTTCACTATGTAAATTAGCAAAGAATAATTAGCAAGTACCTTTAATAAAAAGGAACTTGCATCAATCTATGCTTATATACATATACACATATGCTTAAACCCCATTTCCAGTCACGGAAATGAGGTGTTGTGTAAATTAGGGGAGATAGTGTAAATACAACCGTGTTTTACTCAAACCCCGCGTACCGCAGTCCGCAGAACCTCAAGTTCAACCCGCGTGACTGAGAGCCCGCGTCAAAGTTGGGATATAAGCCCCCGCGCAAGCAACAAGCCCCTTACAGGCTCCCAGCTTGGCACGCGGACTCCACAGTCACTCAGGTACCCCCAAATCCATAAAAACACGCCCCAGTAACCTCATTACATATGTTACATATGTAATAAAGATTACTGGGGACTACATAATTAATTATATTGGATGATATTAATAATTAATACATTTAAATAAAACATATTGAATAAACAAACAGTACAGACAATACTGTGGCTTATTATAAATACTCATAAGCCACTAGTATTAATAGTACTAATGTACTACTACAGACTGTACCTCAATATAATGAATAAATAAATAATAATATCATAATAAAATCAATTGGTGACGTGTATTCAAAGCAGGGGCTGCTGAAGCGTCACCAAGAAAGCAAAGATGGCCAAAATGTGGTCCAAAGATCCCACAAGTTGGCCAATAACACCTACAGGGTCCCAGAGGGAACTCAAGACTATTTAAGGAGCTCTTCAACCGCCCAAAGAAGGCTCCTCATGCTTCCCAATACCCACTAACAACCTTACCCACTTATTATTAGAATATACATCTTTATAACACAGTCTGGTAAGCTTCTTAGTAGTTATTCTTTAGCCCTGTCTTCCCCAACAACTTCACAGTGACCCCCAGCTCAACCATCCACCCATCCAAGCGCTTCAACTGTCCAGTTTCACACCCAGAATATCCCCAAGATCCCTCAAGGTTATTACTAGTAAGTAATAACCCTTTTCTTGAAGATTTCCCCCACCATTTCCATTCCTGGGATTAAACCACCCCTGTTCCAACAGGCCCCAGTGTTCCAGGTACCTAAATCCTCTGCATTTATTTGTAAGATACCTTAGAGGGATCTAAACCACCCCTGATTATCAGGCCCCTCTGGTTTTAATTATATCAAATTTATTTAATATAATTATTAACTATTTTCTCTAAATTTTACGTCACAATTCCCCCCATATCTTTTGGGAATTGTAACTTTACCTTACCCAGAGTTTTATATAAACTCTTACCATCTATCCTTGCACCACCGGTAGCTAGAAGGACTTGTCCTTGGCATCAGGAGGCTGACACATTGGCTCATTTGCCAATTCCTCAACCTTGTCAAGATCAAAACCACGGTTCAACTACTCATCTCAAGAACAATTTGATAATAAGTGACCTCTTCAAGGAAAGCATGAAGTAAATATCAATCACTCTCATCCATGGCATA